>CAHIKZ030003352.1:0-55000 GCA_903632075.3 Acanthosepion pharaonis | reverse complement strand
ACTTTTGTTCAAAATTGCTTGGTATCTTGCAGAGTCCATTGTGCCATCAATGTATATTATTTTGTCTGTTCCTGCTGCAGCAAAGCACCCACAAATCATAATGCTGTCACCACCATGTTTAATGGTTGGTATCAAATTCTTCTCTTCAAAAGCTGTATTAGGAGCTCACCAGATATACCACCTACTGTTCCTCCCAAAAAGCTCTACTTTAGTCTCATCTGACCATAAAACATTTTACCAGAATGTTTCTAGTTTCTTAATATGATCTTTGGCATTGAGGCAAGCAAGCTTGTGCTATTTCATAAGCAGTGACTTTTCCTAGGCATTCTGCCATGAGGATTAGCAATGTTCAGATTTTGACACACTGTAGATGTATACACATTGATTCCAACATTGGTTACTGAGCATTAGAGAACCACAAAGGTCATAGCAGGATTTGCCTGGGCTTGCTGTTATTTTTTGTGGACAACCACTTTTTGATTGTGATGCCGTCATACCAAAGGTCTTCTATTTATAAATAATTGTTGCATGGTAGAGAAGTGCACTCCAAATTGTTTTGATTGCTTTTTTGTAGCCTCCTCCATTGTTATAGGTTTCAAAGTTCTTTTGATTTTGCATAATATATATATATATATATATATATATATATATATATATAGTCTGAGGCCCTCATCAACAAATTTGGGATTTCTTTACTTATCAGAACAATCAGAGGGAGTTTTCCAAGCTGCTGTACCTTTGTAATCACCATTAGACACACACATCCATCTCTTTCCAAATCCTCTCCACTGTACTCAGATTGACATCCAAACACACCAAAATGTTCATATTGGAGCTTCCAGCATGAATGCTAAACAGTACAGCATACTGCTTTCAAGTTTTTGGCATAGTGAATTGTGTCATGGTGCTCTTTTTCTTATAGATGGTGACCAATTGACCCTACTATACTGTGCGGTCAACAAAATGTAAGATAACACTCGAGCACAAAGTTAAAAAATTAAAAATGGTGACCCTGTATATATGGCATTTATATATTATATTCTCTCTTTAACAAACATTTAGACATAGTTACATACACATATTTGTGAATAGAATCACTATCGCATGCATATACAGATAACGTATATAATGTCATATGAGACATGTCTTTTTATTTAACAAAAAATATTATCTGAGAATTGTAAGTAAATTTAAGGTATCTGATAGACTAATGTTTAGTCAGACACCATAGACTACCAGTACTTGTATGTAGCTTAATTTCATTATACTATAATATTAAATGTAAATGGAGGGTAAGTCTTAGTAACTTTTATGAATAAGCCGGAAATGTCATTTCAGTTCATACTAATCTGGGAATAATAAGAATAGGTATCAAAATACTTACAAAACTATCCATTAATACCTACAATAATTTTGTATTGAGTTAATTTCAGACTCATATATCTACATTTATCTATATATGAGATGCTGTCCAAAACTTCAGGGAATTTGGGCCTGTAGCACTAATTAGCTTAACAGTGTTTTTTTTCAAAGTTGTCCTTTATTTGCTGTTTATACACCATACTTTACATCTGCTGTTCAAATTCCCCAAATGTTTAGGTAGCAACTCATATACTTAATTATATTTACTATAAATGTTATTTTTAGTCAATATGCATGTTTTAGTAGACATCTCCCATTTTCTTTATACACTAAAATAAATGTCTTTTGGTTGAGACATGGAAAGTTTTATTAAAGGCAGGGATTGAATCTGCATTTCCTTTATCCTTGGAAACCACCTTCTAAGAAGACATGCTTTACCATATGGGTCATGGAGGCTTTTATAGCAAAGCAAGGTTTACATTTTTCTGAAGTACATCTCTTAAGATTTTTCAGTGTCTGTATCTGCTAACTTATATTTTTGTACCTGAAGTGCAAACTCAGCAATTTAAGCAATTAATGGGTTTTTTTAATCCAACAATTTTATTTTTTTCATTTTTCTTTTTTTTTTTCTTATAAACATTATTTTTAGTGGATGCATGTATTTGAGTAGACATCCCTGTTAATTACAATCGCATGTTTTTGATGAAGACATATACTTAGAAATTTACTTTCCACCTATCTAATAATGTCCAATTTTGTAGTTGAGATCAATACTCTGTTTCTAAGAAAAAAAAAACTGTTGGAAATCTATTGGAAGACATATCAATATATGATACACTTATCTTAGTATGAGGTGTTGAAAAGTTCTTACTTCCTAAAATCTTACCAGTGACCAAACATCTACTAGATTTTGGATGGGCTTCTCAGTTGAACTTTGAACATTTTAGCACCTTCTTATATGAAGTCACTTTGTTAAATATATTCATGCTAAAGTTTCCATCCTTTTTTGATGACTGCTTTTATTCTAGCTGCTAGAAGGATGTCATCTACCAAAACCTCTAGCAAATTAATCTGGTACTGGAGGATGTTCTAATGCTCTGCTAATACTGGCTCCTTCATGGAATGAAATTTAGAAGTCGCTTTTATTCTAGCAATATTGTTCTCCCATCAAAATATTTAAATATTTTCATGTCCATGGGTCAATAGCAGATAGGTTTAAAGCATTTATTTGTGAATTTGGTGGCATAGTAATTGTGAGTTCAATCTCTGGTCTGGATAATGCACTTAGACTTAGTAGAAACAAGGCTAGCAATAACCAAGTAGTATTAAAAACAAAAACAAAATATCTCTAAATAATTCCCTGTGGGTTACCCAGATTGATAGACACCTGAAGAAACCTGGAGGATGCAATAGCCAAAATGTTGTGATAATAACAAAGATGAGGATATTAGTCTGACAGCAAATAATGTAAATAGTAATCAATCCTCTTCCCAGAAATTCAGATAGAAATTAACAAATTAAACATTTAGCAAGATGTTGAGTTAAGGTGTTATTGAATTAAGATTAATGTCTTTATTTAAATTAACATCTTTATCCAGAACATATTTGCATATGTGGAGGGTGATTCAATTGTTAACAGAAGGAAAACTAACTTGGGTGAATCAAATTCAAAATTCACCTTCCCTGGTTGTGTATGTTCATTTTACATAAATATACTTAACGACAGAAAGCATTAAAGATGATTCTATGTCAATTCAACGAATCAATGTAACCACCCCCCACAAAATAGATTTTGTTCATTTTGATATATATTGTAGATCTTAGTCATTAGAAAATTCTGAAAGTTTTAAGTGAACTATTCTCAAGATATTGCAAGTTGAAATTTTGCTGAATCAAAATTTCTGTCCTTTTATTATGCCTCATCAGCAGATATCTTGATAAAATGTCTTGTCATAGTAGTAATATTTACTGACCTCCCCACGAGACAGGATGTGGCACAAGGCCGAATTTAATGTGGGACAATCCTAGCCTGTAGCCTCTGGAAAAAATTCTCTGTAGACCCTGCATAAATGGGGTCACGTCTGTCTATCACTCCGGACAAGACTATGCCCTTCGGCATAGGCATGTCCGGGTTCTTCTCTGCCCAAAGGCAAAAAGTTCAACAACAGGTAAGAGCTTAGCATGTGGCCAGCTCTCACTGCCTACCTACCTGACCAACAGGTAGCCAGTTGTCTTGTCATAGTGATATAGTTTGAGCCAGACAGATAAACAAAAGAAACATTCTAGTCAGACTAATGCATGACCTCTTTGTTGTGATAATATCAAAGATTAGGACATTAGTCTGACTGTAAATAATAACTCCTCTTCCTAAAAATTCAGACAGGAATGCCTTAAGGTCTAATTTAATGGATTAGTGATAGTCTGGAGATGAGACATTTGTAGAATATGCTGTACGTAGAAGAACTTCCCATCCCTACTCCATGATCATTTGCTGTGACACATTGTAACATGATGATAGATATAATTGGTATGTAACAAAATTACCAGCTGAGTTCATCATTCAAGAAAATATCTCTTCTGTTCCAATGTAACACTAAAATGAATTGACTGATTTACTTTTAATTTTCTAGCATGTTTGCATTACATCTTTCATGTGTTCCACCAAAGGATCTGTATTTTTGGTAATTTCTGAAGTCTTTACAGAATTCTTTATCATGGAACTCAAAATTTCCATTTTTTAATCTTTGCAAATCATTTCTACAGGATTCAGTGATCTGTTGCATAACTTCCACTATATTTTATTTTAGTCTTTTTTTTTCAATTAAAAACAATGTTTTGAATGTATAATTTATATTTAGAAATGATTATCAACAAATTAAAGTAAAATGATTACTTTTCAGCAAACAATTATTAAAGAGTAATTAAGGAGTCAAGTAAACCTCAAAGATACTTCTAAGATTTCTCTAGCATTGTGATTCTGGGTAATTTTTTTTTTTACATCGTCCATAGAGAAACTGCTAACAGGGAAACATAATTACATTATGGTAGAAGTTACAAAAAAGTAGCCAAGGAGCATATTCATGCAAGTCAAAGGTCCTATTCATTCTGCTAAGTTAAATATTGCCCACCTGTGTTCGTCTTGTCTGATTTTCTACACATCAAAAGCACCCTCACAACTGAGAAAAAGTTGATGTTATATAGCTCTATAATTCCCAGACCTATGATGACTATTGGCTAATACCTGCCTAGTATCACTTGTATGCAAATTTTATCAGAGCCACCTACTCCAAGTAGAATGTCTTCTCTCAACAGCTAATTGTGGAAGAGGATGTAACTCTGGGTGCTTACTGCACCACATACAACCAACTCTGGGTCAGACTCAATTCTCTGTTACACCACCTTGCCAAAAAATGGTTTTAAAGACACTGTCGTGAAGCGTCACATAGTAGCAAGTGAGCCAAGAGTGGCTTGCATCTGGTGCAAAGAAAAATAAGTGTCTTACCTCAACGTGCAGCATATGTCATCAGCATTTTGTTCCTTGAAAATTACATTAATCTCCAGTTGGACTATTCCAGCAGTATGTGCTGTAATGTTTTTTTGTTTTTTTTTGTACAGCTTGGCATGTTTCAACCAAGAGCAAGTTGTGTGCTGATTGGTCAAACTGAAGGAGGTTATTTGCCTGGGTAACTGAGAACAAAAGTGAAGAATGCTGATTGGTTGGTTGGCAGTGATGTTGGCTTGATGAAAAGGGATGAGGCAATGAGAAGGCAGAACAGTTTTACATTGGTGAAGGGTGCAGAACACAATAATGGCAAATTGAACAAGTGGTATCTTGTAATGTACAAATGATGTCTGAGGAATAGAGACCCATTTAACTACAGATACCAAATTAATAGAATACCACAGACTCTCTAGATATTTATCTAATAGAAAACATGAGGTTTAGAGAGTGGAAAATTATATTCAAGCAAATAATATTTGAAAAGCAATAAAAAATCTTGTAAATACTGTTGAAGTCAAAACTGTAGAAAAATGAACAAAATAATTGGACAAAGAACTGATGAAGGTTAAAGAATATCAAGGTGTGTATATTAAGAATAAAAATAATCAAAATTTACTAAGCTAATGGGATATTGTGTTAATGAAATTTATGTTTCTATGGCCTGTATCTTTTGATTTATTTATAAATAAAATTCACATTACACTTAGTTTGTTTACCTAATAACACCTGAAACTTCCCAAAATAACTTACCATCAATATATCAATAAGGCATGATATTATAAACTGAAATTCCCATGATAAACTGTTCATTTAAATATAAGCATATTATTATAATTTTTATTGTGAAAACATTGACTTGAATAATAAAATCTGATATGAGGTGTATATGTATATCAGTCAAATGTATTTGGCCACCCTCAAAAATTTTTATTTCTCATCCTAAAAGTTTTATTTTCAAGGAAACAAATTAAGCATGCCAATCATTTTATTTATTATATTAAATACAAGTCTTCCTGAGCCACATTAAATAAAAATTAAACCAAAAAACACAAAAATCTTTTTTATCAAAATGATCCCCTTTGGCCATTATGGCTGCTTCACAGATTCTCGGCATTCTTTCCACCAAAAACTTGGAGGTAGACTGAAGATAGTTTTGCCCAGCTTTTCCTACAAGAGTTGCCAGAGGTGAACTGCACTTGTGGGTTGTTTAGCTCTGACTTTTCGGTCAAGTTCATTCCACACTAGTTCAATGGGATTTAAGTCCACTGATTTCACCCACCAAGACATCAGTTGAAGGATGTGCTGTTCCTCTTTGCTTTTAATGTACTTCTGGCAGAGTTTACTAGTACGCATTGGTCATTATCCTGCATGAGCACAAGTCATTGACCCACAAGCTGCATTCCAGATGGGATTGCATGATGCTGCAGTATGCTGGGATAGCCAGTCTGATTCAATTTGCCTTTCAATTTCAATTCAACCCCCCCCACACACACACACCATAACAGAGTCCCCTCCATGCTTTACAGTTGATGTGATACATGGGCTGCAGCTCTTTCACCAACACTTTGCTGCATATAGACCCTCCTATTTGACCCAAAGATTTCAAGCTTTGATTCATCAGTCCGAAGGACTTGATTCAACTGCTCTATTGTCCCATCTTTGTGTGCCTTGGCCCATTGAAACCTTTTGACATTGTTTTGATTACTCAACAGTGGTTTCTTAAAAGCAATTTTACCATACAGGCCAGCTTCACAGAGTCTTCTCTTCACAGTGGATGCTGGAACATTTTTTTCATGACAATGGATCAGTTGTGCATTAAAGCTTAGAGCAGTCAGCCTTCCTTTTTTCAAATAATGATCTCTTGTCTTTGTTCAAATGTATGTTCATGTGTTTTGAGCATTTTTTTGAGAAAAAAATTGATCCAGAAGAAATTTGCAAAATTTAGGGGTTTTAATTTAAACAAAATAAGAATAACAGATTTCACTACTGGGCAAGGTCCATTGGCAGCATAGGTAAAACAGGTAGTATCTAGCAAGCAGTAATTCAATGCAATTTCGTTTAATGTGAGTTCAAGTGGTGGTATAATGTAATTTATTCATGCTCAGTACTAAAGAAGAAAAATGCCTTCAAATCAATTTTTCAAAAGATATCTTGTTATACTAAGATCAAAGTTACTGAAGAAATCTTGTATTTAGTATAATAAATAAAAACTATTGTCATGTTTCATTAAAAATCACAGTTTTAGGATGAGAAATAAAAATTGTTGAGAGTGACCAAATACTCCCAGCTGGTAGTGTATATATGTATGGATATGTGTATATAGTGTACTTTATATATGTAGATGTTATATTAATGGCAATTTCTCATAGACAAAACATTGCAAGCCTCTTGCTGCTCTGTTGTTATTTCCATGCAAAGTTTTCAGAAGAACTACATTTTTTAGTTCCCCCAGTTCTAACCTTCACAGCTAAGATCTGCCATGCCCCACACATTGTAGCAAACCACCGTCATTCTGTTCATATTCCATTTGTGAAATGTAAGTCCCACTTGAGCAGCTTATTCCCATGAACCATTGCTTTGTGAACCGAATCTCAAGAGATTGCTTCCCTGATTACTACAATGTTAACTTGTTCAAGCCTAGGGTCAACTGTTATCTTCCCCATATATCTATAACCCTCTACCTCGAGTGGCTTTTGGGCCTTGTTCAGGATAAACCTCACCATAAAAAAAAATAATGATAATCTTTTTTTTTAAATGGTATTACCTCATGAAAGGCAGTAAAATCACTAAGACACATGGAGTTACAGGGTGTGGAAGAATTAGGAACAGAAACATTAATAATGAACAGAAAGAAAAAAGAGTAATCAGGAAGACAGTAGATAACGATTGACAATGCATATAAATTTATGCAGATTAAAGTTGGCTGGAAAGCATGGAGCTGGAAGGGAGTTTCACAAGTGAAAAGAAGTTTCTAGAATAACTTGTATGAAAATATTTGGAGATGTTATCTAGTAAAGTCTTGTTTATTAAGTGTAAAAACAATTGATACCCTTGTAAATCAATAACAAGAAAATGGTTGTATTATCTTTAATTCATCTACTTTTCTAAAGCTGGAATTTATTTCTACTGTATTTGCTTACATTTGTTTATATTGAATATCTCATTGAATTTTCTGTAAGCCAATGAAAAATTCATAAAACACTTTTTTTTATATAAAATCTGACATTTATGCTGAATTTTAGAATTGGTGTGAGGAGGAACAGCATAAATATATTGGAATATGCAGAAAGGTTTTTTTGATTAAAGAGAGTTTGTTTTTATTTTAATTTTTGATCTTAACTTTATTGAGAATTATGGGTATAATTAGTTGAAACTCTGGTTTCTGTAAGATCATCAAAGTTAAGCAACATTGAACTTTGTCAGTATCAAGATGGGTAAATGCTTGGGAATACTAGGTGCTTTAAGCTTGGATGTGCAGGTTGTGTAATGGATAATAGCTCAGAATTGTTAATTGGAGAGCTGAGTTCCAATTTCAGTTGGGTTTGTTATATAACACTTACATGCAAATAGTCTTGAGAAAGATATTTATCTATGTCCTCTCCGCCAGCTATAGGTTAATTGGTAAGACTTGTATCACTAAATTAACTCAAAAAATTTCTTACAATCTGAAAACATTTTATGACTTTAAAGGGTTGATAAGCCATAGAAAATGAATCAATAAAAAAAAAAAAAAATATTGTACAACATATTTACTTCTTTATCCAATTATTTTCTGCTATTTTTTCAAACAACTTCAGAATTTTATCCACCCAGAATTTTTTTTTTTTTATCTTTCTCAGTAGTTCAGAGTATGTTTTGCAGTCTTTCAGAAAACTGAAATTATTCTCAGATGATTCTATAAATAACAAAATAAATTTTAAACTGAATATGAAATATCTGTTTCATATGGCAAATTATGGAATACTTTTCAGCCAATCTGTAACAAATTGTTTTGATTGAAATATGGTGGAATATTATGCCTTTTCTATTAACTCACATTGATGGTTGGTTTGAGTTTTGTTTTGTTTTTGCTTTTTTTTTAATCAATTCAATTCAAGCAAAGTGATAATGCAACTAGGATGCATTGGGTTACTAGGAGTAAAAGTAAATGAGAAGACTTTAGTGAGGAGAAAGAAAAAATAAAAGAACAGATTTGAGAAAGACAAAAGATGGTGTTGATATTGCATTTAAATCTTTGCAGATTGTAAGTGGAAAGCCTCTAGAAAACAAAAGGGAGTTCCACAGTTAAGAAAACTTAAAAACAAAACTATTAGAATAGAACATACGGTTGCATCTAGATAGTTCAACAGTAAAATGATGAGACCTAATTGCCAATCTAGTAGCATGCTTAAATTCATGCAGTTGAGGCATCAAGTAAGAAAACTCATCAGAACAATTGCCATGAAAATATTTGTAGAAAAGGCAAAGTTGATCAAGTTGATGAGAAAGTGACTGAAGTCAAGATCTAATTTGTAGTAGTACTTGTTTGAATTATTTAGTTTTCTTTATGCTCATAGTAGAGAACTCGCTTTCAATCTGACCATATGCATAGTATCAACCTGTCTGGATGAAGACTGGCCTTTGATATAGTTAGTATAATTAGTGTTGGGTTACCAATGCAGGCCCTTCATTCCATACTAATACTGTAAATAATCTATTTCTCATTGCCTTTCACAGTTTGTTTAAAAATCAAAACAGTTTTCTTATGTTTAACTTACAAATATTGTATGGAAAGTCTAATGAATTTTGTTTTTAACTTATATAAAAATCACACATGAAAGTAACTAACATAATCCAGCTGGTGTAAAAAAAATTTTCAACACTTGATTTGGATATTTTGAGGATGTTGACTTCTTCCACCTTTTATAATATTGATCATTCTCAATTAATGTCTAGATTTGATTCTTATCAACTGTTATGATGTTGATTTGGGGTTAGTAGAGACAAATGCCAAATAACACGTAACAATAAAAAGGGTTTTAATAGGTTGGTAAATAGGTACAGAAATCGCCCAAGTAGTCAATCACTAGCTCAGCTAAGAACTGCTCCGTCTTTCTGTCTTCTGACATACCACTATTTAACGTCTTTGTTCGCAGACAAGTTCATCTTCAAGAGGGGTGGTAGGTTTCCGACACAACATCAACTTAAACTAGTTATCTGTCTCTGGATCATTGTCCAGTGAAAATATCATGAATAAAACCATGAAACTTTCACAAACCACTTTTAACATGTTTGATCATCTACAATGCCTTTTCCCATCAGTTATTTATTTGATCAAAAAAATAATGAAATCATAGTCAAATTTAAAATATTCTTTTTTAGCTAATGCTGTTTATAATTATCAGTTAAACTCCAGGTGATGACAGAAAGGGAATTCCCACACACAACATACAAATTTCTCTCACTCACTCACTGACAAACACACAGAGAATTTTACCTCCACCTTTTAAATACAATGATATGGGATATAAAGAAATGTAGATTTTGATTTGGAGATGAATTTAACTGATAAGCATGAAAATAACGAATCACCATCCTTCTATTTATATTATTACTTCTGTTATTAATTTGTATAATGTATGTTTATTCTTTCATAAATAATAGCTTCTTTCTTATTTGTGTTTTTTGGTATGTAAAACTTTAAAACAAATTGTCTGATAGATGTTTCCTCCTGATTTTGAAGTGTAAACTTTTAGAGTTAATGAATTTCATTCAAAGGGTGATACTGAAATAAAAAAGAATCAGTAAAAAAAAAAAAAAAAAAAAAACAGGCAGATCTAAAAATGACTGATAAAAAAAGAAAATTTTTATCAATGCTTTAAACATTTTTTTAAATTATGCTTTAAGGATAGAACAGATAAACTACAGTATGAAAAATTCTGAAGCAGTAGGAAGATAAAAATAAAAATGTTCTAAAAAAAAAATGATGATGCATGATGTATTGGGGAAAAAGTGCACACTCATCAGAAGAAATTGGTGGAAAGTGAAAAATGTTGCCAATAGCATCAATTCATAATTTTTTGGACATTTGTGTAATTTTTGATGCCGTGATGTTTAGTGATAATGGCATTACTAGGAATAAAGGTTTTGACATAACTCTTTGTAGGGGGTGTGGGATACCTAATGGCTAAGATAGTTATGTATTTTCTACTAACTGGATTTTGAATGTTTATTTTGAAAGTAGCAGACAAGCCAGTACTCCTTACTTATAACATTAGTTACTCTTCCTCATTTCCATCACATTGGTCTTGTGCTATAGAAAGTTGAGTATATTAAAGATATATGCAATCATGGCTCTCCACTAATTTCTATCTTTTGTAACTCTTAGCAATATTTTTCTTTTTACTATCCTTCCATTTTCTGCTCTACCATTCATTTACACATGCTTGTTAGGTAGGTTAGTTACTGTTTTCCTCCGTCCTCTCACCTTTAATACATCTTGTGTGTGAGTGTCAAGTTCTCTAAGCTTTCTTTCTTCATTATGTATCCCAGAAGTCTATTTTTTGTTTCCATTTTTCTTAAAACTTCCTTGTTGTTCACATATTCCAGCATTGGTATTCTTAGGATAGTAAAACAAAAATCTATAACATTTTACAGGCTTTATTTTGCATATTGAGGATTCATGCAATTAAAACTGAATAGAATATATTAAAAACATTTTTGTCAATTTGCAGTAGTTTTGATGGAAGATGTTAAGTCTTTTTTTTTTTTTTTTTTGTCTTTTATTAAATTTTAAAATTCACTGTTGGATCTTTATTTTTGAAAGGAAAAACCTTCCTACCTCATTTTTTATGATACTATTAATGAAAAGTTTTCATTTAAAGCTATATAAATGTAAATTTAATTTACATCTGTCGCCTTTTGAACAAAAGTGGGAGTTTTACTTTGTTTTCTGCCTTTTTCTTTTTTTTGCTTTAATTTCTTACCTCCCTTTTCTTTCTGATCTCCAACATCAATTCAACCTGCTTTCCTTCCCAGATCTCCATTTGACTTTCTCAAGTTTTTTTTATGACTTCCACTAATTTCTGTTGAACATTCTTAATTTCTTTCTTGTCTCCCCTCTCCTATTTTTCTTTCTTCATTGGTCTCTCACTTTTTCAGACCATGCCAGAGGGTACCTGTCAATTAATATTGTGCAAGATGCAAGAAAGAAGGCAGTCAAACTTCAATTTTTTTTTTTTTTTACACTTAATTCTAAACCTTGAAGGATTGCTTCGCTGGGTTTTTTTTTTTTTTAAAAGACAATAAGATTGACACACTTCTTTCCTTTACTTCATTTCTTGTTGTTTTTAATATTTTCTCACTTTTGTCGCTTGCTTATCTATTCAAATCTTCAACTAAACATACAATGCACCAATATTTTTTTCTATTTCTCTGTTCTCTTTATTGTATTATAAATTTCTTTTTAATATTTATTGTCTTTTATACTCTTCAAATTCTTTCTTTTTTCAGATTTCACTTTTTCTTTTAATAAGGAGGTATGAGATAAAAGCTGCTGATAGTTTTTTTAAGAAGCTAAACTTCTAATATTTTTTAGTTTTCTTTTCTCTTTTGAAAAATTATCCAATTTTTCATTTTATCAAAAGTATTCTCAGGCTTTTGATGATTTTATTCTGATTTTTCCGCTTCTCTCTTTTTCTCTTGTCATCCTTTTCTTTATCTTTCTTTTTCTCTTATACTTTTCTTTTGCTTTTTCTCTTGTCATCCTTTCTTTCCTTCTATCTTCCTTTCTTGCTATTCTTTTCTTTTTCTCTTGTCATCCTTTGCTTTTTCTCTTTTTTATCTTGCCATCCTTTTCCCCTTCTCTCTTTTTCCTCTTGTCATCCTTTCCCCTTTTCTCTTTTTCCTCTTGCCATCCTTTTCCCCTTTTCTCATGTCATCCTTTTCCCTTTTTCTCTTTGCTGCTTGTCATCCTTTTCCCTTTTTCTCTTTTTCTCTTGTCATCCTTTTCCCCTTTTCTATTTTCTCTTGTCATCCTTTTCCCTTTTTCTCTTTTTCTCTTGTCATCCTTTTCCCTTTTTCTCTTGTCATCCTTTTCCCTTTTCCTCTTGTCATCCTTTTCCCTTTTCCTCTTTTTCTCTTGTCATCCTTTTCCCTTTTCCTCTTGTCATCCTTTTTCCCCCCTTTTCTCTTTTTTCTCTTGTCATCCTTTTTCCCTTCTCTCTTTTTTTTCTCTTGTCATCCTTTTCCTTTTTTCTTTTTTCTTGTCATCCTTTTCCCTTTTTCTCTTGTCATCCTTTTCCCTTTTCCTCTTGTCATCCTTTTCCCTTTTCCTCTTGTCATCCTTTTCCCTTTTCCTCTTTTTCTCTTGTCATCCTTTTCCCTTTTCCTCTTGTCATCCTTTTCCCTTTTTCTCTTTTTCTCTTGTCATCCTTTTCCCTTTTTCTCTTTTTCTCTTGTCATCCTTTTCCCCCTTCTCTCTTTTTCTCTTCTCATCCTTTCCCTTTCTCTCTTTTTCTCTTCTCATCCTTTTCTCCTTTTCTCTTGTCATCCTTTTCCCTTTCTCTCTTTTTCTCTTGTCATCCTTTTTCCTTTCTCTCTTTTTCTCTTGTCATCCTTTTTCATTTCTCTCTTTTTCTCTTGTCATCATTTTCCCTTTTTCTCTTGTCATCATTTTCCCTTGTCATCATTTTCCCTTTTTCTCTTGTCATCCTTTTCCCTTTTTCTCTTGTCATCCTTTTCCCTTTTTCTCTTTTTCTCTTTTTCTCCTTTACCCTTTTTCTCTTTTTCTCTTGTCATCCTTTTCCCTTTCTCTCTTTTTCTCTTTTTCTCTTGTCATCCTTTTCCCCTTGTCTCTTTTTCTCTTGTCATCCTTTTCCCCTTCTCTCTTTTTCTCTTGTCATCCTTTTCTTTTTCTCTTGTTATCCTTTTCTTCTCTCTTTTTCTCTTGTCATCCTTTTCTTTTTCTCTTGTTATCCTTTTCTTCTCTCTTTTTCTCTTGTCATCCTTTTCTCTTTTTATCCTTTTTCTTTTTTTGTACTCTTTTTTCTTCTTTTGCACTTCTTCTCTTCTTAATCATCATGTTAATTCTCAGCCTCTTTAATTATCAATGTCTACTCCAGCACTCACATTGTAATTTTTTTTCATATATATCAAAATCTGTTAGAAATGCATAACATTGCTTTTGAGAGACAAGAGTTTTTTTTTTTCTTTAGTTAGGAGGAGAGAGAGAAGTTATTTGCAATTTAATCAGATACCTTCTATCAGCTGTACAGAGATGTCCCTTGGCTACCATAGTTTTTTCCTTACAATCTCTTCATTTTTTCAACTTTCTCATCATCACCTATTAGAACAAAACATTATATGATACACATAAACATGCATGTGTGTGTGTGTGTGTGTGTGTGATTGAAAAAGAAAAGGCAAAATGGACACTAGTTTCCCTTTGGCATATGTCACTACTCTTATACACAGCACTCACAGGAGATCTTTCAGAAGTTATTTATTTTTCTCAAAAGTGAGGATTTCTTGGAATAGGTGGGTTAGGATGAAGAATTCGTGTTGAAACTTAATGATAAAAAGTACAGTACAATTTAGAAAGCTAAGGCAAAAAATAAAATTATTCTTCTTATTCTTGTCCTGTTTGCCTGCAAAAATGCACCGCAGTCTGGAAACACTGACATTTTTTTTCTTTTGCCTCATTGTAATGTGTATTTTATTTTGCTTTTATCTTAATCTTTCATTCATTTGTACTTTTTTCTTTCTTGTCAAGTTTTTTCTCTTTCTTCCCTATTGGCAAGACACCAATTTTCTGTGAATTAACCATTTTTCTGTATTTTGTCTCACCTTTACCGAAAACTGTCTCTCTGAATCTTTTTCCATCTTTTCTTTTCAAATTGTTTTGTCTTTATGAATGTCAGTTTCATTTATATCCTTGTTTTTTCTACCTCAAGTTTCTCCCATTTTAATGCTATTCTTCTTTCTCCCATTTTAATGCTATTCTTCTTTCTCCCATTTTAATGCTATTCTTCTTTCTCCCATTTAATGCTTTTATTCTTTCTCCCATTTTAATGCTATTCTTCTTTCTCCCATTTTAATGCTATTCTTCTTTCTCCCATTTTAATGCTATTCTTCTTTCTCCCATTTTAATGCTTTTATTCTTTCTCCCATTTTAATGCTATTCTTCTTTCTCCCATTTTAATTCTTCTTCTTTTCTCCCATTTTAATGCTATTCTTCTTTCTCCCCATTTTTTTATTCTTTCTCCCATTTTGCTTTCTTCTTTCTCCCATTTTAATGCTATTCTTCTTTCTCCCATTTTAATGCTTTTATTCTTTCTCCCATTTTAGTGCTTTTCTTCTTTCTCCCATTTTAGTGCTATTCTTCTTTCTCCCATTTTAATGCTATTCTCCTTTCTCCCATTTTAATGCTATTCTTCTTTCTCCCATTTTAGTGCTATTCTTCTTTCTCCCATTTTAGTGCTATTCTTCTTTCTCCCATTTTAATGCTTTTCTCCTTTCTCCCATTTTAGTGCTCTTCTTCTTTCTCCCATTTTAGTGCTTTTCTTCTTTCTCTCTTTTTCTATTTCCCCTTTATTTTTCTATTTTTTGTTTTTCTCTTTCTCTTTGAACCTTGTTATTATATTTATCTCTTGCATCCAATCTTCTTTTCTCTTCATATTTTATTCAATCATTTTACAATCTAAAAATATTTTTTATCATTGATTCTAGTCCCATACACTTAAGACTTCTGTTATTTCTTTTATTTTTATTTCCTTTCTTCATCTTTTTACTCCTTTCTGTTGTTTTTCTGTCATGTTTTTTTTTTTTATTTATCTTTTAATATACTTTTCTCTTTTTTTTTTCTGATCATTTTTCCCCCATATCCTTCCATTACTGTAACTGCATTGAGTAGCCATTTTTTTTATATTGCTTAGCTGGTTTTTTGTGTCTTTTAAAGGTAGGGTTTGCAAGAAATTTATCAAGATGTTAAAATTTTAAAAATATTTTCACCATCACACATTTTCAAAATGGTCCAGTGAAAATTATCAGGTAAAAAGAAACAGTATAGACCGAATTAGTAACAATCATATCTTTCTCTTTTAATTCACAAATCTATAAATTCTACCAGTTAAGAAATAAAACTGTTTATTTTACCTGAATATATTTGAACATTTTTCAATATTTTATTACCAGCTTTTGTAGAGGAAACAAAAGACCTTCATATGATTTGTAGGATCAGTCAAGCTTTCTTATGAAATAAGCATTATAAAAATATATAGTGGTAAATTCAGTGTGTGTGTGTGTGTGTGCATACACACATATAATTACACGAAAAACAACAAACTTAACCTTCCATAATTAATACCTCAATATTTAAGTTAACACCAAATCAAAAAAACAAAAGAACTACTAGTTATTAAACAAATATGAAATATTAGATAAATGATAATGTATAAACCAATAATTAATTTACCTCCTAAACACTATTTAAAAATATATATTTGCGTATGTGCATGTGTACGAATGTATGTATGTATATATATATATATATATATATATATATTCAAACAACAAAGAAAATACACTATAAACCTAACCATCCATAATTAATACACTAACATTTGGAAAAATGCCACTTTACCATTTAAGCACTAATATTAATAACAAAGCAGATACATGTGTGCATGTGTTTCTGTATGTGCTCATTTGTACATACACACACCCACATATATATATATATATATATATATATACATACACACACTACCAGTCAAAAGTATTTGGCCACCCTCAAAATTTTTCAATTCTCATCCTAAAAGTTTTATTTTCAAGGAAATAAGTTAAGCACCACAATGGTTTTATTTATTATACTAAATATAAGTTTTCCTGAGCCACATTAGATAAAAATTAAATCAAAAAAGCACAAAAAAGCTTCTTAAACTTTAGATTTGTCAAAATGACCCCCTTTGGCCACTATCACTTCTTCACAGATTCTTGGCATTCTTTCCACCAAAGACTTGGAGGTAGACTGAAGTTAGTTCTGCCGAGCTTTTCCTGCAAGAGTTGCCAGAGGTGAGCTGCACTTGTAGGTTGTTTCGCTCTGACTTTTCGGTCAAGTTCATCCCACATCACTTCAATGGGATTTAAGTCTGCTGATTGTGCTGGCCAAGACATCAGTTGAAGAATATGCTGTTTCTCTTTGCTTTTAATGTATCCTCTGGCAGAGTTTACTCATATGCTTTGGGTTATTATCTTGCATGAGTACAAATCCTTGACCCACAAGCTGTATTCCAGACTGGATTGGATGATACTGCAGTATGCTGTAATAACTGGTCCGATTCAATTTGCCCTTCACCAGGAGCAAATCTCTGACTTTGCAATTGGCAATAGCCCCGCCCCCACTATAACAGAGCCTCCCCCATGCATTGTGGTTGGTGTGATACAGGGGACTGCAGCTCTTTCAACAACTCTTCACTGCACATAAACACTCCTATTTGGCCCAATGATTTCGAACTTTGATTCATCAATCTGAAGGACTTTATTCCACTGCTCTGTTGTCCCATCTTTGTGTGCCTTGGCCCACTGGAACTTTTTTTGACATTGTTTTGATTCCTCAATAGTGGTTTCTTGACAGTAATTCTGCCATATAAGCCAGTTTCACAGGAGTCTTCTCCTCACAGTGGATGTTGACACATTTTTTTGATGACATTGGTTCAGTTGTGCAGAGATGTTTGGAGAAGTCAGCCTTCTGTCATGCAAACTGGTGACTCTGATGAAATTGCCCTCTGCTCTTGTTGTTACTTTTGGTCAAACATCCCCAGTCACCCAGTCTTGTCTTGTCCCATTTCCGTCCCATTTCCTGATGTCTCTTAACAGAATAATTCACTGTAGTTCTGGGAACATTTTTTTTTTTTTTTAATTTCTCTGCTTGAATATCCTTCTTTTTTTCAAATAATGATCTCTTGTCTTTTTTCAAATGTATGTTCAAATGTTTTGGCATTTTGTTGAGAAAAAAGTTTTGATCCAGAAGAAATTTGCAAAATTTAGGTTTTGATTTAAACAAAATAAGAATAACAGATTTCATTACTGGGCAAAGTACATTGGCAGCATAGGTAAAACAGGTAGTATCTAGCAAGCAGTAATTCAATGCAATTTTGTTTAATGTGAGTTCAAGTGGTGGTATAATGTAACTTTTGGAAAAAGTTTTATTCATGCTCAGTACTAAAGAAGAAAAATGCCTTCAAATCAATTTTTCAAAAGATATCTGGTTATACTAAGGTCAAAGTTACTGAGGATGACCTGTATTTAGTATAATAAATAAAACCATTGTGGTGCTTAACTTGTTACATTAAAAATAACACTTTTAGAATAAGAAATAAAACTTTTGATGGGGGCCAAATACTTTCAACTGGTAGTGTATATATAATATAATATATATACATAGACATACACAGATATGTGTATAAATTTGTGTATGTGTATGAATATAAAAATATGCATAGAAATTCAAACAACAATAAATATAAATTTAATTATTAACCTAACCTCCTACAATTAATACTCTAATACTTAAGATACCACCAAATCAATAATTTTAAAAATATTTGAACTATTCTATCAGCAAAATCTCTGATCAGTTATGAGCATTAACTGGAAACATTATGTCTCTAACTTTGCAGTTCTTAAGAAGTTTCCAGCCAACAGCATTGAAGTCACCATCATGAATCCCATAAGGAATAGGCCATGTACTCCTCATGAACAGCAACAGAATCCTGTGCCAAATCATTTACAGTAAAGTCATTACAGACTGTAAATCTTGCAGCTACCTTATACATTATGACAAGGATCCACAAATCCAACTAAGATTGGATCTTGCAATTTGTGTGGATGAATGTTCCATTCAGAGATGTTAGAATAAAGAGAGGAAGTGTATAACACAGAAATTAAATGCTTGGAAATGAGGAATAGCCATGGGAACCCACCTGTTGATTATACAGCACCTACGCTGAGTGGATACAGTTTCTGAGAGAGAGCATTTAATCTGTCAATTTTTTGAACAAAGCCAATACACTCCAACCCTTGGTCACAATGACTTGTAACTTGTTTGCTAATGCAACCATGGGCTTCTGAGCAATTCTGTCTACCCAGTATCACTCACAAGGCTTAGGTCAACCCATGATATGGTTTCCAAAGGTGCCAAATGCTGGATTCACATCCTCAGGCCGATATCATCAGAAAGTCACCATCCTGACAAATCAACCATATTAAAATTCAAACTGCTGTCTTCTTGTCAAAGTAAACGTTCTAACTTCTTAGCCACACACACACACACACACACACATATATATATATAAACATAGAAAAAATCAATGTGATATATAGCTGTAGGACCCCTGCTAACACAGCAAAATGCAGCAGACCACTACAGAGATATTGAGCTATGCTGCCTTGATAACTGTCCACTGTTTCTTGATATTTTTAGTTGCATATTCTTTTGGGCAATTATACCTCTCCATCACATCCCATAAATGTTTGATTGGGTTCCTGTTAAGCAAACATGGTAGTTATTTCATTAATCTGAAGTTTTGAGAATGCTTTTCAAACTAATTCTGGTTAACTTGGGGCCTGATGATATTAGGGAATTCCCTTCTGAAATAGCCATATAGAGTCCATGAATAGGTGAAAATGGAGTACAATATAAGAGTCACTGCTCAATGATATACTTAATTTGACCAGTGGACCCAATCTATTCCACATGGACACAGTCTTTACCATTATAAAACCACTGCCAACCTGTACAGAGCCTTGTTGACAATTGGAGTTTATGATTTTAGTATCTGCATCACATTCAAATCTGTTCCAAACAACTGAAACCAGAACTCCTTAGATTGCACCACATATTGCCAGTACTTCATTGCCCAATTATTGAAATCATGTGAGTCACTGTGTAGTGTAAACAGGGTCATCCTAGTGGGTCTTCTGCACCCAAATCCAACTGAAGCTAAGAAACTCTGAACTGGCTTGATATGTGGATGTCATTTGAACGAGTGTTACAAGAGACAATTATAGCCAGATAACTTGTCCTTGATGAGTGCTAATACTTCCTATTAAATATTCCTGGTACACAAATGACCCTGAGATTTTGAAATAGAATGTCTCATCTGTCTGTTACTGTCTATCACGCCCTGTTCCAATTCCTATAATTCATAACACCTTGATATGTTCAACTTAGCCAGTGTTATAATCACTCACCAAATGTCAGTGTACAACTGATATAGATGTGGACATTTCCATATCAACATATGGTGGCACCATCTACAATTACGTTTTACATTTTGCTGTCCATAGACATTTGGCATGTCAGAGAGTGTGTGTGTGTATATATATATATATATATATATATAAGCTATTTTAGTTAAAGACCACATAAAAATGATTTTTTAAAATAATTTTTGTTAGTGAATTTTCATTTGTTTTTATCTAAAATAATGTATATTTGAACCACTATGGAAAAATTGACCATATAACCAATTTTCAACCATCACTGGTCATTTTTTGTTCATTAATTTCTCATACAATAGTGTCATAAATGTTCCCATGAAAATCATGCATAATGCCCTTCATATTACTACTAATATTAGGCAAATATTTTTAGACAACAATATTATACAACATAAACTGCTGTGAAAATGACTACAAATTCTTGAAGCCATAATTATAAAAACAAAAGAACTTGAATTAAATAAAATCTTTCACCTTGGGACAAATTTACTACTAAATATATTCAATAATAAGCACAAGCTGGAATTATATAACAACACAAGGAGCTTTTCATTTGTTGTAAGCAGCCCACAAGTAATACTAGAAATATGGTTTATAACATTCTACATATGAAAAAATGTGATGGACAAAAACAATGGAGGTAAATAGTAATAGGGTGGTTCAGATAAAAAAAAAATCATAAGTTCAAGGTTGTAATTCTAAAAAATCGGTCTTGCAAGTCCAACATAAAAATACCAGGGACGTAATCAAAAGGGTAAAAATTCACATCATAACTTGAAGCACACAACTGTCTCTTCACCTACAAAGACCCAAGCCATCTTATGGTAAAAATTTGTATTTTTTTTATTGAAGTAAGAAAAGTTGTGATTGATTGAGACTGGCAGGGAGGTGCAAATAATTATTATATTTCTAGGCCCTGATCTTGATTCTGATTTTTTTTGACAAGTAACATTCCTTGAATTTCAAAATCCATAATATATTCTGTTTTTGAAAGTGATCAATGATAGATAGTTAAATACTAGAACATATACATATGAACAGTTTCTGCACACATCAGAAACAAATATACTTTATATGAAACAATTGAAAATCACAAAAGAATTATTCAAACAAATCTTGCTGTGGTTTTTAATAAAACCAGATTAAAAGAAAAATTTCTATGAAAGATTCACACATATAAATATTCCTTTAGTATATCTGGGATTAATTTGGATTTTAGAAAGAAACTTTATTTGTAGTTTTTCTCTTTTCACTCTATTTCTTTCTATTTTATCTATGTTTATTTTTTCTTCTTGATTTTGTCACCCATAGTCTGAGAATGTCTGATTCTTCTTTTTTCTGATTTGCTTTCTTTTTCCAACCCCCATTTTTTTATTAGCTTTTACTTTTGTCTGATTTTCCTACTTTATTTTTTCTTTCTTTATTTGCTTTCACTTATTCAATCCCTATTAATATCTCCTGCACATTTCACAGCCATATATTACTTTCAAGGTGGAATTAAATTGTATAAAGAAAAAAAGAATTTAAAAATTCCCAATTCACCTCCTGTAGAAAATGTTCACAATAGCTTTCCATTTACATGTTTGAAACTTATTACAAGAAAAGCTTTAAGTTTTAATTTTTGTTTCCTTTTGATTTAAGATTGTACACTGCTTCTCCTCAGTTTCTCCTGCCAATCTTTGGCAAATAAAATATCACTTAACTTGTTTCGTAGTATTATTTCTATTCTGTACCTTTTATAAAGATTAACTTTGATGACTCTGTGTGTGTTCCATTCAGGGCTGGTGCACAATGCCCTGAACCACCTGACCTGTGGGGAGGTCAAGTCTGATTGGTGGTGGGGGACTTTTTTTTAACAGTAAGGTTTACCCTGTACAAAGCCTGGAAGCCAGTCAAGGTAGAGGGTTACATCAGGAGGCATTTTGTACAGATTGGAGTGGAAGATAATGGTTAACTCTAGACTTGAACAGGTTAAGATTGCAGTGGTCAGGGAAACATCCTCTTGGGAGTTGGTTCCCTAGAGCAATGGTTTGCAAGGAGAAGCTGTTTGAGTAGAACTTACACCTCACTGATGAAATATAAAAGAATGTGGGTGGTTTGCTACAATATAAGTGGCATGGCGGGACCTTGCTATGAAGGTTACAGCTGGTGGAACCAAGGAATGTAGTTTGCCTGATCACTTTATTTGAAAGTAGTGATAGAGCAGAGATGCTTGTTCATCCTGCCTGTGAAAGAGAGGTTCAAAGGTGTAAGATAATTTGTCATCCACAAGGACTTGGAAAAATTTAGAAAAAAACGCTATAAAAAATTCACTATTTTTTATCCATAATGTTGAATGGGTTAAAATTATCCAACTTTTTAACAGGAAAAATTCTAGTTGACCTTAAAAATTACTGCAAAACAATCTCTAATTTGTATTTATATTCAATTTTTCTAGTTGAATTTCTATATTGTATATGATCAATTGTACATAATTAGATTACAATAAAATCTGTGTCTTATATGAATACTACCTTATGAAAAATGAGATTTAGTAGAGCGATAGGCCCTATATAGATTCAGAGTTGGGGGGCACAAGACCCTTGCAACAGCCCTGGTTCTATGTACTGGTATAAATAGAAACATAATCTACATATACATTTGTTAATGTTTACAATTTTATTTCTCATATACATTAGTATTTTTCTGTCTATATCTACATATGTATATGCCCACAAGGACCATTTAGTTTTTATTAGAGCATCCAAGTAGGAGAAAAAAAAACTTTGGATAAGTTTAACATACATACCTGCAAAAAACAGTGTCAAAAGGATGTTTTTTTCTTTTGACAGTATTATTACTGTATTCCCCGCTTGGTAAGTTTTATTGTTTTAAAAAGTTGTATTTAAAATTTTAATAAAACCCAAACATGTGAGACTGTATTTATGCATTCTCTTTATTCTTGAGAATTGACAACAAATAGTGGTGTCAAGAGAAGATAAAAAGTCTCTTTGAAATATCATTTTTTTTGCAGGTATATATGGTAAATGTTGGCAAAACTTTATCATCCCTGTGATTTAACAGCATCCAATGATGTTGACTGGTTATTCTTTTTGGGTACATGATATTCTTGTACACAAATTGTACAGAGTGGGATTGACCCAGTGGGATGTATTCCTCCACTTTAAAAATTCATGTCAAAAATGATTTCAAAAACAATAAATTAAAAGAATGCCCCCAGTTTCATCAGATATTAATCTAACTGAAAATTTGTCTATATTTCTGAGATGAGGTATTGTAACTATTTACACTGTTCAAATTGCTGTCCTCATCTTTATTGTCATATTCACAACATTTCAGCCATTGTACATTCTTTGGGTAAAGTCACTGGATTACTTCAACCAACGCTTTTATCCACTTGGCCATATGTCCTTGTGTTTGAATTTTTGGGACTTATGAACCTAATGTATCAATGACTATTTTTTACCAGAGCTCGTATTACAATTTGTTGTTATTACTGCTTTTTTCTAGCACTCTGTATTACAGGTTCCCCTATTGTATTCATGCCTATGCTTGGCTCACTTAGGAGATTTTTGTGGCCTAGCATATGCATTGATTCTTTAAGTTTATGTATTTTCCAGTGATGTTGTCTGTCTATTATTTCATCTTCATCCCACAAGAGGTGGTGATCTGCCTTTTCCCTTCATATATGGTCAATCATGTGGCAATCCAGTGACTTAACCCAAAGAGTTGTGAGTTCAATACCTGACCACTGCAGAGGTGAACAAAAGCTTACTAAAAGGAGATAACTGAAACTGAGATATTCAGAAAAGGCATGGCACATAGAACTAGAACAATATACTCTAGTGGATGAGATAAAGGGTTTGGTTTGTGTTGTGTCGGAAACCTACCACCCCTCTTGAAGATGAACTTGTCTGCGAACAAAGACGTTAAATAGTGGTATGTCAGAAGACAGAGAGATGGAGCAGTTCTTAGCTGAGCTAGTGATTGACTACTCAGGCGATTTTGTACCTATTTACCAACCTATTAAAACCTTTTTTATTGTTACGTGTTATTTGGCGTTTGACTCTACTAACCCCAAATCAACATCATAACACTTTGAAATTCCAATGTACATCACCTGATGAAAGCCAGAGTGTATAATGGCTGAAATGTTGTGAATATGACAATAATGATAAAGACAAGAGTCTAAACAATGTAAATAATGCAAATAACTGAAATTTTGTTGTCCATCATTAAAAGAAGTGCATAGAATAATGGAAAACAATTTGCAAACAATTTGCATCCCAGGGAAGCAATCAAAACTGATACAATTACTGTTTGTTGAAATAGTATTTAATAAAATGAATTACTGAGAAAGGCTGTAAAATGTCAAGTATTTCATATTAATATGTAAAATAATAATAATTTATTTATTCTGTTATATTGTGTTAATCAAATATTTTCTATGGCTGATATCTTTTGGATTTATTTATAAATAAAACCTGTGTTACACTTTGTTTGCATAATAAAACATGACATCTTGAAAAACAGTTTATCTATATTTTTAATGAGATGTCATAAACTGAAGTTCACATGATATATTACTCATAAAAATAAGTATATTCTGAAAATTTTACTGTTGATTAATATCAATTTTGTAGTGAAAACATGGACTTCCTTATTAAAATCTGAGGTTGTGTATGTAAATATACTTGTTTTTTTTTTTGAATACATAAGAATATACTTGTTATTTTGAAGATATATTTGTTTGTACAAGTCTATTAATACCTGCTTAACTTTCCTTATAGTTTATCTGAATGGTTAGTCGACAGGGCTAACATTGACAAAAAGTAAGGTTCAAGTCCAGCCATTATTCATGTCAAAATTATTAGATATAAGAAAAAGTTCTTACCAGTTTAGAATTGTTTTTGTCTTAACTGGCATCTTTTTTTTTTTTTTTTTGTAAGATCTGTTTAAAAATGTTAAAATGATCGATCTGATATTTTACTTTGTCAAAATGTTTAAGATTATTAGAAATAAGCTGCAGAAGATTTTCTGGAGATAAAGAACACTGGCAGTCTTAGAATTCAAGTCATTAATTTTAGAAAAAATATTTTTTAAAATGTTTGTGTTTCAGTTTAATGCAATGTTTCTCAACCTTTTTAAGAAGTGGTACATCTAGAAGCAAATGAAAATAGTTTTTTCACACTTAGCAAAATTTTAAAGGTTAAATTTTGAATTAAACAAAGAATGTTGAATACAATTACATGAAAGAAATAGTTAACATTCATTTATTCATATAAAAGGAAAATTAAAAAAATAAAAATACTTAAAAAAATGAATATTAAAACAAAGTATTTAAAATAACATAATCAAAGAATAGTGAAAAGAATTATTTGAAAAAAGTTTGATACTTATTCATTTAGTCAAATACTAACACTGTACCATTATTACTTCCACACACACACACACACACACACACACACACACACACACACATGTTATGTCATGACAATATTTCATAGCACACTAGTGTGTCATGGCATGGTGGTTGAGAATCACTGGTTTAATTTTCTGTAATAAAATACATTTTATTAATCATGAAATGATTGGTTAAAATATAATGTTTGATAGCAACTTCTGATCTGATTTTGTTTCATGGTAGGATGTTGACAACTTGGTTTATTTTGGTTCTGATTGCGAGATTTCATTTCACTCAAACCTATAATGCAGGCTGAATTGAGAGATTGAACAAGAGATGACATTTTTGGTTTAAAAACTGAAGAATCCCTCTTCATGCTATTTTGTTTGACCATTTTGAGCAATATGGATATACTCTATCCCAGTTCACATATATTGCTTACATTCATTTATGCAGACCATTAATGTGTCTTTTGAAAATGTCATCTATAACTTATTTTTGTTAAGCCATATTGCTGAATATATGACACTGTTCCCTTTTCTCTTTAATAAACCATTTTTATAAGCTATTTTTAAAATATCAGAATTATCACTAGTATTATAATATTATAGAGAAAGTATACCTAACAAAATTGATAACAATTAATAATTTATTGAAATTTCAGTTAACTTAGAATGCATCTTAAGATAAAATTGTTTATCTGTACTTGCCTGCTGTATTACTTATGTTAAATTTATTTTTTGATCTATTAAGATTTAGAAAAAGAATTTCATTGAAAAGAATTTTCTGTTGTTGTCAAATTAAATTTATTTAATTTCAAATAAAATCTGTAGCAGTCTCAGGATTAAAACTGATCTTAAAATAGAATTTCAATCCAGTCAGTGAGAAGCATAGAGGTTGAAACTTAGACATCTGCTGCCACTTCTACATTAAGTTTTCTGTGGTAGTTTAGGTGTGTTGAAATAGGGTTCATACACGATCAAATTTCAACAGCAACTCTTTCTTGATCACCAAATTTTTTAATGTTAATTTTTCCCCTCATTATCTCTGATTCCAATAATAGTTTTTAAAAATCTAAGAAGGTTAAATCAAATTTGCTAAACTTAGATTTCCCTCTTGAAATCAATAACTGTAAAATTTAATGAATTATTTTTAATTTACACTTTCTGTCTCTACCCTGATACCTTGGGTAGTTCAAAAAGTGTTCAAGTGAGTGTGCAGAATGCATAGACATATGGGAATTCAAAGTGTTGTCAGTGAAGTGAAAAAAAATTTTGATTTTACACATGGCAGAAGACAAGAATAGATTGAAATAATCACTTCATTTGAAAGCCTGTAGAGGACATTGAATATTAAAGTTTTAGATTGAAATAATAATAGTGATTGTAATGATGTTGATAATGATAAAAGTGACAATTTCTGTAATGAGTATGGATTCTTAATTTAAATGCTATAAAAATTGCAAACACTATTTGTTACTGTTTAGATCATTTTTTCTAGTGTAACAACTAGTTTGTTAACTTATCAATGATATGATATTTGTTAGTTAACTCAAACTTTGCAAATGGTAACTACTTAGTTTCTGAATTGTTTATATTATAAAAAAATATATTGCTATTTTGAAGTTAAACATCCAAGTCAAAATTCATAAAAGATTAGTTTAAACTTTTGTTAGTACTGTGAGATATTGTTGCAGCATTAGTACTGTGGAATTTTCAAGCATTCATTTATAATATTAAATATATTTTTTTTTTTTAAGCATTACGCCCCGAGCAAGGCGTGAATCCACTAGGATGCAGGGGGTTGCAGAAGATTTGGAGCAAGAGCAGATAGGAGTGATAGAAAAAAGGATGAGGAGAGGGATAGTGGATAGATTAAGGTAACTGGAGATGTCGATTGCCATTACATTTGAATAGTTGGAGATTATAGCTCTTAGGGAAACAGTAATTGGGAAGGGTGTTCCACAGGCGAGAGGTGTGAGGTATGAAGCTATTGAAGTAGAAGAGACAGCTACATTTAAAAGTTTCTACAGTGTAAGGGTGGGAGCAGGATGCCAGCCTCATAGGGCGCTTGAATTCATGTAGTCTGGGAACCAGTGAAAGCAGCTTATCGGAGCAATTACCATGAAAGTATTTGTAGAAAAGACAGAGAGAGGTGATGGCGCATCTGTGAGAGAGTGACTGTAGACGAGACACCAGATCAAGGCCAATTATATTACATATCTGTCTCTGGATCTTGTCAAGAACACCAAGGTAAACAGAAGGTGCCCCAGACCATATATGGCAGCAATACTCCATGCAAGGGCGAATGGAATTTAGTTCTTAATTTTCTTCTTATATATTGTCTTGAATGTTGCTTTTATAGGATGAATAAAAATGAGAAAAACAGAAGGCATTATTGGAGAAATTAAATTAAAAGGCCAATATTAAAAAAAAAAATGAATTAGTAAGATCCAAAAATTCATCAAATATACAAAAATAGGTTTCATTTTATTTTCCTTGTAAAAATTTAAAGAGTTTGTTATTCATACAAATGACTAAAACCAGAACCTCCTTGTAGTTACTTGATAGATGTTAGATTTAAATAAGAAAATAACAAGGCCATATAGATTGATTGATTTATTTGCAACTTATCAGCCTTTTGCAGGTTATTTTAAAGCCAGAAAATATTTTCAGCTGTAAGAATTTTTGTGAGATGATAATTTACTGATACAAGTCCTACTTATTAATCCATAACTGGGGAGAGAAGAGATAGATTCATACCATTCCCAAGGGTACTTGTACATAAGAGGATATAACAAACCTAACTGAAATTGAAACTCAGATCTCTGATTTCCAACTCTGAGCTGTTATCCATTACACCACCTTTACATCCAAGCTTATAGTATTCCCAAATGATCACCCATATAGGTACTGACCAGGCTTGGCATTGCTGAATTTCAGTGATCATACAAGAACTGGTGTTTTAATGTGAAGGCCATACAGAAATTCCAGTACCAGTTGTACTCTGTATTTTGTACCAATCCAAAAAGCATTATTAAGCATATCAAAAGGCATAGAACACAGACTATTGACTAATTGATCTAATATTAATATATTAAATGAGGACATTTATGAAGAGGCACTGAAATCAGAAGGTTGAAATTTAAAGAGAATTCTATAAAACAATATGATTGTATGGTTCCATTTAATCTAGTGGTTAAAACAAAGATTGGCAAGAAATTCTTTACAATAAAGCATTTCTCAAAATGATTTTTGTTATACATTCTTTTTTCTAATGCAGTAAAACTGAATATAATAATAAAATATTAAACAAAAATTCAAATAATGTAGAGAAGAAAAAATGCAGTTTTAGAAATACTAATTATGCCCCCTGAATGGTACATGTCAAACAAATAATATCATTTATAAAGCAATGGTAGAATTCAAAGTACAATAAAAGGGATCTTACAGAAGGATAATTTAAACAACAGTTTTCCAATCATAAGATGTCCATTGAAGTATCAAAATATAAAAATATTCTTGTTCTCATTAAGATACATATAGGATATTAAAGGAAACAAAAACATGTCTTCATCAATTGAAGGGAATATTACAAAACAGGATCTAAATTTTGCAAACTTTGCCAAGAAAAAAAACTGGCCATTGCTTTGTTTGGAGACTAAGAAATATTATTGAATAAATGAATGGAAATCTTGACAAAATACATACAAACATGTAAGTACCTTTGACCTTGGATAAAGTTTAGGGACCTCTGCACATCCATATAGGTGTAGGTACTCTTGTAGTATATATGCCTCTGTGGTAGTGTGTGAGGGAATTATTATGCAAATTCCCAGTGGTTCAAATATTTTGTGTAGTGTGCAGGATCTGGGAGAAGTAAATGATAGTAAATTGAAGAGCTTGATGACAAAACTTGAGTTGCCTGCAAGATTTTAATATTTATATTTTAAATATGTTTTTATTTTGCTCTGATGGTGTACTTTCATTGAGCACTTTCTTTTTTATAAAGTTAACTAGAAATTCCAGCAAAACAGTAAGGTTAATCCTTATTGTTCTGATAAGATATTCTTTTTTTTCTCATTACTAATAAATTATAATATTAGCTTTCTTGGTATAGATGTTATCATTATCTATGTTTGAGTAGACATCTTTGCTTTTTAAAGAGTGAAATGAATGTTTATTGGTATAGATACCAAAAGTCTCAAGACTGTAGGCTAGTAAAACGTTGTGTCTTTTGACCAGTAGAGATTAATTTCACTGTTTGAAAACAGGTATATCTACACAAGCATGTGCCCACTACATATAAGATATAGTAATACATAAATGATCTGCCGAAATATATGTTGGTGAGAAAGTGAGTGAAGTTGAAATGCTAGGTCAGATTCCATTAAAGATCCTTCTTTGAATTTTGTCAAGAATCTCAGGATATATAGTAGGAACACCAGACCAGATATAGCAGAATTATTCGATGTATGGATGACTGCTAGAGTTATAAATGTGTAGGAGGGATATGACAAGAAGAATTTTTTGATTGATTCATTCATTTTTATAGCTTATCATCATAGGACTTATTTAAAGCCAGAAAATATTTTTAGAGTGTAAGAATTTTTTTTGTTTTAGATCATTTTCTTTCTAAACAGTTAGTATACTGTGGCCATGTTCATATGTTACTGAGTCCTGGTTTTTTCTTTTTGTTATTATTAATGCTTCCATTATTTTTAGTCCTTTCTTTAAATATGGATGAGACTATTATAGTTATAATTTCTATGAGTATGTTTGTTGTAGAGTAGTTTTCACAGTGGAGGCTTGTATTTCAATAAGTCGTCCTAAATTAGGTTCGACGTACAAAATGTTAGGAACTTGAAATAAGAGTTAATGATGCAGCAATCTAGTTGTGATGGTTGGTACTTCAATGTCCGATATCGACTGACTCGCTCAACACCACTGAGCCCAACTGGCCACTGCTACTACTACTTATTATCTGTGGGAGAGTCTATTACAATAGAATAAGTATTATGGTATAACAATGTTGCAGATGGAGTTTGGTAGGTTTACGTTCTATCACTTAAGATAGATATATAAAATATCTGAGCATTCAGTTAAATATAAAAATGAAAAACCTCCTTGAAAATGGTTAATAAAATAGGTGAAAGTGCTTAGATATATTTGGACTGTTTCTGCACACCTTATGTCCAGTAAAGAAAACACATATATGAATACAAGAAAAATTGAATAAAAAGCTTAATCGCACTATCTTGTCAGTCATCTTTAATGAAACTTGTATAAAAGAGGAATTGCTGGCCAAATACAGAATGTTTTATATATATATATATATATATATATATATATATATATTGATAATATTAGTGGAAAATATACATTATTTTCAGAAAAAAAATTTTCCAAGAGGAAGGATCCAGGTAGAACTCAATGTCTAGGACAGAATAAGGATATAAAAAAGGCTTAAACATTCCATATTCATAATTTTATTTCCATTGGAATCATAAATTTCCAATGGAATAAATTATATGAATGGAATATTAATTTGAAAACTTTAATATATATATATATATATATATATATATATATATATATATATATACTTTGTGTTATATATATATATGTGTGTGTGTGTGAGATATAGGCATGACCTCACTTGTGATGCTTGTGGTATATTTTGCTTTGGTAAAGCAGGATAACTGAATCTGATCAAAGTGCACTGACCAGCTACCAAATGGCATTAAGTACTAATAATTCATGTCACATTTGTGGAAAAGTGTGCAAATCAACTGGTGGACTGAAAAGATGCACAAACACTGATAAACCTAATGATAATAAAATGGATTTATCTCATGTCTGCCAACTTTGTGACAGGGGATTTAAAAGTTTATCTAATCTAAAGACCAATAGACATTCAAGACAGAACTGAGTCCTATGATGATGCCTTGTGATGGTCATACTCAACATCAAAGTGGAAGCTATTATGTGTGTGTGTGTGTGTGTGTATATATATATATATATATATATATATAATCTGTGTGTGTGTGAATATGTATAGATATATATATATACTTACATACAGATCGTAGATCCATTCTTAACATAGAATAGTTAATTGGTAAACTAAATTAGTATTTTGGTGAAAACTGCTTTCTTCTTACTTGATACTCATGGCTGTAGGAAACACATGAATCCACTTTTATCCATGTTTCATTGCTGTATATCTTAGCAAAATGTCTCATCATTGTCATGTCATGATAATTGCTAGAGAAAAGAATAGATAAATAGTCACCTTCTGATAACTACCTTGCCAGCCCAGTCAGATGAAATAAAAAGCTGTTAACCTGAAAATCAATCTTGACAGGAACTAATCATAAGATAAGTTGCTAATAATTTTCTTTCCATTCTGGCTTTATTCCTAAGAATTATCATCTTTTGTGAGAAGAGAATAGTTATTTTAAAAGGAATCTTATAAATGTTAATGACTTTTCTGTTCACAAATACAAAAATGATTTTCTTTTTATATATTTTGGCATCAGTGATAATGAATACAGAAATGGAGACAAAAATGAGGCTTTTTAAAAAAAATTGGATAATGGGGGTGGAAGAGATGAAAATAAACTTCATGAATAAATAAATGAATGATGTAGAATGTGTCACAAAACAGATAAAGGTAAATAATTTGGTATTTATGAATTTGGCCTTTACTTTCAAGAAACTAATTCATAGATCAAAAATGTTGCACCCAGAAAGTCACTGGGGCAACCCCACTCGACCCATTAATATTTGAACTAAATAAACAAAGAAACTTCTAAAAGTGTGTCTTTTTGGTGAAAGAGTGTGACCTACTTCTACTCTGGCCGAGTTGATTCTAAATAATTAACTAAAAATGCTTTTAGCCAACAAAACTTGGCACTAGTTGCATATAGTTGGTTTAGATTCTCTTTGAATGTATCAAAGTGAATGTATTGACTGAAATTATTTCAATTTTGTTTGAGTGTCTATGAGAAAAAAGAAAATATATTCTTTATAGCCAGAATCAATTGCTAGGTCTGCTGCTAGGAAAGTTAATTCTCTGTATTGTGCTAGGCAATTTTTTCTTGCCTGAATCTGTCATCATCATCATCATCCTTCCCTTGGCATTTGTAATTCTTATTGGGTCTGAATGCAGAAGCCATACTAAATCTCCTCCAGAATGGTCTATCAATGGCAGCCATCAGCAATTCTGGTATAGTCATACCTGTCCATTGTTTGACATTGTTCAGCCAGTTTTTGTGTTGGCATCCTCTCATATGTCCACCTTCAATGGTGCCATACACAGGCTATCATGCCTTGTAATGTGTCCAAACTATGCCATTTTTCTTCATTTGACTGTGCCGAGAAGAGGTTCCTGGTGGCCCATAAAACTTTCAACCCTTTTCTGCATAAACCCATTGGTTTTATGTTTCCAATAGAAGATACCAAGAAGTTTTCTCATGCATTTGTTCTCAAATGCTTGGATCCTTCACTCTGTTTCTGCCAACAGTGTCTGTTTCATGTCCATATATAAATTTACATATTTATAATTCTGCTATTTGTCCATGTTTAGAATATTGTTTTTTTCATATGGTCTGTTGCCACTGCTATATGTTTAGTGATCATTGATAAAATTCAAAGTAGAATCTGCAATGTCATTGGTCCTGACCTGGCATCTCAACCTCAGTCACATTCCCACCGCCAAAATGTAGCTTCTGTGTGCCTTTTTTATAAATACTTTTCTGGTAACTGTTCTGATGAACTTTCCTTGATGATACCTAAACTTTATAAATTTAATCACAATTGGTGGCAAGGTTTTATCATTTTACACTTGAAATGGCTAGATGTAAACATAAGTTCTTCTCTTGCACTTCTTGCTTCTGGAACTCTCTTCCAGCTTCTTGCTTTCCAGTCAACTTTGATCTTCAAAAATTTGTATTCAATGTCAATTGTTATCTTAATTGTTCTTTCTTCTTGATAATGTTTTTTGTATTCTTTCACACTCAGTAATACCCTGCATGTTAGTGGTTTTGCTACCTTGCTTGGGGTAAAATGATTAAAAAAAGATATACTGAAGATATAGTTGACTAGATTCTCAGGAATCAGACATCACATATTTTATAGCATTTCAGTAAGCAATAAAAATTATGTGACAGTGCCCGTCTCCTTTCAAAATATACAGTAACAACTTGATACAATTTAATACAAACAAAATAAGTTAGATATTTTGACCATCTTGATACAGTTTAATACAAACAAAATAAGTTTGATATTTTGACCATCTTGGCATTTTAGCAAGCCAGGAGGGTAACTTCGTAGTGCCTGTCATTGATTATATAGGTCATATGGTTTCATTAGCAGGGAGAAATATTGATTGACCTGAGAAAATGGTAAGTAATTATGGGAGAGTAAATTACTGGTGATGAGTATGGTGGATGGAATTGGCAATCTATTAGCATAGAAGTAGCAATTTCAACAGTGGGATTATGAGACCAAGCTGTCAATCTAGTACTGCGCTTAAATTTGTAAAGTCAATCAGAATAATTACCTAAGTGTCAGTTTTTCCCAAATCTGATTTTGTAATCAAATGTCACCATTTTTGTATTAAAAAAATCTTTTGAGCTCTCACAGATGAATTATTTAACTAATGAGTTACCATTGAATACAAAATTAGGATAATTCTTAGAGAAATTCCTTCCATGTAAAATGCAGAAATAAGGGGAATAAATAAAGTTTGTAATTAAATAAATGTACAAAGTTCTTTAGGTTTTGTTTCATGTCTGGACACAGGTAAATTTACAAAAATGTCAATGGTTTTCCTTCCATCTGATATCAAATGAAATGAAAGATTAAATGCTTGTTTTGATACATTTTTTTAAAACTATTTCCTTTGATTGCAAAATCAGGCTTGGAGATAATGGTGCTCATGTATTGGTATTGTTGTTCCTTCCTCTCACTCATATGTGTGTATCTATTTATTCCCATATAAAATACATATATACATATACTATATTTAAAAATGTATTTTGAGTTTTATCCAGTATGTTGGCATTGTGAGCAAAGAGATTAGGGGTGAGATGCAATGAGTAAAACCTGTCCTTGATTTAAAAACTTAATCCATATTGTTCTCATATATATATTTTACCCTATTTATTTAATTTTTCTTCATAATAGGAGTAGATAGTTTCATGTATTGTCCAGTTCACACTTCTCCCTGTGCTTTTGGACATTAGGACTGGGTTTCCTATTCCTTCTAAATTCTACTTCAACTCTATACTTCTAATGTCTCCACCTAAATTCTGAAATTTATACTTATGGCAGACATGATGAGACAGAACCTGGGACGAGCACAACTGGTTGCGACTTGCCTTGACCCTGCCAAAAAAGAGCCCATATTTGCTTAGCATGTAAAGCTACTGCAGTTGAAATGAGGGAGAAAAAAGCACTTACTGCTTTGCTGTAATCCATTCTCAGCCAGATAATTTAAAAGAATGAAGGGGGACTTGCATTGCATTTTTATGCAATAAAGATGCAATGCATTATGGGACAGGGATGCAATGAATTATGGGATTGCATGAAGACGCAAGGGATTATAGGTATATGGACAAATATAAAAGCAACTAATTTTTCCCAGTGCGGTGTGCTTTGAGGAGTGTTCATGGTTGGTGGCTAGAAAAGTCTGTTAGTGCGATTTTGTGACAGAACTCAAGAAGGAACGACTCGAGGTTGAAATACCAGTTGGGAGAGCTTGAATTTACTCGCTGGTTGATGTTTTCTTTTTATTCACCACAATACTATTATTGGGTTTCCGGTTCTTTCTAAATTCTTTTCTTTCTCTTTCACTTCCAGTAGTGCCTTGTGTCTTAGTGGCATTATTGCCTTGTTTAGGGCAAATTGATTAAATAAATATAATATATATATATATATATATATATATATATATATAAATACAAAGGGAAAACTTTCTTTACTAATGTATTTTTAAATTAAGAACTTAAAAATATTTTAATGCTAACTGTGAAAGTCAAGGTAAACTATGGAGGATGCTAAGTGATATAACTTTATTTATTTACATTTAAATATGGCCACTCACTATACAGAAAGTACAATGTTTATATCTTGGTTTTTAAAAGTATGTTTTTTAAATACCAACAATGATCTAGAATTGGAATGAAAGCGGTGATGGCACATACCCTGAACCTATAAAAATTCAGGATGTGAAATTAGTAAATACTAAACACTTTATATACCTCAGTGTATGGCTCAGTTATAACAAGTTTAGTAAAGGAGATAAGGAAATTGAACATAGAATAAGTTGCTCTAGAGGTAGTTTTGCTCAACACTGCAAATTGCTACAAAACTAAAACATTGACCTGAAAACTTAAGTCATGTTCTTAACACTTCTGCTGCTAACTATGGAGATCTTCATTTTTCTTATCTTACTCCAGCTGGCTAAGTACGGAAACCTACGTTTTTTGCATACCGCTGGTATGAGTGTCCCGTTGCGCCATCTATCGTCAAATCCCAAAGGACAATGCTTCAAAAGATATCATGATGTGTATACCCATTACTGATCTGGTAAGTCATTCCCAGGTATATCCATGAAAATGGAAGGCTGTAAAACACATTGGTGCCAGTTTTCTGTGTAATAAAATATGTAGGTTGAAATTTGGCATTTTCTTTAAAAATGGCTGGCCGGATGGGGGCAGCACTGGGCAAATGAGTAGCAGTGAAAGTGTTAAATAGCCTTATCAGATTGAAACTTTCACACAAATACAATGCACAGTACCAAACCCATTCAGAAATATCTAAGTTCTCAGTTGTATACAACTACTTTCTCAGATCAATGGTTAAAAATGGCTTTGTGCAAGTGAAGACTATGGGTCTTGGTGAAAATCAACTTTGTTAAACCTTGTGGACTGTCACTGCAGAATCACAAAGAACTGTACAAGATAACAGAAAGCACATCACTTGAGGACTTTCAACAGCAGCAAAAGCTAAAATCGATAGCACATGTAACTCAGAGAAAATAATGACTTAATCAAGATGTTGATGTTCCACACGACTTCAAATAAAAGGTTAGGAAAGAAACCTCCATCAATAATTGAAAGAGTAATAACAGCTACTGGATTTGAGAAACCTGTTTTTGAGAAAAATTGTTTTAAGAGAAAGATTTTATATATTTCAACTGAAAACAGACTTGCTGCTTGGTCAATAAATGTAAAATGCCTCCTTACAAGGTAACAGCTAATATTATCATTAAAATGAATAGCAAATATAGTAATAGATTATTAAAAATGTCCTAAGAATTTAAGCTGATATGGTAACTAAGCTTTCAAGTAATCTGAGTACTTGAAGTGGGCATTGTTGATTTTGTCTTTGGCTTTGTGTTACCATGGCTTTGAATTCTGGTAATTTGCAATCAAAGAATTTTCTATAGCTAATTAAAAAAAAAAGTTGGGAACCTGATTGTACTCAGTTTTAAATCCATCCATGTTGATATAACCTTTGTGTGTGCCTGAGTTGACAGAATAAGTATCAGGGATTCTAATGATTGGCCCTGCGGTTGGGAAATCAATAAAATAATGGTCAAGTATTGAAGAGGCTTCTCGGACTTTAGTATGGCAGACTAAACAAACACTTTCCACTTGTTTTGATTTCAGGAGGATTTTATAAGCTCACAAAAATGTTATATTTCTTGTGCCAAGCAAAGTGTTACTTGACTCAACCACACATTTTCTTCTTTATTTTTTAATCTAACACTTTTCTCTCTTTTTTTTTTTATTTGTTTCTTTTATTTTTATACATTTGTTTATCTTTCTTTATTTTATTTTCTATCATAAATATACAAGTGAAAAGTCTATATACACATTCATTCGGTATATTTAGGCAACAAAAATTCATTTAAACACGTTTTATTAAATCGAACTGATAAGGTCTGTGTAATGTAGCAACAACTCTAAGTAGAAGCTTTATTTGACTCATTCTACTTTAGTGCTGAAAAACATTTATTTTATTGTGATGGATGGTTACAAGTGAGAGGGGAGATGGGATGTGCTTATTTTATTACCACAGTCTGTTCAATTTTTTTATTATATTTTTCCAATTTTTCCTTAACTTATCAAACATCCAACTCAAAATTGTGAATAAAGTGTCCAAAATTCATATTTTTGTTCAAGTACATTCAATTAGTCATTATCAAGAACTGAATGTTGCCCATACGGTAGACAAGATTTTGTTGGATACATCTTGGCATTTTTGTTTTGTTTTTGAGCACTAGAATTCAAATTAATTAAAATATGCACATAATGTATGTCATGTGTAAAACGGTTTCACAGTTTGACTGCACTGAAAAAGAATATATAAAATATTTATATATATATATATATAACGTTATATACATATTAAATATTTTATATGTGCTTTAAGATACTGTCTACTGTTGTGAAAGATATTTCATTTAATGTGAGTTGTTTCTTTTGTATAATAATATCTTGTGGTTCTACAGAAGGATGCTGAGGATACCATGGACTGAACAGGTCAGCAACAACAAAGTTTTGGAGAAAATAGAAACAAAAAGGAAACTAATACTTAATGTCAGGAAGAGTCAGTTGAGGTTTTGGGGACATATAATGAGAAAGGAGGGCTTGGAAAATCTGATACTCATAGGACAGATAGAGTGCAAGAAGGACAGAGGAAATCAAGGGGTAACATACTTAGTGAGCTTGAGTAAATGGATGGCAGGACAGGGCTTAGGAAAAATAACAGAAAGACAAAGTTTATTAAGCACTATGAGGGTCAGGAAGTTAGGGAACGCCATGATTACCTATGTCCTGAGGGGACACAGCACATAAAGAAGTATTTTGAGTCTTTCCTTGCAGTGAATGCTGTGTAATATTATGGTATTATCTACTAACATTTGTCTAGATTTGGATGTACAGTATCTTATTTAAAAATATAGTAAAAAATTAAACAGACAGACCTTTGAATTTAACAAAGTTTAATTGGTTTGTGAAATTGACAAGCAGAGTTTGGATTCCAGTTGAGCTTGTTTATTTTCACATAAATACCCTTAGGAATGGTGTGAATCACCCATGTCCTGAATTGATATGGAACTTAGAAGAATGTTTGCCACAAAAATACTTAGGTTGACAGCAGCATTTAAACTATTGTTTCTTGGTAGCAAGGATCTAAATGTATGCCAAAAAAATATTCCCCATACCACTGCATCACAACTACCTTAACCATTGATACAATGCAGGATGAATCCATACTTTCATATCATTTACACCAAGTTCTGACCCTGTCATCTGAATGTTGCAGCTGAAATTAAAACTCATCTGACCAGGTAATGTTTTTCCAATCTTTTCTTCAATTTTTGCCATCCTTAGTGAATTGTAACACTCAGTTCATTGTTCTTATTTGACAGAATCGACATCTGGCATAATCTTCTGCTGCTGTAGCTTATCTGCTTCAAGGTTTTTACATGTTGTCCATTTACAGATGCTATTTTGTATGTCATAAAGAGTGGCTATTTGAGTTGCTTTTCTATCAGTTTGAACCAATCTGGCCACTAACCTCTTTCATCAACAAAGAATTTCTACCCACAGAATTGCCACTCACTGGAAATTTTTATTTTTCTGACCATTCTCTGTAAACTCTAGAGATGGTCATGTGTGAAAATCCTATTAAATCAGTAGATTTTAGGAATACTCAAACTGGAAGGAGAAATATATGAATTTGTTTCCATATCTATTTGGCTAACAAGCACACACACACACTGGACTCTCACTGTTTTTAATATGTATGAAGAATATAGTTTTGAGAACTTTTTATATTTATAAAAGATAAAGTGCTCAATATCAGATAGAATTGTATATAAATATAAAATTGCATGAACATGAAATCAACACTCATGAGTGATGAAAGTCAACAAGCTGTTTTATATTTACATATGCTCTATTGTCAGGCAGCAATTTTATTGAATAAATATACTACACATTTTAAAACTATATTTTTTCTATATATATATATATATATATACACACACAACACACATTTTTGCTTGCACACTTTGACATTTTATGTGCACATTTACAAAGGGATGCTGAATGAAAATTTCTTCGGTTGACCAAGAAGCCCATTCAACAACAAAAAGAATTTGGTTGGGCTGATTACATTGTAGCACCACCTTTTGTAGGTGACTACTTAGATATGTCTATCTACACACATGTACACACATACATTTTATCAGAATAAGAAATATTCTGATTTCTTTCTTTTTTTTTTTTTTTTTTTTTTTAGAAAATAAACTTTTTACAAACTAAAATAGAACATATTGAATTTTCAGACGGAATTTTTCATCAGAATAAGATTTTAAAAACAAGCAAAAATAATTGGTGGAAATAAAATCTTTAAAAAAATTATATTTAATCATTAATGGTAAACATTTTGTCTTTGCCACTCACTGCTTCAGGTTCACTAATCATCAATTTATTGAATATGAAATTTTTAATGAGTTTCCTGATATGTAAACATATTTCAGGCAACTTTCATTGAAAATATTTGCCTTAAATACAGTGCTTTGGTGCTCAAACTTGTTCTATTGACCTCAAAAGCTCAGGTCAGCCTATATTCAATACATATCATAAATTAATGACTTCTTGATTAAAAAAAAATCAATGATAAATCTGTACACAATATATATATATATTTTTAAAAATAAATATTCTCTTTCCAAGTATATAGAATACATTCCCCAAATGCTGTGTATGGAGAAAAAAAATTTCAAAAGAGGAAAACATTTCCTAAAATAAACTATTGATAGTATAAAAGCAGGAAATAGCTTCCAGACCAAATGTTCAGTCTCTCCTATCTTAAGAGCAAAAATAAAGAATACTACAACATTTCATTTATATACACTTGTAAGCAAATATGTGTGGGTGGTGTGTGTGTGTGTGTGTGTGTGTGTGTACTCCTGTTTAAGAGAATTGAAAAAGTGAGTTCAAATTCCATGCTAGTCTGTTGCATTCATTTTTGCACTCTGCCCTTGAGAAATGGGTTAAATAATAGGGTAGATTGAGCTCTCTAGCCTTGGGTGAGAAGAGAAAGAAAATTCCAAGCCATGGAAAAGGCAGTAGGAAACCCTTCCACTCTCTTTCCCAAAAAGTCAATGCAATTGACAAATAATAAAGAAATGGAATCTGTGGAGAGCTACGATCATCTACACCCTGAAGAGACATAGCATTTATAAAAAGAAAAAAAGAAATGTGTATTGATGGGTACTGAAAAGCTGATTTCAAATTCCATTTTCATTGGTTGTATGCATTTTCACAAAAAATGAATCTATCTCTTCTCTCCCTATCATATTTTCTTTTTAGTAATTTCACCTCAAGCAAGGCAATAATGCCACTAGGACATGAGGGTTACAGGGAGTAAAAGAGAATGAGAAGACTTAAGGAGAAGTGAGGAAAAGGACAATAAAGGGACAGGATTTAGGAAGGCAGATGATGGAGATTGATGTTGCATTTAAATTTTTGCAGATTGTAGGTAACAGGGAAGTTAAAAATTAGAAGGGAGCTCCAGATGTGAAAAGTGAGAGAAAAGAAACTATTAGAATAGAACTGATGGTTGCACCGAGCTAGTTCAACAGTAAAATGGTGAGACCTAGTTGCCAATCTAGTAGCACGCTTAAATTTATGAGGTACTTAGGAAAAAAGCTCATCAGAACAGTTGCCATGAAAATATTTATCAAATACTGTTGTGTTCCTAATTGTATGCTTATTTGTGTAAAATAAGAATGAACACACAATTTGAACCATTATACATTTTATTTACTATTGGATGTTTGATACATGTAAGGATGTGTGACCACCATTTTGAAATCCATTTTTCTTCTCTGTGGTCTTAGAGAGTTCTGATCAAGGAGCATAACTTGATTCCCATTTAGGTAGTGAATTACCTCCCTTGTTATGATGTCTGTCCTAATAAAAAGATACAGAGAAACCACATCATGTTGGTAAGAAAGTGTCTGATGTTGAGATGTATGGTCAGGACTGATAACATTACAGACACTTCTTTGAATTTAGTCAAGAATCTCGAGATATATAGCAGGAGCACCAGATCAGATAAGACAGCAGTATTTAGTGCATGGATGAATGGTAAATTTATAAATGTGCGAGATGGAATTTGATGAGAAGAATTGTCTAGCAAAATACAGTGAACCAACTTTCCTAGCAGCAGACCTAGCAAGTGTTCAATATAATCTTTCCACTTCATGTCAGCAGGAAAATGATCTCTGGGTTAAAGAGCAGAGTAGACTGGGTTCTTGAACCAATCTAAGAGAAGACAGTGAAGAAAATATTCCATTATCTTTTACACAAAGTCACAGCAATTTACAGGTATTAGTATGGTGGTATCTGCCACACAGAATTTACCGACTCTTTTGTGTTAGGAAGAATAACGTGTTTTAGCCTTCCAGTAGCACACCGATACTAATATTAGCATTAGTGTAGCCATTGATACACTAACACTGAATACGAATATAGAAAGATGAAATACGCGAGCATAACAAACAAAACATTTAATAAGGCAAACAACTTACGTACATATATTAAAAAGATTTACACATGTCCCAAAACAAATGATTGTCCATACTGTCCCAAATGAACGAGGAGGTTTACAGAACGAGAACAAAGAAATAACATACCAACTTTATGGCCTTTGATTGTCCGCAGATAAGTGAGTAGAAAGTACTTTCTTTCACTAGGCTGTGCACATGTTGACCAGTTTCCACGTGTGTGGACACCCTGGTGGTCAGGAAGGTAAAGAGGCCATTCCTCCAAGAACGGAAGCAAAGACAAAAAGGACAGAAGAGTTCTACTCTCTAAAAGGGGCCAAAACTCCCATGAGCTGAACCCAAGGGAAAACAACTGTGGTCTTCCTACACAGGTAATAAAGAAAAGGAATTTGTGGAGAGCCATGATTGCCTACATCTAGAAGGTACATGACATGAAAAAAAAGATTACAGCTGAAGATATATTGCTAGTTTGATCTTGTATTTATTTTTTTAATCTACTTTATTTGTGTTCAGTGCAAAAGATTTTGTATTAATTAACAGCTATATCTATTGATCCCACTCTTGTACGATATTAGTCATCAAGCATGTATCTTGTGGGTGAATAGGTTGGTTTTCTTATACATGTTGGCAGTCATCATAATATTGTGGGGGATTCACTCACATCATAGCAACAGAAATTAACCTCATCAGATTGAGACTTTCATATGATTGCCACCCAATTTGTTCAGAAATATCTAAACTGTAAATTTTAAATGCTTTCTCAGATCAATGTCTTTGAGTAAATGAAGCCTGTAGCTCTTACCAACTACTGGACTGATGTTACAGAATCATTAACAAAGACCTGTACCAAATAACAGAAACCACATCACTTGAAGACTTTCAACAGCAGCAACAGCTAAAATGACTATTGTTGGGGTTCACTCACATCATAGCAGCAGAAATTAGCCTTGTGTTCACCAAAATAAAAGCATACTTAACAGGAAATAAAACATATACAAATAACAGGAAAAGCATGGTAAATTGTATGTTAATTTCATACAATTTATATTTTTGTGTGTATTTGTGTTGCATTTTTTAGGTTACAGTTGTTTTATGGTACATGTGATAAAAGGGAGAAATTTACTCCATGTTATTACATGCCACATCACAGGGAGAAGTTTGATATGTGTTGGCCATACCAAGTTTCATGGTGAAGAGAGTAAATTTAACATTTTTAGGAGGGATGTCCTTATTTCTAGCAGGAAAGTTTTGTTGCATGCTGGGAGAATTTTTTATTATTTTTTTTATTTATATTTAATTTATTTTATACAATGTTTTTATGTTGTTGTTTTAATTTAATTTATAATTTTTGCATTATTATTATTATTTTATCTTTATTTATTATTAATAATAATAATAATAATATTCCTACATCCTACATATACAAACCTTTTTAAAATGACTTATTAACCGTTATCACTCTGTATGTGACTTCATTTGGTGTACAAATTTCCTGCCAGTGAAGGTGACTCTGATCCTTGAACAAGAGTGTGTTTGAATTTCATAGTTGTGTTATTTCCTGCTATGGCAACAGAAAACAACTTCGGGGGAAATTATCAGTAAGGATACTGCAATTGAGGAGCCATGAAAAAGAATGCAGTGGAAAGTGAAGTAATATCAATAATGCAGAGTGGTAAAGGTTAAGTGACTTCTCATTAATGGCCTCTCTGTATGTAAACATTTTTACTCTAAAGATATACAAGTTCCAGATTGAGTGACTTCTAAAATATTTAACAAAAGATAGACTATAAAATGAAACTACTTTTAGAAATTATATTCAAAGCATTTTACCTGAAGTGTTTTTATACAAATATATACTGTTAATCACAAAGTTAAAATTAAATTTTGTGGTAGCAATTTCATTACACTAGCATATGGGGTAGAAGTTTTCTTTCTATTTATTTTATATACTCCCATATACTGAATATATATATATATATATATATATATATATATATATATATATATATATATATATATATATATATATATTCTGGTAACTAACTGTTAATCCAAGATATTAGAGTGATATAAAATGTGTTAGTCTAAAAGAAAAAAAAAATTAAATTACAGATGTAAATTCATGGTCCCTGCCATTTTAGATTTCTTTACTTATGACATGGTATTTGGTTATTTCATGCTTGGCTGATCCAACTTTTGTCAAAGACTTCAAAATTGAATCATGATAAATTTTGCATGACTTATTCTAATTGGATGGATAAAGCAGTTTTGTTCAGGCAAAACAAATTTTCATTAATGTATTTTTAGACATATTCAGCTTTTTTTTCATCTTATTTACATTTAAAAAAAAATTGAATCACATTTGTCAACACACTTTTACATCTAATTTTACTATAAAATGTTTTTATTGTTTCACTTTAAGTTTTTTATAGGCTACAAATTTATTTGAATCTAAGAGAGACTATTTCTGAAGAGCTGAATTTTAGTTTTACTTTTCATTCAAATGGCATGGAATAGATTTATTTTTTGGTTTGAAAAGAGAACTATGGCTGGAAATATTCAGAAAGCACTCAACTGAAAACTTTAAGAATGAAACTAAGCCTGAAACTTCCAAGACAAAATTATTGTTGTTCTCAAAATAAAGTTGAACTGACAGTCATAAAAAAATCCAGAAACAGACAAGAAAAAAAAAAAAAAAAAACTAAGTGTAAACTGTAAAATCTATAAAATTTATCTTTAATGCTGTTCACATTTTAAGCAGCAGATAATTTCACTTGTATGTGCCATTTCCCTCCAGATCATGGGTGATCATAGCTTACCACAACTTCCTGTCTTTAGTCTTTTTGTTATCTCTCTCAAACCCTGCTTTGCCATCTACCAGGTAGATGTTTTCCTCTGTCCCTCTTGTCTTCAATCTGCCTTGTGAGTATTAACTTTTTCAAGCCCTCTTTTCTTATTATGTACCACAGAAATTTCAACTATCTCTTCTTGATGACAGTTATATTCCTTTTTGTCCATTGTCTCTAGAACTTTGTCTTTGCTCACATATTCAGTCCATGGCTTTTTCAGCCTCCTTCTGTAGAACCACATTTCTGTTGCTTCAAGTCTTTTCATCTGTGAGATTGTGCAGCCATATAGAAGAACTGATATTACATCATGATTTCTGCAACCTCAAGTTTCTTCTCTATCTGTGTGGAGATTGTCCAGCATTCACTGCCATATAGGAGGACTGATATTACATAAGAGTACTCTTTTCTTTGTTTCAAATGAAATGTTTCTGTTTCTTAATACTTTACTTAGCTTTTGGAAGGCATATTTCACTTTCCCAGTGCAGCTCTGGATTTCAGTGTCACACTTTGTGTCCTTCCCAGATATTTAAATTGTTGTACCTGTTTGATTTTGCTATCACCAATTTCTAATTTGCATATTGTACTATTCCTTTTGTTAACATCAATGCATTCAATCTTCTAGCAATTGATATTTAGTCCTTCTTGCTTTCCTTTACTCTCTTCTGTAGCAGTTCCCATAGTTTCTTTTCCACATCTGCTATCAATGCTTTGTCATCTGCATATCTAATGTTTTTAAGATTGTAGCCACAAATAATGAATCCTGGTAGTACTTCTAATTCTCTTAGAATATATAGGTTGAACAAGTCTGGTGAGAAGACACATCCATGTCTTTATACCCCTTTCTATTTACTGCATGTTTTCTATCCATACGCAAGTGGTTTTCTGCCAGCATAGGTTCTTGATTATTCTAATATCCTTCCCAAATAGGTCAAGGTTACCTAGTAGCTCTTTGTGACTTACTTTATCAAACAATTTTCCAAAATTAATAAATGGCAACAACTAATTTAATTCAAAAATCTTATCAGTTTCTCACAACCTGTCAGAAGGAATCAGTTTTTCTTATCAGTTTCAATGAAAATGATTCAGAATTTATCTTTCTTTTGTAAGCATCAGCCCTATTGTTACGATATCTGTATTCCTTCCCTGAAAGAATTAATTTCTCTCTTATATTCATTTATTTCAGACAAAATTCAAAATTATGTAGAGATATTAGCACAATATATTATCTAAGAGGGAAAAAAATCATGAAAGATTTACATATTGTCAGTGTCAGTTTATAACATTACAAATGCATTGTGTGTCTCATGTATTTTCTGTTCAAATTCATTTCATGCTCATTTAGTTAACTGATTTTTTTTTGTCTATATTTCTGAGATGAGGCATTGTAATTATTTATACTATTTACATTGTTCAGACTGTTGTCCTCAACCTTGTTGATATATTCACAATGTTTTGGCCTTTATATGCTCCAGCCTTCTTTAGGTGATTGTAATTTCAAACTGAACCCTTTATTTCATCCACTGGGGTAAAATGTTCTAGTTCCATATGCCATGCCTCTTCTGGATGTCTTGGAGAGTTGAGTTAAAGGGGATAACTGATACTGAGACATCTGGCAGAGGCATGGCTCGGGGAACTAGAACACATCTGGTGGATGAAATAAAGGGTTCAGTTTGAAATTCCAATCACTTAAAGAAAGCTGAAGTGTACAATGGCCGAAATGTTGTGAATATGGCAACAAAGAAGAGGATAACAGTCTGAACAATGTAAATAGTGTAAATGATTTTTTTTGTTTGTTTGTTTAATTCAATAATTTCATTGGAAAACAAGCATGCAAGAATATTTGGTGTTGAACCATGACTTTTACTGCAAACCAGTTGGCAGATTTATTTGTCAAAATTGTTTTTTTTATGATGACTGGCAGTTCAATTTTAAGAAAATTTTGAAAGTCAGCCTTTTTTCTTTTCATTTTTTTTAACAAATAAGCTGCAATATCATCACATTTGAATAAACATTTACTACAGAAACTTGATGAGAAAATGTGTGTTCTCACTTCATAATTATTATGCATTTATTCTACATAGTCAATATATTTACATAAAGAGGAAAATAATATTCTAGAATCAGAACTTAAATTGAGTTGATTAATAATTTTAAAAATCATATTAATTTCTTTTTTTATAATATAATGTCACTAAAACACAATGGATTACTTGGTGTGAAAGAGAATGAGAAGACTTTAGAAGGGATTGGAAACCCAATCTTAAACAAGAAACAAGAACAAACCTTTACTCCAGTTCAGAAGACAGAAAAGGAGTGGGAACTGGCAATAGGGATCTATTTGGCAATTTATTTCTGTTTAAATTTTAATGGTTACACAAATATAATTTCTGTTATTTTGCAATAGTTTTTTTTAATTGTTCATGTCCACTGTTTAACTGATTTTAAATAGGTTGTGAGATGATTATAATTTTAAAATAAAATTAAAAAGTATAATTAAAAGACTATTATTAACCATTTCTGAATATTTCTTTCATGTTAATTTTACTTGCTTTTCAACATAATCACACAGGTTGTAAGTTTACACCCATCTGTAAACAACAGAGATTAGAAAGTATATACACTTGATGAGATTCAAACTCATGTTTCTTTGCTTTGGGAAGCTTGGTTAACCATACCAGCTGCTCTGTTGATTGAGATATGAGAGCTGATATCTAACAGATGATCAAATCTAAACATATAGACTTAACCATAATTCTTTTCCACTCAGTCTGCACCATAGTATTGCTTTTATGTATACTAATAATATCTGCATTAACTATTTTTTATAAATTCTACAAAAGCATTTGACAATATATGACAAATTGAACAGAAACAAAGTAGCAGGACCAGATGGAATTGTAATAGAGATGCTGTCAGTCTTAGAAGATTTTGGCATTGACAAGATTACAGACATAATAAATGAAATATACAACAGTAGTGATATACTGGAAGGTCTAAGTAGACCTATTTTCATAGCACTGCCTAAGAAACCAATTGCAAATGAATGCAAACACCATTGGATAATCAGCCTAATGAGTCATATACAAAAAACTTACCATCAAAATTCTGATGAATAGAATATTCAGCAAAATGAAACCAGAAATAGGGCAAGAACAGTACAGTTTTATTAAAGACACTGGAACAAGGAATGTAATGTATATTCTCAGAATGATATGAAAAAGAGCAATGCAAAAGCAAACAGAGAAGAGAAATATTTCACCATTTGGAAATTTCTCTCTTTTTTATGAAACAAATTCAAAGCTGAAGAACAATTGTAGTGGTAATTTATGAAGCTTAGTTGAGTCTGGTACAAAGCCATAGTTGTGAATTCTCAGTGGAATCAAATTCACTACACAAGTATATTGACCAATAAGACCAACTTATTAGCTATTCTGTTACAGGAGACATACAATGTGCAATCACTGAAATAACATTACAATCACAAGAAATAAATAAAAAAAATCTAATTCCCATGATTCCACAGAAAAAAAGGAAACTGTCATTCTTTTCTTTTTATGTGCCATGTCCTTTCAGGGCAAAGGCGATCATGGCTCTCCACCTTTTTCTATCCCTTGCAGCTCTCAACAAGTTCCTTCCCTCTGCTTCCTCGCCCAGACCATGTTTTGTCATCCACTTGCTTAAGCCTGCCAGGTATGTCATGTTGTTTTCCCTTGTCTCTCTTTCCCTATATTCAACCCATGAGTATCAGATTCTCCAGGCCCTCCTTCCTCATTATGTGTCCCAGAAACTTCAGCTGTCTCTTCCTGATATTAAGCGTAAGCCTACTCATTTGCAACGTCTCTAAGATCTCATCATTGCTCACACACTCGGTCCATGATATCCCTAGCATCCTTCTCTTCTTCATTTGGTAACAAAGAAAAAAATACTAAACTGTTATGTGACATCTGTCCTTATTTATGGCAGCAAATGTTGGATGATTTCCAAAACATTTCCTACTGGTGGGAAATTTAAAGACTTTCTTTTCAGCTGGTTCCTCTCAAGGAGAGCATGTGTGATTGAGCAGCTCCAGAAATGAAGACCACAGATAAGTCAACTTACCAAATATCACTTTCTTATGCTTTATTGCCTTTTACTGGTAGACTTATCACTTCCACATAACCCATTCATTCACCAACACAAACCAGAAACATTTACTAACAACCACATTACGAGAACTTTCATACATCTACCGAACTTCTACAACTTTTTCCTTCTTCCTAATAATAAATATGAGTATATTTATATATATATATATATATATATATATATATATATATATATATATATAAATAAATTTAATGATTACTTTTTTTAAAATTAAATTGCCTAATTTAAACTTAAAATTTTTTTTATTTCTCTTTTTTTGGAATTGAATTTTTACACTTCAAAATGAAATAAAATCATTTATATTGATGTTTTTTTGTTTAAATTTTTTAAGAGAAAAATACATTAAACTTAAAAAGTTAAAATTGTCTATTTATTTTTTTTAAATATTAACTCTGTATTCACATTTAGCTCTCAGGATTTCATCCTCCTTGGAAAATACCCATTACAGTTTACAAAGTTCTTTTAACTTAAATATATATATATATATATATATATATATATATATATGTGTGTGAACAGTAAAATATATAGAAAATAGGAAAGAACTTTTGGTTAATAATCCAAAAGTTCTTTAATGTATTTTTATTATTTTTTTAAAAAATAGTTGCTTGATATAAAAAAGACCATAAAAAACATTTGAAGGAAATGAATAAAACACCAAAAGTAAAATGGAAAATTATAAACAAAACTAGAACTTGTAAAACTTGGGATGACCCATGCCCTTTATGCCTACATGAAAAAAAATTCACATTATTAAGTTTCTAAATAATAAAAATTTATTAAACAATAGACATGAGTTAACGTTTTTTTTCCGACATCATCAAATTTTCGCATTGAATAATTAGCATAAAAAACAAACAAACAATAAAATAATAAATACAAATTTTAAAAAAATATAGTCTAAATAAAAAGTTTAAATGCCCTACCCAATAAAAAAAAAAAAAAAAAAAAAAACCCTTTATGAAGTTGTCAAAAAAAATAAATGTTAGCGATTTATGACAGTTTTTTTTATACACACAAAACCCTTTCAGGAAAAAAAAAAAAATCTCCATAGAATAGACACTTAACCAGACTAGACGATGTCATCTTCTGCTTTAAATTTAGACACCCCCAACCTTACCCTGACTTGACCTCTTTGAATGTAACTGAGATATTGATACAAATTATTAACCCTTACACTCCTTTTTTTTTTAAATAATTGCTCTAGCCATTACCATAGTAATTTAATTTTAATTTTAAATATTTTATAAAACGAGTAAATTTCAAAAATTAGTTATTCAAAAAAATTTTGTTGAAGATGGAACAGAGCTTGGTACTTTAATTCAATTTAATTCAAATAATTATATTGAAGTTTTCAACTCTTGTTTTGAAACATAAAAAACTCTTATGTAGTGATGGAATCATATTTTAAAATAAATAATTATATATATATATATATATATATATATATATATATATATATATATATATATATACAGCCTGTCTGAAATTGTTATACAAATCAAATAAATCTCAATAACTCAAAAAGTCCTGAACCAGTATTTGACAAATTTAGACTTGTTCATTTTCAACCTAAGTAAAATATTTAATTAAATTTTCTGACATTTTCAATAGTGAGTTTTGAGATATTTGGAATTTATGAAAATGGAGTGATAGATTAAACTAATATTAGGGTTAAGACCTCTGAATTCTAATAAAAACTATTTTTTCTTTTTGTCCATAATATATGTTGAAACATGGAGGGAATGATTTTAACAACTGTTGAAAAACAGAAAATAGCAAAGTTTTGAAGAATATCAAAGGAGCTTTGCAGAGATCATGGAACAATAAAGAAGGCTGTTGAAAATATAAGTAAGTTGAGAACTTTAAGCAAAGGAAAAGGCTTTAAGAACTTGCTTCCTTGAGATGAACATAAACTAAAGTGAGTTATAGTGAAAACAACCACTTTTGAGCAGTGCTCAGATCTTTGAAAAGGCTGGAATTGATGGAGTTAAGAAAGAAAAAAAGTTGTAGAATACTTTGTGAATTGGGATTTGTAAAAGATCTCCTAGGAAAAACTCCTGTCACTAAAGCAAGTATTTTAAAGCATCAAATTGGTCCAAGAAATATATGAAAATTGACTTGTCTGAATTCATGGACGAATTACAAGTGACATTTGAAGGACCAGATGTATGGGCCAAAGGATGGACTTTATCCAAATTAGATGTGCTTGTGGCTAAAAGAAGGCAACAAGGAGGTGGTACTGTAATGATATAAGCTGGAATTGTTGATCATTATTGGATCATTCAAAGTTGAAGGTACTAAACTGAATAATGCTAACTATTGCAATTTTATGAACAAAAATTTCTTTGCATGATACACATCCCAGGCTCACAGTTTCAAAGTGAAGTGTGCAATTATGCATGATAATGCTCCTTCTCATGTATCTAAGCTTAACCATGAATTCTTTGAGCATAAAAGATTTACAAATGAGAAGATAATGGAATGGCCACCATCAAATCCTGATCTGAATCCAATCTAAGATCTATGGTCAGTTGTGAAGATAAAATTATATGAAGGTGGCAAGCAATATAACAGCAAAGCAGACCTATGGGAAGCAATTAAAACTACCATGTCAGAAATTGAAACTGCTGAAGTAAAAAATTTAACGAAATCAATGGATAATAGATTACTGGTTGTTATTCAGAAGAAGGGTTACTGTATGAAAATGTAAAGGATTCAAAGACTTATCATGTGTCTGTTATTTGTTCTATTATAGGTGCTGATCAAATTTTGATAATTTTATTAGCTTTTTATTAAAGTAAAATGCAATTATTTGGTTTTGCCTAATAATTTCAGATGGCAGTTTTTTAGAATACCTCAAATAACTTCAATAAAACATTGATACTACCTCAAATTTTAACTCAGGATTTCTTTTGACATCTAAATTGATTTTTTAAAACCTGACAATTCATTTTCAAATCAAATTTGAATTATTTCATTTTATATAATTTGCTTAATAACTTTATATATATATATATATATATATATATATATATATATATATATATAAATAAAATGTCTGTTGTTTTAAATTTTTGTTTAAATGTTATTTTTGATGGATATTTATATTTGAAATAAAAATTTGCTTTTTAATTAAAACATATTTTTATCAATTGTCATAATTAGCCTGAATATTTGAGAAATCTTGTCAGAAAAATATGCATCATCTGGCAGGATTTGAAACTGCATCCCTTATAGAGAACAGTCACTGGATCTGACAAGATTTATCAAATATTCAGGCTAATATATACAATTGGATAAAAAATACTCTTTAATTAAAAAATGAAGCTTCTACTTGAATATGTGTACCTATCAAAAATAACATTTAAACAAAATAAATTAAAAATAACAATATATAGGATTTAATCCATTTTATATATATATATATATATATATATATATATATATATATATATATATATATATATATATATATGTAAAATAGGGACAGACTGGGTTCAATAGCCTTGGATGGCAACTCATCTAGGAGAAGGACAACTCTGAATTCAAAACCTGTGGAGGGTTGTTTGGGAACCTTGTGGCACTTAGTGCACCAGGTCTCTGTATTCGTCCCTTCAAAAAGTGTGGATGGTCCTGCATGAAAAGATCACCACTATAATCAAATCTCATGTGCTGGTGTCAGGCTGTCGATTTCCTGAAAACTGATCTGTTTGACCCTCATAAAACAAGAATTCGACAGGAAGAAGAAAAGATATATATATATATATATATATATATATAAAAATGTCTCATGTTTCATTGAGATGAATATATGTTATATTTTACTAACCAAAAACAGGAGTCAAACAAAGCACATCATAACATTATAAACAGACACTGACAATATGTCAATGTTTCATGAATTTTTTCCCTTTTAGGTAATAGATTTTGCTTATATCTCTACAGTATTTTGAATTTTGTTTGAAATAAATGGATATGATATCCGTCAGGGAAAGTTAACAGAAAAATTTATTCTTTCAGGGAAGGAATATGGATATCGTAACAGTAGGCTGATGCTTACAAAAGAAAGATAAATTCTGAATCATCTCATTGAAATTGATAAGAAAAACTGACTTCTTCCGACATAGGTTGGAAGAAAGTGATAAGATTTTTTTTGTTATTTTTATTAAGACTCAAGTCTTGACACTTTTACATTTAGCTGAATTAAATTAGTTGTTACCATTTATGGATTTTGGAAACAGTGAAATTAGCTGCTGGTTAAAATGTGAACAATGTTAAAGATAAATGTTGTAGTTTTTACAGCCTTGCACTTATTTTTTTTTTTTTCTGATAACTGTCAGTTCCTCTTTATTTTGAGAACAATGAAAATTTTGTCTTGGAAGTTTTGAGCTTAGTTTCATTCTTAAAATTTCAGTTAAGTGCTTCCTGAATGTTTCAGTCCACCTTTCTCTTTTCAGTCATAGGACCTACAATTTTATGCTTTATTTATGAACACAAAAAAAAAGAAACTATTTATTTGTAGTATTTATTTTTATAATATTCTGTACTTTAAATGCTGTAATGTTGTAAAACGTACTCAGCACATTTTCTGTTGAACCCAAATGTGAAACTCTATTTTAGTCAAGGGGATAAAAATAACAAGCAAAGAAATTTTTGCTTGGCTCTGTAAGCATTGCATTGCTGATGTATAATTAACAAGTCTCTTCATATATGGACAGATGTAATTAGTTTCTCAAACATGTGTATGAAAAAAATTTTTGATTTAATTATTTTTATTTTTTAATCAGTTCACCCCAACCAACAAGGTGATATTACCACTAAGATGCAAGGGGCATGAAAGAGAATAAGAAAACTTTAGAAGGAACCGTAAACACAATCCAAAATAGGAGACAAGGGATAAACCTCTCCTCCTGTTCAATGGCATAATTCCGATAAAATTGATATACTTGTGGCACAAGGCCACATTTATTGATGATCATCTCACTCTAAATGATTTGTGAGTAGAGCATCCAAATTATTGTTCTAACCTTTAATGTGTGCTTCTATATGTCAATGGGACTTAGGGCCATATCATGTTCAAACACCGGTTCTTGTATGATCACTAAAGTTAAGCAATGTTGAGACCAGTCCTTAGATGACTTGCTTGGGAATACTAGGTGCTGTAAGTTTGGATGTGTGGGTGGTGTAATAAATAACAGATCGGAATTGGATATCACAGAGCCGAGTTCACATTCCAGTCTAATTTGTTATATTCACTTACTTGCAAATTCTCCCCACAACTAAATATTAATTAGTAGGACTTGTATCAGTAAATCATTATTCTCTCCAAAATATTTTTACACTCTACAATATATTTTGACTTTAAAATAACTTGAAAATAGTTGATAATCCATAAAAAACAAATCAATTGATATATCAATGGTCATCTCTGAAGTCTCATGTGTATAACATATAATCTTCTCTGCTTTCTAAGAAAAAATATGAAATCATGTTTTTTATGCTATACATACAATCTTTTTATGTTAATTTGAAAAAAAACTACAGAAGGTAGTGAAGTGAAAGGAAGAAAGGACTAAATATCAACTGTAAGAAGAGAATTTAATTTAAATATATGGGAAGTATTTTAACAGAGGATGGAAAATGCGTCCAGAGGCAAAAAAAGGCCTCTCAAAAGCTAAAGACAAAGTATTAAAGAAGCAGGAAAATTTCCTTAGGAAACAAAGGGAGGAGTACTAAATTGTTACATAATATAGTCTTCCTAAAAAGTGAGTATTGGACAATTTCCTCACAGATGAAGAAGAAATATGAAGCAAACAGAAATGTGGTTCTACAGAAGGATGCTGAGAATACCATGGATCAAACATTTGAACAATGGTG
>CAHIKZ030003351.1:7500-108241 GCA_903632075.3 Acanthosepion pharaonis | reverse complement strand
AATTATAGTATATTTAAAACCACAGTACCTACAATTCAGTAAAACATTAGATTACTTAGAATATTTTCTTAACTTTTTAATCTTACTGGGTAGCTAAAAAATGATAGAAGCAAGCTGCTTACTCTATATTCATCAAAGTTCTTCTTACAGATATGTCCCTGTAGAAAAAATTCAAACATATGTCTATCGAGATATTTGTGAATACTTCATAAAAACAACCCACCTCCGTGTTAAAAAATGCTTTTCTGAGATATTTTAAACTAAAAGTATTTGTTTCAGATCAGATTGATTAAACTTTAAATCAGCTAATCTTTCTAAAATAAAGTATATTTAATTTTTTTAATATTTTTACTAAGAAGAATTATGTTGTTCTCAGAGAACTGCAATTATGGCTAAAATCGGCAATTTCTTGTAATTGAAAAAAAAAAAAAAAGAACCCATTCCAATCGATTTAAATTCATTTTGAAATACAGCAAATGGTTTTGCTCGTTGTAAAAATTTAATGCATTAGCTTGAAATTAAAACTAAAATAAAAGCTTCAAGAAAGAGTTTTTAAATCCATTTGAAAACTACATATACTTTTATATCACTTTTTATTATATATATATATATATATATATATATATATATATATATATATATATATATATATATAGAATGAAGACTCACAAGCCCATGGTGATATTTATTTCATTAGAATCGTTACACACAAATTGGCTTTGATCTGAAGACTTGGAATCGTATTCTTCGATTCTAATGAAATAAATATCACCATGGGCTTGTGAGTCTTCGTTTTCATAATTATTATTTGCTGTTTTTTGACATAGAGAGCTCCCTGGATTTATGTACTATTTGGAATTATCCTACGGATTACAAAATATTATCATTTTTTTTTTGAGATATATATATATATATATATATATATATATATATATATATATATATATATATATATATAATTATTATTATTATTATTAATAATTAATTAATTAATTTATTATTATTAATAATATTAATTAATTAATTAATTAAAGAATATCAAACACTTAAAATCACAAGACCTACAAACTTTTGTCTGTAAACTTTGTTTGTAGGCCTTGGATTTTGAGAGCTGTTTTTAGAACTCTTATGAAATAAAAATTACTACCTATGGGATTTTAAGTTTTTGATATTCTTTAATTAATTATAATTTTACTCTTTCTCTCTTGACATAAAGCTCTCCCTGGATCTATATCCCCCTGGAAATTCCATACGGATTACCATATTGTATTATTACTATATATATATATATATATATATATATATATATATATACATATATTTTATTTTATTTAATAAACATTATTAAATAACATTTACCGGCCTGAATGTCCGAGAAATTTTCAGAGAATACAGAGCATTTACTTAAATACCTGTATCTATAAAAAGAATGTTAAACATAAAAAATGTCTTTAATAAATTGTCGGACTTTTGTCCAATTCTATATATATATATATATATATATATATATATATATATATATATATGCCATGAGGCCATTCATGTTTCCCTTATTTTCTCATTTGTTTTTTTTTTAATGTTTTCCTTCCTCTCTATTTTACTTTCTTTAATTTTCTTCCTTAAATTCGTTTTCTTTCACTTTCTGATTAGAATTTCTTACGCTTATTTTCTGTCTACATTTTTTTTGTTTTTGCTTTTTTGTTTCTTCCTTCCGCCCTCACCTTGTCTCTTGATTTTGAGAAAATAATCTATTATATTTTCAAGCCTTTTCCTGTGTACAGAATGCGTCAAGTGGTTATCTCTCGAGGTTGAGTGACAACAAATTTTCTCAATATCTCTCATTATTCTAATCTATTTTTTAATGTTTTCGTTTTTTTTTATTTTTATTTTGTCAGTCTCTTTGGAACAAGTCTAAGGTGTTCAAGAACATTTGCCAAAATTCTCATTTCTAGTAGTATCTGTGAACATTTCTTAGGTTTACCTATTTGAATTTTGTCATTAGTTAATTATTGAATAAGCTACTTGCTAGTTCCAAGATAAAATACACGTGGAAGTTTCCTATTGCATCGATAAATATTTTAGCTTAACAACTGTTAACAAAATATTGTAATAACAATCATAAGTGCGAATGCAGAACATTAAAATTCAAAATTGACAAGGTTTTCCATTTCACACTGAAGCAGACCATAAACGCATGAGAGCGTTATCGCTTTCTCTATCTTCACTTTATTTTTGTCTTTGTTATGTATGTATGCATCCTTTCGTTTTCTCACCAAAACCAAACAGCGTCTCTGATATAGATTTTTCTTCTGCCTTTCCTCACAATCAAAACGGAATGGTCCATTATGTATATGAGGCAATAGCAGGGTGTAACGCACATGTTAACTTACTAACTAATGGAGTAATAAACAGAATTATATGATTATTATCATTGAAATTTGCACGGCGATGGTTTTAGACACTGGAAATAATTTTAAGTAACAGTTTAAGTCAGAAGACAGACATCAAGCACATTCTGCAGGATTTTTGCTGTGCTTAAGATTGTTCTATTGGGTGCGATTCCGATGGTATCGAGGTGTTTATGGAGATTCTTTGGGATTCTGAAGGGTTCCAATGACAATTAGCACGACCTAGGCTCGTCAGATCGAGACTTTTGTACGGAAGCCGTACATGGACCCAAAATCGTTAAAAAAAATAATTTAGATATTTGTTAACGTGTTTAGCGCCATAGAACCGCTTTCTCAGGTCAATGGTCAAAAATGGCTCCGTGCAAATGAATCAAGTAGGTATTAGCGAGGACAATCTTTCTTCGAACCTTGTGGACTTCCGATATAAAATCACAAATAATATAAACCACCTCACTTGAGGACTTTCGACAGTAGCAAGAACTAAAATGGATAGCACGTAAGATAAAATGACAGAATAAAATCTGACGTTCCAAACGACTTAAAATAAAAGGTTAGGAAGGAAACCGCCATCACTAATTGAAAAAGTGATAACCATTAGTGAATTTGAAGAACATATATTTTGAAAATTTGTTTTAGTGCAAAGATTTTTATAAATTTCAGCCACTAGCTGTTCGGTCAATGAATGCTGAATTTTTCTTTGTAAGGAGACTGTTATTATTATTATTATTATTATTATTATTACGCCCGTCAAAAAGTAGAGGATTACATAAATGTGGATCAAATATAAAAATCATCTTTATTTACAAGAGCGTGATATATATATATATATATTATAATATATATATTATGAATAAAAATGAATAATAGGAAAACTCCGGAAAACAGAATTGTTTCGTCCAATATTTATCAAAGCAAAATACGAAAATTATTAAATGTTGTTCATAACTAATTTCAAAACAGAATGTATATCTATTTTTTATTCAGTTTTTAAAATAAAGTCCATGGACGTTTGGACGAAAAAATCCAGCAATTGAAGAAAATTTTTCCCATTGTCATTTTTATTCATAATATTGTCTTCTCTACCGATTAAATCGGAGAAATTTTCATATATATATATATATATATATATATATATATATATATGCAATTCTGTGAATTTCTTACACATTCCGCACACACACACACACACACACGGTATAGCAATAAACTGTCTGTCTATTCATTTTCTCACAACAATAGAATTGGAAAGAGCATGGGAGAGGTAGAAACGAGAAATATGTTAAAAAAGTGAGGAAGACAGAATGCAAGTAAGAAAACTAGAGAAAAACGAAAAGAATAATAGAATAAAAGGAAAGGACAAAGCTATTGTAAAGAAAGAAAGGTTTGTTGTGTTCAGTTTTCTTACTCCTTTACCCCTTTGATCGTTTCAAATGAGTGAAGTTTTTTTATAATATTTCTTTCTTTTCTAGTTTGAAGTACACCTTCCGTAGGAAATTCGGTAGGTATCCACTTCTCAGACTGTCTCTGATTGAGCGTATTCCTAAATAACTAGATATGATTCTCAAATCCTGTTTCAATCTTCAAGCTTAGAAATAACACCCCTCTCGACACTCAACCATAATGTTACACTATTATTATTGTTGTTTTGTTTTTTCAGTCATTACGCTCCAGTAAGGCAATAAAGCCACTAAGACACAAGAGGTTACTGAGTGTGAGAGAATATGAGAAAAAGCAGTATTCTAGAAAGACGATAAAAGAACAAGAATTAAAACAGAAGATAATGATTGACATTGCATTTAAATCTTTTGAAGATTTAGGTTGATTGGGAAGCAAGAACCCAGAATAGTGTTCCACAAGAGAGAAATGTGAGAGAAGAAACCATTAGCAAAGAACTTACGGTTACATCTAGCCGTTTTGAATGTAAAATGATGAGACCTTGCCGCCAATCTAGTACTGCTCTTAAATTCATAAAGCCTAGGTACCAAAAAAAGAAAGCTAATAAGGAAAATTACCATGAAAATATTTGTAGAAAGGGCACAGGGAAGCTACGTTACGGCGGCGGGAAAGTGACTGAAGCCGAGATGCCAGATCAGGAGCAATAACATTGCAGATTCTTCTTTGTATTTTATCAAGAATCTCTAAATACTTAGCGGAAGCACCCGACCAGACATGGCAGCAATATTCAATGCATTATTATGTATTTATATGACTTATAAATGTGTACGATAGATTCTGGCGAGAAAACATATCTAGTACGACTCCTGTTGCTGCCGCCTCGATTTTCAACAAAGAAAATTTGTGGGATTAAATTAAATAAATGGAAAAATAAATAGGAAAAAAAAAACAGTACAGGAAAGCATTCGTACAAAAACTTTCTTTTTATTTTGTTAAATCTTTCAAAGAAAATGTTCATCAAGTCGAAATCAAAATGAATGAAAGAAAAAAGAGCGATAAAATGTTTTTTAAAAAAAAAAGGTTTTCCGTTGAATTTAAATCAAGTGACATTTGGTGAGAAGTAAACTTTGAGATGTGAATTCGCCCATGACTCTATCATTTGAAAGCAGAAATTACAAAAAAAAAAAAAAAAAAAAAAAAACGTACTGAGTAATAAAATAAAAAGGCGGGTATATAAAATAAAAACTTATATTTATTCAAAACATTCGAATTAGGCTTATTCCACCGGAAAACAAAGAAAACGGGAACTGTATTTTGACGGAGATTCAAAATATTTTCACCGACCACCCGCTAAGATAAAACTGGGGCCACGCCAGCGTCAAGAAAGACAATGTTTACGAGGTCCGCCATATTGAATGTTCCTCGGGGATATGGATTGAGTGGATCGTCACTTTATTATTTCTACAACGTTCTATTGGTTGATGATTATGATGATGATGATGATATTGCTGCTGCTATTGCGTGTGCAGGTTTTTAATTTCTTTTGTACAGTTTTTTTTTTTAACTGGCAATGATGTTGATGCTCTTCGCGCGAAAACAAGTTCCTGTTCTCCGTTATGTTTTCTTAGTTTTCTTTTCGTATGTTTATTTATTCGTTTTTTATGTTCGTTGTTTTTAATTGTTAAATCTCCATAAACAAACAAGTGTCAGTCGCTGCCACCCACAGTCAACAGATCTTAGCAGATAAAATTGATACTCAATCCGATGACTTGTGAAATTGCATCACGTCTTCATCCCTCTCTCTCGATCACTTTCATATATATATATATATATATATATATATATAGTTTGAGTTTAAGAAGAACTGGCCAAGTCTGTCTAGATTGTTTTTTATTGTATTTTTCCAATTTTCGAATAAGGTGTTGAGTATTGCGATCAAAATTATGAATAAATTGTCTCAAGTTCATGTTGCTTTGTTCACGTACTTTCGACCGTCTCACTGATTTTTGAAGCACCAATGTGGTATCCGGGTGATGGGGGAAATTTCTTTGTCTATACCCTGTTATTCTTAGGAAGGCTGAAAGTTTTAAAATAGTCTATGGCGACTTCATATGTAACGGTTATCAGGATCGACTGCGAATATATTGCATATAAAAGAAATTCAAAAATACCCCATATGTATAGTTATTTCACCCTGCAAGAATTACCTTGCAAGTTTTGTCAACATCACAAGGTTAGGAAATAAAATAAAAATTGGTGTTGACAAACCTTGCAAGGTAATACATATAGGGTAATTTTAAATTTCTCTCATATGTAGTTTATTTATTTATATATGCTCTGTTATAATAAATGCATTGAACTCTGAGGATCAGTTTTATTGTTGATTATTTATCCACGGATTTTTACACACACATATATATATATATATATATATATATATATATATATATATATATATATATATATGAAATGGACAAAGTTCGACAATTTTTTAAAGATATTTTTTTATGTTTATACGCTCTTTTTATACATCCAGATATTTAAGTAAATGCTCTGCTTATAATAAACAGTATTAACGACATTTACCGGCCTGAATGTCCGAGAAATTTTCATAGAAAATACGCTTCCTCTGGCAGGAATCGAACCTGTATCCTATACGGAACCGTCATATAGCCTGACGTGCTTTACAGAGGAGGCGTTTCGGTTAGCAAGGTCGATTTTACTGTTTTTAAATTATGGAGAATTGTAGTTTTAAATTTTAGTCTATTTATTAGTGAATAACATTTCAGAGTTCAGTCGGAAACGTTGTAGACTTTAGAAAGAACCGGAAACACAAGCTTAAACAGGAAACAAAGGATAAACCTCTACTCCTGTTCAAAATACTACAGTGTCAGAGATAGATACTAACAGACTTTTGTTTTAATTTCGGGGATGAGGAAGTATCGTTATTATACAATAATCTATTTAGGGTCGTGTCTTCGCCTTACTTTCTTTACAGTAACTTAGGCCGTTGTGTTCTCCGGCCTTCAAGTTTAAAATAAAGAATAATATTTCAAGAAGTCCAGAGAATGCAACAAATACGATGACGAAGGTGATAATAGTAGTCTGATTATTGTATAATAAAAAATATAGATATGAACAGACTTGTGACTGAATTTCTGATTTCGATTTCTAAGAGGATGTTTTCCGCATCACTACAATCTTAACCTGTTCAAGTCTAAGGTTAACTATTGTCTCCCTCTCCTATCCACATAGACTGCCTCTTACTCTGTAACCCTCTACAACAAGTGCCTTCAGGGCTCTATACAGGGTGAACCTCGCTGTTAAAAAATAGATATCGTAATAATACATTAATCTATTTGGGCTAATGTTCTTACCTTGGTTGTTTCACATATTTTTCCCTTTATACCCTCAGGCCTTCAAGTTCTTTCATGAAATTAAACGTGTCACAAATAACTGTCTTTTCATTGACTTGCCCAATATTCCATTATCTATTTTAAGACTGAGTCTTTCATTATTGAAAGAGCTTTTATCTTTACTTTCTTTTTGTTTGTTTTCCCTCTTTCTGTAAATCGCCACTATTTAACTTCAGGAGAGATAAGAAAATGTCTTTTCGTACCGTCTGAAGTAACTAAAAGATTTTAAATAATAAAGAAACCACGTACTTTGTTGAACTTTACTTTCTCTCACCATTCTATGCCCGAATGATGAGACGGCTATCAGCGAGTTGTGATTTTTTTTTTTTTTTTTTTACTAATAAGACTACGACAAAAGATCGCTCTCAGCTGCCCTAACTGTTTATATTATATTTGGGGCTTGACCATCAGGCTTATATTTTTACAAAAGCCAGAAAACTTACATTTAGACAACGAAAATTTATACTCCCGTTTTATCGAAAATGTGAAAACGGAAATAAGAGGCAGACACGTTAACAAGTACAGATATACCACCGACTTTCCGGTACCATTGCTTCTAGAATTCTACCAGATTATCAGTTTTGTCGAGACAACAGGAATCACATATCAATGCAATAATACACTTCTGGCCTAATAATTATGCATCTTCCGTATCTCTACAGCATTGTCGATTGTTAGAAACCTGTAATTAAATTCGCGCCACGCACAGCGCCGCCTGGGATCACCTGGTGAACTACTTTGGCAATTGCATGAAATTCAAACGCTTGCGTAAAATTTTGCCCGAATTAAAGAAAAAAGTTGCAGGGACACCAATTACTGGAAAATTGTTGGTGAACACTTATTACAAAAGGCTTTTACTATTATTTTCATATTTGTGCATAATTTTATATCAGCCACAGGAGCTTGTTATTTCACGGAGCAACGCCTACACCATATTGATTATCAAAGAAGTGTTACCTGTAATCCGACTGTCACTGCCTACACGTCTACACCACATTTGTTGACATTTAATATGTCAAAAAAAGTGGTATGTTAATGCTCACCGTCCCAAAAAGGGGGCAGTGAACCTTAATGTTATAAGCATTGATTAATTTGCTTTTTTTACGACTTATCAACCATTTATCGGTTATAATCAAAACATATTTTGAATTGTAAGAATAAGTCTCATTTCGCGAATGAATATTGCATTTTCAATTTCTTTAGAATAACAATGAGTCCTACTATTTACTCCATAGCGGGAGAAGGAGATTAATTCATTCATCTCCAAAAGGAGTTTGCACGTAAGTGAATGCAAATTACCCGACTGGAATTCTCGTTTGGAGCTGCTATCTATTAAACCTCTCGCTCCACGTGTTCGGCCTTGTGCCACATGTAAGCCTCGCTTACTAAATATCTATTACTCCACCTGAATATCCATGTTATAGAGATAATTTTATAATTAATACTGGATTTTTATAAACCTATAATTTATATTGGATTTTTTTTTTAGACAACTATATTACTAGAATCTTATTATTCTTATAATTAGGACTGGATTTTAGGGTAGATATTTTTTTATGGCTTAAGTTATTAGGTGTATGAACGCTGTTTTTTTTGTTTTGTTTTTTTTTAATTAATGATTGAACACTTTGTAGAAACCGGATATTTTTATTTCCCAAAAATCTGGCAACTTTGCACACACTTTTATTATTTCAAAAATTTTCACGGATACTTCTATTAATACTACTACTACGAATACGAATAATGTAAAGATTTTCCAAGCGAAGCTTAGATGTGGCACAAGGCCGAAAGCATGGGGCATCCAGTGAGGATCGAACTCACTTTTCAGTAGTAACTGACCTAGCAAGACAAGCTTGCTAACCATTACACCACGCCGAGGTGCCCTACGAATACTAATAATGTATGTGTCAGATTTTTAATTCTTTTACAACCATACCATCACAAGCAACCACTCGTTTCTGAAAACGCCTGAATCCTTTTCTGTGCAGCAGTGAGGGAGAGAAACTAACGAATTTAATCGAACATCTGCTTAGCTTTGCTCTCAGCTACGCTTCTAATAGAGTTTTGCCAAGCGTAGTTTAGATGTTTTTTTCTGAAAGTATGGAGCACCCAGTGAGAACTCACTACTCAATTGTAATTGACCTAGAGAGACAAGCTTGCTAACAATTACACCACGTCGAAGTTCCCAATGATTTTCTAAGCCTAACTTACATGTGGCACAAGGCCGAAAGTGTGGACAACCCAGTGAGGATCGAACTCCCTACTCGTAATTGATCAAGTAAAGTGCTTAAAATTATTTTCTAAGCGTAGCTTAGATGTGGTAAAAGGTCGAAAGCGTGGAGCGCCCAGTAAGAATCGAACTCGCTTTTAATCGCGCTACCGAGACTAGCTTGCTAATCATTACACCACGTCGAATTGCTTCCGACGTTCTCTTGCGATGTTTTATCATATATCAGGCGTGCTAAAATGTTCTCGACTTGACTAAGAAATGAAGTCACCAAAAATGATGTTCTGCTCATTTGGTCAGATTTTAGAAGACTAAGAATTTTTCAGCACCTCCTTCAAACAATTCTAAATCAACATAAGTTGTGATGATATCTGAAGGGAGACTGACAGTTTGCTCCTGATTTTTTTTCTCTGACTTTCTTTTCTTTTTTCTATCACTGACTCTATCTATCTATCTATCTATCTATCTATCTATCTATCTATCTATCTATCTATCTTCAAAATCTTTCTTTCTTTCTCTCTATCAATCATTCGTTTCCCTTTCTTCGGTTTATTTCGAAATGTCTATCTATCTATCTATCTATTTCCTTCTCTTTCGGTCTTCTTTTTGCATTAAACTTTTACCTATATGTAGCCGGGTTGTTTCATTCTTTCCTTTTTATTTGTCTGTCTTTACTAGGAACCGTTTATCAATCAAAATTATTATTTCTATCTATCTATCTATCTTCCTTTTTCACTCCACTCTCAACTTTTCTCTCTCTCTCTCTCTCTCTCTCTCTATCTCTATCTCTCTCTTCTCGATCTTTTTTTTTGTCTATCTTAGCTTAGAATTCCACTTTTTATTTGCTTTTTTACTATTTTCCTTCGTAAATATGTTTTTTCTTGTGTTTCGTTTCTGTTTGTGTCGCTTTCTTTCTTTCTTTCTTTTCCCCGCTCTCTCCCTCCCCATCTATTCCCCTCGTTTTTGTTTGTTTTCACTCTCACTGCGTTTCTTTATTTGTCACTATTTCTGTACATCCACTCATTTAGATCTCTCTCTCTCTCTCTCTCTCTCTCTCTCTCTCTCCTCTATTTCTCTCTTTCAATTTCCCTACGTGTTTTATCAATTCGAAAGAATTAAGACTATTGTTCAGAGACAACGATATTCTGCCTAACTATTATAGTGTAGAGATCTTGAGCTAAGTCAGAATAGATCATTTATTTGTAAAAACAAGCAGTTACCCTCTGGTGAGGGGGAAAATATTTGAAGAAAAACTAGGGTTGGCGACCATGATAGAAATTTCTGCTTGCCTCTACACGTAAACAAAAAAAAAAAAGATTTTTTAAAAATTTTTTATTCTTTAAACAAACAAAAAATAACACACATCGTGCTGCCATTTAAAGAAAGCGCGAAAGGAAAAACTACTGTAGTAATGGAATAAAAAAAAATAAACAACAAAAGATAATAAAGAAAGGAAAAAAAAAGAAACATTGACAACAAGGGAGATAACCATAACCACACACAGCGGCCAAATGAATGGAACGAGAAGTGAAGACAGAAGGGCTTATCTGAGGAAGAGTGCATAAAGACGCAATGCACAGATACTCAAGCGTGTGTTTACATGTATATAAGGCTCTCTTTCTCTCTCTCTCTCTCTCTATATATATATATATATATATATATATATATATATATATATATATATATATATATATAGGAGAGAGAACAAGGCACAATCGAGTAGTGGATAGCGGCTTGGATTGAGGAATCGGAGAGCCGAGTTCGAATTTCATATTCACACTTACCCTTGGGAAAGGTATTAATCCTCTTCTTCTCTCTCCAGCTATGCGTAAATAGCAGAACAGACTGGGCTTTTTAGTCTTGGACGGCAACTGATCTAGGAGAACGGCAACACTGAATTCAAAACCTGCGGAGGGTTGTTTTGGGACCTTGTGGCACGTAGTGCACCAGGTCTATGTATTCGGCCCTTCAAAAAGTCTGGTTTGTTCTACACAAAGCCTTCACCACTATAATCAAATCAAATGTGCTGGTGTCTGGCTGTCGGTTCCTAGTAACTGAGCTGCTTAATCATCATACGTCGAATATGACGGGAGAGTCCACCATATATATATATATATATATATATATATTAAGACATTTTATGTTTATACATTCTTTTTATAGATACAAATATTTAAGTAAGTGCTCTGTTTATAATAAACAGTATTAAACAACATTTACCGGCCTGAATGTCCGAGAAATTTTCATAGAAAATATTCGTTCTCCGACAGGATTCGGACCTGTATCCTATACAGAACCGTCATATACTTAAATATTTGTATCCATAAAAAGAAAGTATAAACATAAAATGTCTTCAAATAATTGTCAGAATTTCCATTTCATAATATATATATATATATATATATATATATATATATATATATATATAAATCATTTATTCGAAAATTATAACAAAAAATGGTATAAAATCACTACAAAAATAGCCATTTTGTTTCAACCCTTCTGGTGTTTTATCAGGTGGTAGTGTTGAATGTAAAATAAAAGGTTCAAATCAACTAAACATATATATATATATATATATATATATATATATATATATATATAAAAAAATATTAAATAGCTCTGTTATTTAGCATTGTGCACTGTTTTTCGTGCACTATAGGCTTTATATATATCTGTGTGTGTGCCTTTGTGTGTATTTGTATTGGCCGTGCATTTACCTATATTTATCCACTTGATTATATAATATATATATATTGTGTGTATTTTATTAGCTTGTTTTCATTGAGGCAAGTGATTGTATACCTGGTTATAATAAAAATACATAACATGACTATCCTTATATCGATAATTCCCACTCCTGTATATCAGTTAACAAAGATGATCATAAATCAACACATTCTTAGTAAATATAGCGTAAAATCAACTCTCGAAGTAATTCAAATTTTAAAAAATGAAAAACCTAATAATGAAACCATAGCCTCATTTGACGTCGAAAATTCATTCACCAACGTCCCTCTTTAGCGAAGCTCTTGGCATAATTATAAGCAACATATACAATAATTCATTAGACCTAGCATTATATATATATATATATATATTATTATTTATTATTTCGTTGGAGATACAATCTCCAACGAAAAATAATATTCATGTTGGCCATACTACGACCACGTTGTCTCGGCGGTTGAGCTTTCATTTGAATGACATTTATGACATCCGTGAATATTTACAACACGCTTGTCCACATTTGCAATTTAGAAAAGTTCATGTCGAAAATACATCCATACGTTCTCCTGAAAACAATTTTAAAAATCCTCCATCTACCTAAGATACGTCGATGATATACTTAGTCAAGAATATGGACGAAATACATCAACTCCAAAAACAATTCCCAAATAATTCTGTCTTTAAATTTACATACGAACTTAATAATAGTAACAAAATTCCTTTCCTAGATATATTAATAAACACTAATCATAATTAATTCACTATCTCCCCATATAAAAATCCTACCCGCATAAATTTGTGCACTCTTAACTATAAGAGTGAATGCCCGAATTATTATTAAATAGCAGTTATAAAAGGCCTAATACACCGTGAAAAAATTAATTCTTCCACAAAAGAAATCCTAAAAACAAACTCTTATTACTAATAACTTTCCTAGTTCTATCAGTAATGATAATATAAAGCAAAGTGAATATAATACTGCTTCAACTAACCCCAAATACATTAATCTTCTATATCGTAACCAAATGCATTATAAGTATAAACAAGACGAAAATATCCTAAAAAATTAATAAATACCAACATATCTACCACAGATGCTAGTAAAACAAAAATAAAATTAATTATATACTACACTAAATCCAGTATCTCCAATTAAATCATTCGTAAAGACTCTTCCCCACCAACCAATGTATAACAGAAAACCAACATTGTATATAAATTTAAATGTCCTCTGGAAGATTGTATCTCCAATGAAAAAATAATATTTATGTTGGCCATACTACAATCACGTTGTCTCGGCGGTTGAGTTTTCATTTGAATGGCATTTATGACATCTGTAAACATTTACAACCTGCTTGTCCACATTTGCAATTTAGAAAAATTCTTGTCGAAAATACATCCATACGTTCTCATGAAAATAATAAACATAAACTAAAAATCCTTGAAGCTATTTACATTAAAGAATTGAAACCAAACTTTGACAAAATTAAATATTGCACAAATGTTCTAAAATGTTTACAATAGACTAAAATATCAATGTCTATATTAATAGCTTCTCATACTATTTTCTTCTTTTAAAAAAAAACTCTTCATACATCATAATTAGTTACCTCCCCTAGAACGTAAACACACACCGCATGGCACAAAAACTACTGGTCCTCACTCCACATGTAAAATTATGACTTTCAGATGAACATAGCAATTTTGTCTGTGGAAATAATGAACATTAAATTTTTGTCTTAAAAACACACCCTGAGGATGACATTCTGTTAATATCAAAAATACTCGGAATAAAGCAATATGTATCAACACAGTAATTTTCTCTCTTCTTTTAATACCGACAACAGAAAGTTCATCAGAGAATATTGATTAATATTGAATGAATCCTGTTGAAAATAAGCAGACATTAACATTAAATTTTTTTCCTTTTTGTCTTTTCTCTCTTTTTCTCCTTTTCCCCTTTTTACTTGTGTCTGAATAAACTGCACTGCATTTATTAATGAAAAAGAAATGAAGTACTCCTATGTGCTAGTCTCCTCATCGATGAAGAACAGACTTGAAACAACAAAAAGATGATTTTACAGAAGGATGCTGAGGATAGCATAAACATGTGAACAATTTTCTTCAGGAAAAAGGACACTTATACTTAATATCAGAAGGAGACGGTTAAGATTTCTAAGACATATTGAAAGCAAGAGGGACAAACGAAAGCAGTACGTAATTTATCTAACGAGCTTGTGTAAATGGGCGGCAGAACAGGGCGTTTTTCATCAATTCACTCCAAGCAAGGCGATAATGCCACTAAGACGCAAGGATCTACTGAGAGTGAGATTGAATGAGATGACTTTAGAAGGGACCGGAAGCCGAAACCTAAACAGGAAACGTGAGATAAACCTCCACTACTCTTCAGAAGACCGGTGACAAGGGTGAATCGGACGATAGGCGAACCTATCTACTCCTATTAGTAGAGATACCAAAAAGACAAAATTTACTAAGACCTATAAAAGACAGGAAATTGTTGAGAGCCATGATCGCCTGAAAGGATACGGTACAGAAGAAGAAGAAGAGTGGATCTCTGCTCAAGGAGATGTAAATTCAGACATCTTAACAGCCGAATGGTGGTGTGTCCGACATGATTATTTATGAATCTGTTTTCGTCACAAATAGAGTTACCTTTAAATTCATAAATAATATTGATCTAGTACAGTTTTGACTTTTGACAGTGAGCTATTGTAAGACGTGGATGATAAAGGTTTTCCGTCAATTCCGACTTATTTTTTTATTCTCTGGGAATTTTCATGATTTCTTGGGAAAGATAATGAGATTTCCCGTTCTCAACAGTTTGACATGCAGGGTTACTCATTGCTTCGACTGTTTGATACTCTGCTATTTAACCCATAGCTGGCGACTTTTATGTACAAATGCAACAGTGTACTCATTTAAAAATTATTTGACAGAGAAAATAATTTAGTAATTAAGAATTCTAAAGAAGTTGTTATAATTACTGAATTGTTTTCTCTCGAAGACTTTTGAATTCTTGTCTGTATTGCACTTTTACATTTGTGCTTAAAAGTGACATAAGGTTGGTGTAATGGTTAGCAGCTCGGAATAAGAAATCGGTAGAGCTGAGTTCGAACTCCAATTGAATTCGTTAAAATCACTAACGTGGGTTAGTTTCATTCTTTCCTTTTTATTTTTCTATCTTTACTAGGAACCGTTTATCAATCAAAATTATTTTTTCTGTCTAACTATCTATCTATCTATCTATCTATGTTCGTTTTCATTCCACTCTCGACTTTTCTCTCTCTCTCTCTCTTTTTCTCTCATTCTCCCTCCTCGGTCTTTGTTTTTTTTTTTTTTTTTTTTGTTTATCTTAGCATAGAATTCCTCTTTTTATTTGTTTTTTACTATTTTCCTTCGTAAATATGTTTCTTTTTCTGTTCGTTTCCTCAGTTTTTCTTGTGTTTCGTTTCTATTTGTCTCCTCTTTCTTTCTTTCTTTATTTATTTATTTATTTTCCCCACTCTCTCCCTCTCCATCTATTCCCCTCGTTTTTGTTTGTTTTCACTCTCACTGCGTTTCTTTATTTGTCACTATTTCTGTACATTTCTCATCTCTCTCTACATCTCTCTCTCTCTCTCTAGATCTCTCTCTCTCTCTCTCTCTCTCTACGTGTTTTATCAATTCGAAAGAATTAAGACTATTGTTCAGAGACAACGATATTCTGCCTGACTATTATAGTGTAGTGATCTTGAGCTAAGTCTACTCTTGGGAAAGGTATGCATCCATCTCTTCTAGCATCAGCTATGGGTTAAGACTGGTCTCTGGCCGTGGTCGGCAACTCTGAATTCAAAACCTAAAGCAGGTGGAAACTGCGGAAAAACATAGGATAGAGCCTTCTATTTCTTAATATATGCGCAATCGAAACCCGTATGTGAAATTAAAAATTGAATCAACGTAAATCTCTGGATGTTAAAAAGAATATAAATCCCCAAACCTGTATCAACATTTTGATTTCATGTATAAGTGTCCTTGTAGATCTCATTTTTCTTTTCAAAGTCCTTGCTCACATCTTCCGTTCATATTATTCTCATCATCTTTCTGTAGAGCTACGTCTCGGCCGCCTCGAGTTTCATCTTTATCTGTGAGGAAATTGTCGAGCATTCACTGCAGTATAGTTCTTAGTCACCTCTTTCCATTGATTGCCATCATCTTTACCTCACACGCTTCTCTTTTAGACCCCTCCCCCATTGCCAACTTCCTCACAAAAGTCTTTCACTTTACGCCTTTTAATGGTTATGGTCTACCGTTTATCACACCTCTGTCTTTTTTATTTCAATATTTCTTTAATTTTCCTTCGTTTTTCTTCCTTTTTTCCATTTATTTAGAAAAAAATCTATTCAATCCATTCCCTTTAGCTTAAATTCTAACTTCATCAAAATAACATGCTTCTTTTCTTAAGAATATAGGCAATCATGGCTCTTCACAGCTTCCTGTGCTTTGTTATTTTAAGCAATGTTTCACTTATGCTCTTTGTCTTCGCTCTGCTAGTCATTCATACAAACTAAACTGCTTTCTTCTGCCCCTCCTTCCGTCAGTATATCCTGTGAGTCTTAAATCCGCCAAGCCTTCTTTCCTCATAATGCCTCCCAGAAAAGTCAACTCTCTTTCTTATATTGAATATGAGTGCTCTTCTAGTTCCCATCTTTCAAAACTTCGTCTTTGCTCACGTGTTCCGTTCATGTTATTCTCAGTATTCTGCTGTAGAACCACATCACCGGCGCTTCGTCTCTTCTTTATCTATAAAAATATTGTTTATCATTCATTTCCATATAGAAGGATAAATATGACACAGCACCCGTTTCTTAATTTCTGACGAAATTTTTCTATTTATAAACACTTTGCTTAGTTTCAGGAAGACATCTTCCGCTATTCCGATGCACTTTCGGATTTTAGTGTCATTTTCTATCGCCTGTTATTGCATTACCGTTGGATTCTGAGGTCTCCAATTTGAGACCGCAACACGCATGAGAGACCGCCATTCTGTCTTCTTACAGTTAATAGTTAGTCCTTTTTTCTCCCTTTCCTTTGCTACCTTATTTAGAAATTCTTGAAGTTTTCCTTCCTAGTTCGCCATCAATCTGAAAAAAGTGTAAAAGTGAGTAACCGATATAATTAATTTCGTTGTGTTAAGGCTGGGCATCATGATTGTTTACTGTTGCCTTGTCATAGACAAAATAATTTTCGTAAGACAAGAAGTTGCAATCGGAAAGCGAACGCGATACTGAGCTAGTCGACGTTGTAAAACCGGGACAGACAATGAACAGAAGAAAAATAAAAAAGAGGAAAATAATAATAATAAAAAAGAAGGCAAAACGAACGATAATTAAATAAGAATGGAAAGAAGAAAATAAAGCTATTGCTGAAAGATAAGCAAGAAAAAGGGAGAGAAATTAGAACCGAAATTTAAAAAAAAAAATTTTAAAAAATAAATAATTGTAGGTGCATCAATAAGTCCGTAGCCGGATGAAAAAAATATTTGGCACAATAAATGTATTTTGCAATACAATCCTCTTTCTTGTCAACGCCCCTAATGCAGTTAAATATTAATGCCATAAATTGAATATTATTTAGTGAAAACTTCAGATCGAAATTCAAATAACTGTCAGGTTGCAAGCCTATTGTCCCACTCGTTTTATATACATATATATATGTTATTACTATAAAGATCATGTTTAATCGGTACCCAATATTTGAATAGGCATCCCTCTTTGTTTTGTTTTTTCTTTTAACAGTGAAATATTTACTGGCTTAAAAATAGAGCGTTTTATTAAAGAAAATGTGCCTCCCATTATTTTCCTTTAATAAGACTTTCGTTCTCTAGGCAGGGAGATATTAATTCCCCGGATAAAAAAAAGTTAAAACATTGGTATCTACTCAATTAAATATAAGGTTTATAATAGATACCGCCAGAGGAAACGCGATACCTAAGGTTTAAAATGATTTTTTTAAAATGAAAAATCTTTTTGAAGCTTTCATTTTAGTTTTAATTTCACGCTAATACATTAAATTTAATATTTCCTGTAAGCAAAATACTTTGCTGTATTTCAAAACTAATTTAAATTGACTAAAAGGAATTTTTAATCACTAACAATCACAGATTTTAGCGCCATTTTTAGCCATCTGTCATCCCAATGTAATTTTCTTTTATAAAATCTTTCAAAAATAAAACATACTTTTCTGAAACTTTATTTAAGGAATATTAGCTGATTTAAAGTATAATTAATCTGATTTGAAACAAATATACTTACTTTTACTTCAAAATATCGCAGAAATGCATTTTTAACATGGAGGTCGGTGTTTATTTAAGGTGTTAATAGCTTCATTAACAGACGGAAATTTATCTAATTTTTTCTAATTTTTATCTATTTTTTTATTATTTGATGTACTTTGGCTTTAAATTTACTATAGTTATCGCTCTCATTTTCTGATAATGTCATCTGTGGACGTCCGTATTTAGAAAAATCGGTACGTTTATACACAAAAAAAACAATTGCAAATTATTTTATAAGATTATAAGATTATATTTATAAGATATTGGGTGTGGTTGAATTGTAGTAAGCTTTTCCATTTAATAGTTTTTACTTAATAACAGTATCACCAAACCGGTACTATTTCTGTAATAATATACAGAAATTTAAAAGATTTATTCTAATTAATTTTTTAAAAATTTGAAAACAATCCTCGTAAAAATTCATTACGTTTTCTTAAGACAATATTGTCCATAACATATTTTCTTCATAAGAGAAATTAAAAGCTTTTCTAATTAAATAATGTCTTAGTTTTATTGTTTATTTCACGATTCACAGCAGATTTTCTGTAACTACGTAATATATGATTTGCTCTCAGTGTCACACCATAAAATTAGAAGAGCCAGATGCATCAGATTGTTGATTTGGAAGATGGCCTCATAGTCACCAGATGCATATTCACGCCTCAGGGGGGTGTCAACGGCTGTTCCCGGTATATAAACTGGTAGTCGACCAGGTAACATGAAGTTATATAAGCATCCCACACGAAAGGAAAGAGAACAAAGACTCTCTGTCATCCTTGTCAGGAGATCCACATTTGGAGAAAGCTCCCAAAACGACACACCCACTCACCGATATTTATTGACTGAAGTCCGGAGATAAATCAGAGAACAATTCTGTGTAATAGAGATCTAGTTTTTTGCAATAACATTACACATATCGTCCTATTTGTCTTCCTCTGTTCGCATTCGTCTTAGTCTGTTCATATATTTCTCAATCAAACACGCACACACACACACACACATATATGTGTGTGTGTGTGTGTGTGTATAAATATTCTCAGATGGTGTGTATCTGTAGAAGAGACAAAAAGAAATAAAAAGATACAAGAAGAACTGTACTTAGCCGACGCGTTTCGTCTACATTGCCTTGATAAAGTCCCTCAGAGGACGAAATGCGTCGGCTAAGCGCAGTTGTTTCTCTTGTCGCTTTTTATTCATACATATATAAGTGAACATTGAAGTCAACACTTAGAGGCGACAGGCTGTTTCATGCTAGATGCAATCATCATATTTACACACGCTCTATCTCTGATACTGAGCACTTTATCCCATAAATATATGACACCTTAAGAGTATATTTCTTCATATATATGGTCATGTTGATTTAAAAGTGTATTGTTGCTAATTTTACTATAAATATGTATTGTTGCTAAAAACATATATAAAAATGTATTGCAGGTACTTTTAATATAAGAATGTATATTTTCCTGGTGTTTTATTTGGGGATTCACTATTTGCCCATAGCTGGGACCCTAACAGGTGCTACTACCCCGGGTTAGCGTCAGGGTGGACCTGGGAACAACAGCAATTAAATCCTCAAATCTTCCGATCAAACCTTGCTGCCGGTTGTAGTTTATCGACATACCCAGGAAATGAAGAGTGGAAATGAATGAAAGAAAGCAAACTACAAGACAAAAAAGAAATATAACAATATTTTTTTAAATGACATGAGGATGAGCGACATGATAACAAGAATGGCTCTGAAGTGCTTTTTGAATGATACTGAGAAAATTACATACTCATCACTGTTGCCAGGTAAGATGTCGAACGCCGATTTTCCAGGAAGGTAATCTCTTGCCACTTGAAAGATTGGCGCGACACAATCTTCTTAATCTGACTTTTCTTTGTGACATACTAAGGTAGGCTTAGCAAGTGACGACGATTAGACAAAGAGATGGAAGCAAGATTTTTTTAAAAAAGAGTGTAAACAAAAAGAGAGACTTTTTCGGAAAAAAAAGGAAGGAGTGTGAAAAAATAAAAATGGAAGAAATTTAAGGAAGTGTGGTCAAAGAGAAGGAAGGAAGAAATCAGTTAATTCAAATCGCCAATGATAATCGAAATGAAACGAAACAGTCAAGTCCTTACGAGAAAATAGAACAATACGAAAGACGGGAAAAGAAATAAACGCCTGATCGACACAAGACATTCAAAAATAAAAAAAATATATTTATTTCGCGACGTTATTTTTATTAGGTTGTCATAAGAAATTTCCGTTTGGGGGAAACCAGTCCTAACTACTAATCATATGTGGCAGTTAAGAATACATTTGGAATACACTAACCTACCTATTGCAAGGCAGAATACACAGTGCATTAAAGGGAAAATGTTATTCTCCTCCATGACAACGCAAGGCTGCATACAAGAAGTATAACACAAGAAAAAAATTAGAATTTAGCTTGTTTGTTCTACTCGATTCACCATATTAATCTCACTTTATATCAACCTATTTTGACTTTTTTCGATCGCACTAAAATACTATGATGCGGAATTTTTTTTCTAATACAATCCAGATTCAACAGTTCATCGAAAGCTATTTCGCATCAAAACTAGCGAGATTTTATTCAAAAGGAATCCTGAAGCCACCCGATAAGTAGCAATAATTATTGCAAATAATGGTGAATATGTAACTAGGAAAATGTAATTGTACTTTATTTTTGAAGAATTGACATTGTTTATCAACGTTATTCTTCAAAAAATAAAGTACAATTACATTTTATACAGTTAGTCACCATTATTTGCAACGACTTATTGCTAAAGAAAATTACTTATGACTCAGCCTAATGTTTTAACGCTAGAGAATCTTTCCTGCTCGCCATCAGCATGGCTGATGCTAGACCCCTGGAGAGCAAAACACTACGCCTTCTTGGCCTCACTTTTTCAATTAACTTGAAGTGGAACAACCAGATCGAATTAATAGCTGCATCTACTGCAAGGAAACTTGGGTCACTGTGCTAGAAAGTTTTTTTTGTCAAGAATCCATCTTGCACATTTACAAACCTACCATCCGTCCGTTCATTGAATACTGTTGCCATATCTGGTCTGGCGCTCCTGCTACTGATCTCGAGGTTCAAAGAAGGATCTGCAATGTAATCGATACTGACTTGGCATCTCGTCTTCAGTCTCTTTCTCACCGACGTGACGAGGCTTACTTCTGTCTATTCTACAAATATTTTCATGGCAACTACCCTGACGAGCTTTTTTCCCTTGTGCCCCGACTACATGAATTTAAGCGTGCTACTAGATTGGCATCTAGATTCCACCCTTTTACTGTTGAAATGGTTAAATGTAACCGCCATTTCTACTCCAAACGTTTCTTTTCTCGCCTGCGGAACTCCCGTCCATTTACTTGCTTCCCTGATAAGTACAATCTTCAAAATTTTAAATGCAACGTCAATCGGCATCTTTTATCTTCTTGAATCCCATTCATCTTTTATCCTTTCCTCGGTACCCCCACTATGTCCAGTTTTCTCTCACTTTCACTCTATGTAACCCGTAGTGGTATTCCCGTCTTGCTTGGGGTGAAATGATTAAAAAAATTCCCTTCAAGATTAATTGCACAGACGTCCATACTAAACATGGCTTCTGGACATAACCGATCATGACTCTTCAGAGATTTATTTTCTTTATTATCTGTAAATTGCCATGATATCTTGGGGCAGATAATAGCGTGGTTTCCGTTGCTTTCTCCACAATTTGGAATTCAGTTTACTTTCTCTTAAAGTCTTTGCCAGCCAAGACTAAAGAGTTTAATATACTATATTGCCCTTTGCGGTCGAGAAGACTGATTCATACCTTTTCCTAGGGTAATAGTGCGAAAGTGGACACAACAGACAAAACTGAAATTTGAATTCGGCTCGACGGTTTTCTTCTTTATGTGCCGTGCACCTTCAGAGTGTTGGCGATCACGGCTCTTCACAATTTCCTGTCCTTTGTCGCTCTTAATAAGTGTTGTTGTTTTTTGTTATCTCTCCTAGACCTTGTTCCGTCAAGCATTTACTCAAGCTCGCTAGGTAGGTTATGCGTTGTTTTTGTCTTGTCTTCAGTTTGTCCTGTATCAGATTTTCCAAGCCCTCTTTTCTCACCCTAGAAATTTTATCTGTATCTTCTTGATGTTAAACATAAGTGTCTATTTGTTTTTGTTTGTATTTTCTCTAAAAACTTCACATGTTCGGTCAACACCGGTAATCGTTACACTACCTGTACATCCGTTTTTGGCTAAGTGCAAGATGACGAGAAATCGGAGAGTCGAGTTCGAATTCCAGTTGAGTTCGTTACTTTTACTTACGCTCAAATACCTTTGGGAAAAGTATGAATCCATCTCTTCTACCTTGAGTTATGGGTTAAATATCAGGACAGACTGTTTGGGAACCAGTCTACCGCAGAAAGAAATGGCAAACTACTGCTGGAAAATCTTCTGCTTAGTCAGTCATGAATCGAAAGAGACATGGTCTCCCATGGCACCTAGCTGACTAGCTACACTGTAATAGAGATTCGTATATTTTTGGAGTAATGGATAGCGGCTCGGGTTAAGGAATCGGAGAGCCGAGTTCAAATTTCAGTCGAATCCATTACACTCACTTATGTGCTAATACCCTTGGGAAAGGTATGAATCCTCGTCTTCTCTCCTCAGTTATGGGTAAATATAGAAGGACAGACCGGGTTCTATAGCCTTGGATGGCAACTGGTCTACTGCAGAAATAAATCGCAACCTACTGCGGGAAAAAAATCTGCCTCGTCAGTCAGGTATCGAAAGATACATGATCGCGTATCACGCATGGCACATAACTGAGTGATATTTTTGGAAGGTTTTATACCGTAACTTGCGAATGGCTGAGACTGTTGCATATTTCCCGCCGGCAACAATAATAAGCGTTCGAATCCTCGTAAAAGTAGGTATTTTCAATGACAATCAAATCTTCCTCGATTGGAAGATTAGCTCAACATAATTTCTCTTCCATTTCTCACGATTTGGCCTTAAAACCAAGGGTATTAAATAGCATATATCTTTGGAAGATTGTACCATACCGGAAAGGAAGGTCGAGAAGTAAGTGGCGGAGGTGTGGGATGAAATAGAAATAATGGAGAAAGAGAAAAGAGTTTTAGTTCGAAAAAAAAAAAAGAAAGAACACTGTTGTTCTGAATATTGCCTTTTGCGTGACGTGTGAGGCTGCGTGGGTGGGCCAAAATAGAGACCTTACGGATTGTATAAAGCGAGGGAAATGGAATTAAAAAGTAGATTTGTTTTTAAAAAAAAATGAGTTTCTAATGCTGATGTTCTTGCTAACTTCTGTTGGCTTTGGTGATGCTGGTTGACCTAATGGTTAAACACGGCTGAAACCGCAAAGATGTAAAAAATAAATAAATAAATAATAATCATAATAATGATCAGTAAATAAATCTGAGGCTGAGATTCGATAATTTAGACTGGCTATAAAAAAAAGCGGGGAAAAGTTGTAAAAAAAAAAAAAATTCGGGAAAATGTGTCATAACTTCGGAGATTCATACCCAAATCCAGGACCTTCTCCCTCCCTCATTGACCATGTCTTCATGCCTATAGCCCCACGCATGACCAATTGCAGGATGCTGTTTAACCTATAGTTTGGGTAGATGGCCGTTTATCCTGAGGAGTTCATCCGACCTTTAACAGTTCTTGATTTTTATATTGTCGGGACTCCGCTTCTCTCCACCCTACTAAACCCTGGTGGGGGAGCCAGTTTAGTCGCCGATCACTCAGCTTTTGATTTCCTTCGCCTGGACTAGTTTCCATCCAAGGCTATAGAACCCAGCCTGTCCTGATATTAACTCATAGCTGGTGATAAAACAGATCGATTCATACCTTTCGCAGGGTCATTTGCATGTAAGTGTATGTAACGAACTCGACTGGAACTCGAACTGAAGTTAAAAAAAAAAAGGAAAAAAATAATAGATAATTAAAAATGAACAGACAGACATTAAACTCCAACCTTGTGTCAAAGTCTGTTGCGACGTGAGCGCGCGGATAAATGCCTATATTAGATAAGCAAGGGAGATAATCCTAATCACACAAGACCGGTAAGTGAATATAAAGTATAAGTTGAAGACAAAACTAGGGCTTAACAAAGGAAAGATAATGCACGGACACATAATTACTTTTTGAAAGTACAAAGAAAAAGGAAAAGAAAGAGACGGTGAAAGATGTGTAAAAGAATGACCAAAAAGAAACTAAGAAAAATCAAAGAGTAACTTTAAAAAGGAACAAGAGAGAGAAAATAGAACGGTGTGGGAGGAAAGTGATTTGCCATAAAGAAACGTGAGATTAGAGAAAGTGTTTAAATTAGGGAGATCTGTAAAAGCAAGTGTAGTTGCGAAAAGTGCCGAATCGAAATAGGATCAGATACTTATTATTAATTTAGTCTAATATTTCTTTCATCTTATTTCTGGATTTTATTTTAATCGCCACTTCCCGGAAGTACACCGCCCTGGGTACGACGAAAAACTACGTCCTTTCATCAGGAGGTTTTGAGGAGCGTAAAACCACCTCTTAATTGCTGCTGTTCCCAGGTTCACCCTGACCCGGGGTGGTAGCATCTGTCAGGGTCCCACCTATGTGCAAATAGTTAACCCCCAAACTGGGTCAAAACGCTATAAAAGTATAAAAATAGGTTTCAATACCAGCAATAAATTTTTGAAGAAAAAAATATTACCATCAATACATTTTTGAACAAAAAAATATACACTATTTACATTATTCGGACTATTTTTGCTGTTATCATTGCATGTTTTTACCATGTTTTTGCAATATGAGTACTGGTAAAAAAAATGAATGCTGATGACATTAGGTTTATAATACCCAGAAATTCATACACAGATGTCCTCAAGGACACGGCGCAGTGGATAAAGTCGTTGGCTAGATCCCAAAGAGTGTGATTTCAATACCCGGTTAAGGCAGTTGAGATCTTGGAGAGGGCAATTAACAGGAGATAACATGGAACTAGAACAGTCTACACCAGTGAGCGAAGTAAAGGGTTCAGTTCGACATTCCAACCACCTGAAGAATTCCGGAGCGTACAAAGGCCAAAACGTTGTGATAAATATGGTGACAAAGATTAGGGCAATAGTCCGAATAATGTAAATAGTGTATATAATACCTCATCTCAGAAATATAGACAAAAAATATATATATTACCAGCATTAAAAATCTTGTCGACATTATATAACCCACTGAGGTTGATATACCTTAAAACAAATCAAACAAAACCAAACTGGTTGTGCAGTTAATATAAAGGTTATTGGCAAGGAAAAAAAGGAATTGGTGAAACTATCTTCAAGTTCTGTCTTTTTTTCGCTCAGTACGCGCTAATACCTTTAGGAAAAGGAATCCCCCCGCCCCAACTATGACTTAAATATTGATTTCCCTAACATTGGGTGGCAACAAGACTAGAAAGAAAACTCCGAATTCAATACTGTCGAAAACAACAACAGGAAACCACTCCACTATCTTACCCAATAATTTATGGAAAGTCCCAGATAAGAAAGAAAATAAACGTGTCGAGAATCACGATCGCCCACAAACGTGATCTTCATTCTACGGCCGTTAAGTAAGCAACATGGATCGTGAAAAATGAACACGCTTCCAGCGAGATTTGAACTTTTAAGGATAAGAGATGCGTGTTCAAATCTCGCCGGAGATATTCTTTGTTTCAGTTGTGTTTAACGCTTAAACAGCGGGCATCATTAATTGGTGTTTATTCTCAATTGATGATTTAAACTTTTTCCAATGATACGGATAGCGTTAATTCATAATTCGAGTCTAAATGACTAACTGGCAATTCTAAGATTCATCAGTCATTTCCTCGAGTATTTGTCTTATAGATAAAGCTGGAAGAATATGCCAAAGGCATGTGCAATTTTCAAAGAGAAAATGAGTGATACAAAAAAAATCCGCCCTCCATTGTACATGGGATGCTACTAGGAGTAGCAGTTAAAACATATTAAATGTAGAAACCTAACAATTTTTTAAATTTTTCCTTTATATATATATATATATATATATATATATAATCACCCTTAAATGGCGGTAAGAAGTTAAACGGATGTTTACGCCAAAGTGGTAAAAAAAAAGAACAAACGAAGATACCACCGTAGTACAGTATTTACATTAGTCGGACTATTGTCCTCATCTTTGTCACAACGTTTCGGCCGTTGTACGCTCCGGTCTTCTTCAGGTGGTTGGAATTTCGAACGGAACCCTTTATTTCGATCACTGGGGTAGACTGTTCTAGTTCCACGTTTAATGGATGTCAGTTTTCAGTTATCTCCTGCTAATTTTCCCTCTGAAAGTTCTCCACTGCCTTAACCAGGTATTGAACTCACCTTCTTTGGGTCTGTCACTTACCAACGCCTTTATCCACTGTGCCATGTGTCCTTGAGGGTGTGAACTTCTGAGTATTATAAACCTAATGTTTTCAGCATCATTTTTACCAGTGCTCATATTGCAATTTTGAAATATAGACAGGCTCTGAAGATATCACCCTTTTAAAGGGTAGTTTTTATACTTATTTTCGATTGAATTCTAGACGAAAGTCTCAAAAAGTATATTTTAAACTCTTCTAGATTATAAAAATAATAAAATCTAATAGAATTTAAAATATTATTTATGTAGCTTTCGTATATAATTGAAGGTGAAGTAATGGATAGCGGCTCGGATTGAGAAATTGGAGAGCCGAGTTCGAATTCCAGTCGAATCCGTTGCATTTACTTACGTGCTAATACCCTTAGGAAAGGTATGAATCCCTTTTCCCCCAGCTATGGGTAAATAGCAGGAGAGTCCTATAGCCCTAGGTAGCAAATGGTGAAAGAAATTGCAACCTAATGAGGGGAATAAATTCGGCCTCGTCAGTCATGTATCGAAAGATACATGGGTTTCCTAAGCATGACACATGACTGACTGACTATATAATTAGAATGACCCGTTTAAAAGAAAAATGAATTTTCTCATTTTCTTTTACCCATTCGGCGTACACGTTCATGCAACCTTTTCCCGCCGTTTAAGGATTAATAATTGTAGAACGACACGTTGGGATTTGCGATAAAAGCAACAGAAATTAAGACGGCAAAACTTAAAAATGAATAATTGACAGCATTTCAAAATTCGAATATTATAACATTTAACACTCAAGTTCAAATATTCTCGGTTACGTTTTTTTTTGGGGGGGGGTTTCTAATCATCTTTCTAAGAGCTTTATCATGGAAGTCGGAAAGTTGTGATGCAGAAATTTAGACGAAAGAAATAAAGATTAATAAACATAATTCTTTATTGCAAAGTCTGAACAATTTATGCCATGTCGTTCTACGAGTTCTCCCAGTACAACATAACCTCGTACTGCCTAAGAGACTTATACTTACTATCAAGAAGAGGTAGCTGAAGTTTCTGGGACACATAATGAGGAAGGAGAGCCTGGAGAATCTGATACTCACGGGTCGAATAGAGGGAAAGAGAGACAAGGGAAAACCACCCGTGATATACCTGGTGGGCTTAAGCAAGTGGATGACAGAACGTAGTCTAGGGGAGAAACCAGAGCGAAGGAACTTGTTGAGAGCTGCAAGGGATAGAGGGATATGGAGAGCCATGATCGCCTACGCCCTGAAAGGACATGGCATATAAAAAGAAAAGACTGCTTGATCGGTTCAAGGGCGAATAAACCGTCTTCCATCATGCTTTTATAGTGAGGAGAGTGGCTAGACATCCAAAAGGATTAAAAACAAAACCTGTCAAGGTACGGATGTAACAAAATGAGGTAAACTGAGTTTTATAGCTACGGATGCAGTCAGTGTCGTAATGACACCGCATTTCTGAGCGGTCAACGGACAAATCAGCAGCTACATGTCCGGAACTTGAGGTGAGCGTTCACGTTTAAGGACATTGGCTGTGGTTTGTCCTGGAGATAGATGTGTCTCACCAGGTTTACTCGCCCAAGACTCGCTACGCATGAATTATGCCTCTCCGGCGTTCAACCCAGATATGTGAATTGAACTGTTGAGATGCTCCGTTGCGCAGCTACCCTGCGACCACAGCCGGTCATCATGAGGCGGATGAACGGTTTAAACTTATCATGTCAATTATAGGCGATGAACTGAGAAACTTGAAATAAAAAGCAAAAAAAAAAAAAAAATAAGTCAAAAGAAATACTAGCCAAAATTAGTCCTGAAATAAATTCGAATAAGTTTTAAAATGTGTTAAATTACAAAACAAGCATTCTTCTATGTGCTGTACCTCTTCATGGCCTTGACGATCATGGCTCTCCACAATTTCCTGTCCTTTGTAGCTCTTAATAAATTGTCTTTTTGTTATCAAGAGTGAAACAAATGTACATAATGGCTGACCGCTCGTTCCCGAATACACCCGTCTTCTAAGGTGGCTAGATAATCCCTGTTGCAGACGCCTGCTCAGGCACATTTGTAAGTGTTCGACAGAACCCACCTGATGTTTTAACTGCAACTATGCCGAGCAGACGTTAGCTATAGTTTTTGGAAGAGCGCGCATAATCTGGCGAGATCAAGCAGTCTGGATATTGCCAGTACACTCAAACCCTCAGTCACGGCGATTTGTGACCTCTTGCTAGCACAACTATTATTGGTTTCCGGACAGTCCTGTTGACCAGATATCATTCACAGGTCAGGGGTCAACCCGTGGCAAGGTTTTCAGCAACTTTTCAACGGTTCTGCGAGCTGGAAGTGTTTCCACAGTCTTATATGGTGTGATACGGAACCTGGTCTCTTGGTCGGAATGCTAACGGTCTATCTTCGCTCAATAAATGTAAAATACACTTATAAAAAGGTAAAGAAAGGCATAAGGATTAAGAATAAGAGAGAATAAAAGGTTAAAATAATATGGTGGGTTTGCTGCGTGTTATTCCCGGCACTGTCGTTTTTCAAGCTCAGGTAAAAAAAAAATATTATGTATTAGATTGAGACAGAAAGAAGAAAAGACAGTGTCTCAAAAATTCGTTAAAGAATAAGCGATAGGATTTAAAATACTGCGGTAAATGTAAAAGGATGCAAGAAGCAAGACAAAGAAAAGAAATATTTTAAAGAATGGCAGTAGATTTCTAAAACGAATGAAAAAGGCCAATCTTTTAACAAAGAATAAGGAAACACAGTGAAAAAGGAATAACGGAAAATTTTGTTTTTATTTTTTTAATGTAAGAATAAAAAAAAAAAGAAGTCGCAGACGATCGTGAATGTAAACGTAAATGCATCTAAAAGTAGTAGTAGTCGTTTCTGCTTCCACAGGAAGAATTTATACAAATGAGTTAAAGTTTTACAGTTTTATTTTTTATTTTCTAGGGAGGGTAAGAGGTTCGAAAGTAAGTATTTACTTTTTAGATGGCCGGGGTAAGTGAAAGAATTAAAACCTTTTTTCTGAAGATGAAAAGCTGAGAAAGATGAGAAAACGGAGGCTGCTTAAATAAACAAGATATAAGGAAAAGTGAAATTTTTACCGGGTTCACCGAGTAAAGAGAAAAAAATAGTTGTGAGACGAGGGAGAGGAGGTGGATGAAAACGAATTCAAACTTGCTGGCTATCAGAGACGCCATCTTGTAAAGTTTGGATTGGAAGCTGTTTATTGTTTTATTTTACACTTTCTTCTTTCTTCTTTTTTAATTTATTTTCCGAATCTTTCTGTATTTTCATTTGTTTTGTTTGTTTTGTTTTTTTTAACTTTTCTTGACTTTTTTAAAAATATCTTTCTAAAAGTCACAGGATTTTCTTTTTATAAGCATTTTTAACTTCTTTCAGTTTGAATCTATTGCGTTTTTTTCTGTTTCGATTTTTAAAAACTTTTTTCATTTAATTTCACATTTTTTATTTCATTTATTTATTTTTTCTTTGCTTAAATATTTGATTATTTCCTCTTTTGCTGAATAAGAAAAATTTGATTTCTGTTTTAAAAAAAAAAGGGATTTTCTTTGTTTCTGCGGGCTTTTATCAAGTAAAATCCCCCCAATGTCTCTTGTACAGTAAAGTGCTCAGGAAAAACCGTTTTAGTATATTATTCTTTCTTGAGATTTATTCTAGCTACGAATGGAATACTGAAAATCTGTAGATGAAATCATAGCATTTAATCAGGGTCGGTGCAAGTGTCTCGTGCCTCCCCTCGAATCTATATTATGCCCCCACCCTACTACATCACAATTTTCATAATGCAAAATTTATTGTAACCTAATTATGTACAATAATAGATCATATGTCATATAGACGAACAATTCAACTAGAATAATTATAAATAAATACAATTTATCTAAATACAAATTAGAGACATGTCATAATAGATCATTTCATCTTAAATAAATCCACAATGTTTTGAGACAATTTTTAGCATCAACTTGAGATTTTTCTTGTTAAGAAGTTGAATAATTTTATCACGTTCAACATTAGAGATTAAAAAAAAAATAGTGAATTTTAATAACGATATTTTCAAGACTTAGCAATTCACGGATTAGGACAAATTAAAAAAAAAGCTTAAAATGACTTCAAAATCCCCGAAATTTTTTCATCCTAATCAGTTGTACTTGTAACGTATATAAATGTTGGTAGAAAAAAAAGCAAATGTTGATAAGATAGCGAGGGCCAAAAAACACTAGTCGGGGGCCCCCAATCAGGCTTGTCCCAACCCCGATTGTGGGTTTCGGGGATAGTACGCACCGGCCCTGTACTTAATTTATATACACATGAACAAAGGATTATTAAAAAAAAAAGCAAATAGTAAATTATTATAAACTAATGTAATTTATTTTCTTTGTTAAATCTATATCATAAAAGAAGTAATGATTCCTTGTCCGTCACACATGTGTGTAACTTTGCATGTGCATATATAATGTATATACGTGTGTTGTGCTTGTGCCATTTAATTTATATACAAACACTCATACTCACGCACACACATACAATTTGACTGAATTTGGAATAAGACTTTGGGATAGTACATTCCTTCTCACTAAGTCTAAACAACCCCTATCCTGGACTAAGCAAAAAAATCATAAAATCGGACTAAAAAAAAAAGTTAGCTTTTTTTTAAACCTTAAAATATCAGATAATTATAAGATTTTATTGAACGTTTCGGAAATTATTTGGTAATAAAAAGAATCATATTTTGAAGCTTTTGTTTTTCGATAATAAGGATTTAGTGATAAAAGTTTTACTAATTAACCCATAGCAGGGTCGGAAGAAAAGTTTGATTCATACCTCTCCCAAAGCACAGCAGAGTAATGGATAGCGGCTCGGATTGAGGAATCGGGGAGCCGAGTTCGATTTCCAGTCGGATCCATTACATTCACTTACGTGCTAATACCCTTGGGAAAGGTATGAATCCCTTCTTCTCTCCACTATTTATGGGTAAAATACACAAAACAACAGACTGGGTTCTATAGCCTTGGGTCTTAAAGAAGGAAAACTCTGAATTCAAAAACGGCCTGGAGAGTTTTGGGCTCCGTCAGGCTATCTTGCCCAAGAAACACCACTTCCACTGTGGCTGCAGTACACATGGTACCCCTACTAGCCTGATGGGTCACGGGATTCGCGATCACGAATCTAACGAACCCAACTGGAATTGGAACTCGGCTCTCTGATTTCCAATTCCGAGCCCTTCACCAGCACATCCAAGCTTTGGTACCTGGTATTCTCAAGCGGTCCCTCATCTAGGTACTGACCAGGCTCGATGTTGCTTAACTCCTATGATCGAAGAACAGATCTTTGAACGTCATGTAAGCCAAAAAAATTTTTTTAGGTTTGTCATTGAATTAAAATATACAATCACAATTTGAATGAAAATGAAATGGACATCAGTGTCGATGGGGGTGGGGGCTAATTTCCATTTGTGTTCGGCAACAACTCCTGGGTTAAAGATAAATAGTTGCTACTTCGGCTGTTATCTACAAGGTAAAATATCTGCTTTGGCTTGTTATCTACAAGATAAATATATCTACACTGTACAAATTTTATTTTTGAAGTATATCTACATAGTAAAATATGGTGCTACTTTGGCTTGTTAAATAACAAGCCAAAGTAGCACCATGTTTTTCTATGTAGATATCATTCCAAATTAAAATTTGTATGGTGTAGACATTTTATCCGATGTACATTTTGTTTATCTCTAAAATATAAATAAAAGAAAAAATTTAATTTTTAATTATTTTCTAATATTTTATATATTATATATATATATATATATATATATATATATATATATATATATATATATATAAATTTTTACTTTTGTAGATATCATTCCAAATTAAAATTTATACGGTGTAAATATTCTTTCCTTGTGCATAACAAGCCAAAGTAAGCATCGATAAGCCAGCCCAGTGAAGTCATTCTTTCATGTGTTTAGATTGAATATATTTTCTAAGTGTAGTAGTTTACACGTACAAACAATTACGTTTAAAATTTGATCATCTTGCCGTCAATGAAGCGACAGGTACCCAACTGGTTTCTTCATAACATGTCGCTGTTATTGACATTAAAAACATCCATTCGGTTTCTTTCACTTTTTATGTGCATTTACCTTCAAGACGTGGGCGATCATGGCCCTTAACAATTTTCTATCGTTCGTAGCGCTAAGTAATGTGTGTTTCCTTATTATCCTTGCCGGTCGCTGATCTGTCATCCATTTACACAAGCTCGTTAAATAGGTTAATCAATGTTTTCATCTGCACCATTTGCCCCAACATGTCCTGTGAGTGTCAAATTCTCCAAATCCTCTTTCTTTATTAAGTGTCATCGAAATTTTAACTGTCTCTTTCTGGTTTTAAGTACAGGTGTCTTTTTTTTTCCTTTTTTTTTTTCTTTTTTTGTTAAATCATGACGAATGTAGCAGATGACTCAGATAATGATGAACGCAGCAGATAAATCAAATCAAAACGAATGTAGCAGATGACTCAAATCATGATGAACGCAACAGACGAGTCAAATCATGATGAACGCAACAGACGTGTTAAATCATGATGAACGCAACAGATGAGTCACATCAAGATGAACGTAGCGAATGAGTTAACTCATGACGAATGTAGCAGATGACTCATATCGTGATGAACGCAACAGACGTGAAATCATGATGAACTCAACAGATGAGTCAAATCATGAACTCAACAGATGAGTCAAATCCTGATGAACGCAACAAATGAGTCAAATCAAGATGAACATAGCAAATGAGTCAAATCTTGATGAACGCAACAGATGAGTCAAATCAAGATGAACGTAGCAAATGAGTCAAATGTAGCAGATGACTCAATCATGATGAAATCATCAGACGAGTCAAATTAGGATGAACGTAGCAGATGAGTTTAATCATGACGAATGTAGCAGGTGACTCAAATAATGATGAACGTAGCAGATGAGTTTAATCCTAACGAATGTAGCAGACGAGTCAAATGATGATGAACGCAACAGACGAGTCAAATGATGATGAACGCAACAGACGAGTCAAATGATGATGAACGCAACAGATGAGTCAAGTCATGACGAATGTAGCAGATGATTCAAATCGTGATGAACACAACAGACGAGTCAAATCATGATGAACGTAGCAAATGAGTCAAAACTTCCCAATCAAACTGAAACAAATTTTAAGTAGTGCGTGCTGATATAACAGTTTTCATAATACAATTAGAAGCAATCATTTCTAAACGTTAAAGCACCTTGGCACTCCCCAGAACGTCGTTAGATGCTGCTATTAAACAGCTATAAAAAAAACTGGACACTTCTCTAATCTCTTTTCCTGCTAGCATGTTGTAATAGCAACACCAGCAAGGGATTTGTGCCCAATATGGGGATATCTTTCCTCTTAGTGACTGAACTCCTCCACACACACAATTTCTAATTGCTAAATTTTAATGTTTTTCTTCTGAGGGGCTATATTTACATGTATGTATACTAGCGTATTTTATTTCCTTTGTTAATCAGTCAACTGTTACATAAAAACACATGAAAATATCGTCTTGTTGAAATGTATTCCATTTCCTTTCACCTCCACTAACAAAAACAATCCATCATTTACATGTGTAAATTTTAATTGCCACTACTTTTAGTTCAACTAGGAGCAGTACCGCAAAAAACTAAACACTCCTAATGCCATCTAACAACAAAAAAAAACTGAACATTTTGAAAAATGATTCTGGAAACAAAAGATGTAATGTTAAGACTAGCAATTAACGAATGAATCAAACAGAACGTTTTAAAAACCGGGAAAATAGAATAACAGGGTAAGTCAAATAAAAATAAGTAAGAATTGGGAGGATCTGTCTATATTTCTGAGATGAGGTATTATGTACACTATTTACATTGTTCAGACTATCATCCTCATCTCTGTTGCCATATTTATCACAACGTTTCGGCCGTTGTACGCTCCGGCCTTCTTCAGGTGTTTGGAATATCAAACTGAACCCTTTATTTCGCTCGCTGGGGTAGACTGTTCTAGTTCCACGTGCCATGTCTAATGGATGTCAGATATCAGTTATCTCCTGTTAATTCTCCTCTCCTCCACCGCCTTAACCAGTTCTCCACCTCCTGTCACCAGGTATCAATTGAACTCGAACATTCAGCAACCCGTGTATGAGCATTTGAGTCCTGTTTTTTTACCCGTGTTGACGAACCAACGCCTTTATCAATTGTGTCATGTGTCCTTTTACCTGTACGAGGGTATGAACTTTTTACCAAGAAGAGTATTATATTCAGCAACCATTTTTTCCTGTGTATGAATATTGCTGATTCCATGTATTCAGCCAATCATTTTTTACCAGTGCTTTTTTTACCAGTGCTTACGAGCATATGTGCTGATTCCATGTATTCAGCAACCATTTTTTTACCCGTGCTTACGAACATATGTGCTGATTCCATGTATTCAGCAATTTTATTGCATTTTTTATGTACCTATTCCATGTATTCAGAACATATGTGCTGATTCTCCAGCAAGTTTTTTACCCGTTTTGTACTGATTCCTTAATTTACGAATTCTTGGTGTTCTTTGTCTATGATCTCAACCTGATCCCACAGAGGGCGGTGATTCCCTTTTCTCTCCATATGTAGTCAGCCACGCCTGATTTTTCCACTTCCCTTCGTGTTAGAGCTTTTTGGTGTTCTTGAAGCCTTACCTTAAGGGGTCGGCCTGTCTCCCCTTTATATTTCTTTCCGCAGCTGCATGGGATGGCGTACACACAGTTTTTAGTCATATTCTCCTCTATGGTAGGTCTTACTCGGGAGAGGTATCTATGAAGTGTCCTCCAGCTTTTAAAGGTTGTCCTGATGTTATATGGTCACAAACTGGGATAAACAGGTACAAGAAGAGGACAACAACACTCAGAAAAGTTTGCCTGCCTTATGTGAAGGGGTTATCGGAGAAAATAAAAAGGATCTGCGGTTCATACAACAACGAAATATGCAATATGAGCTTTGGTAAAAAAATAAATGCAATGATAACAGCAAAAATTGCAATATGAACAATTAAAAAAATGGATTCTGAAGACATTAGGTTTATAATACCCAGAAATTCATACACAGATGTCGTCAAGGACACATGGCACAAAGGCGTTAGTTTGATCCAGTGACAGGACCTCAATATCCGGTTAAGGCAGTGGAGAACTTGGAGAGGGGGATGACAGGAGATAACTGACAACTGACATCCATTAGACATGGCACGTGGAACTAGAACAGTCTACCCCAGTGAGCGATATAAAGGGTTCAGTTCGATATTCCAACCACCTGAAGAAGGCCGGAGCGGACAACGGCCAAAACGTTGTGATAAATATGGCAACAAATATTTGTGACTCTGAGATTTAAAGAATATATGAATAACGAAAGAGACCTTCGAAAAACTAAACTAAGTATCAAGAAAACAGGAAAATTTCGCTAGAAACAAAGAAAAGAGTGCTGAATTGCATACTGAATACCAATCCGTCTACATGGTAGGAAATGCTGGACAATTTCCTCGCAGACGCAAAGGCAAGACGGATGCTAAGTCGAAGCATTTGAGTAAAGAAGTTTTAAGGAAAATAAGGGAACAAAAAGGAAACTGATACATAGTCAGAAGGAGGGGCACCTCGACTTGGTGTAATGGTTAGCAAATAAATAATTTCAACTCAATATTGAGTTAGATCCTCACTAGGTGCCCCATACTTCCAGCCTTGTACCACATCTAATCTATCCTTAGAAAAATGGGAACCCCGATGTGGTGTAATGGTTAGCAAGCTAGTTCTCGCTAGAACAATTATGACTGAGTAGTGCGTTCGATCCTCACTGGGCGCCCCATACTTTTGACCTTGTGTCACATCTAAACTACGCTTAGAAAATCACCATACAATTAGAATGAGACCGATTAGGACAGAGTGTGTAAATAAGGAATGGAGAATTTAATACTCACATGATATATGGAAGGTAAGAGAAGCAGGAAGAAATAAATTCAATCTTCTTGAGTTTGCGTGAATGAATGGCAGAATGACAAAGAGAGAAAGTCAAAGGTTACTTAAAGCAATAAAAATCGGGCATTTTTGGAGAAGTTCTGAAATGGAATGGTATATAAAAGACGAAAGAAATATTTTAAAAGAAGATTAAAAATACATTGAAAAAATTATAGCGAAATTGAAGTCACAGAATTGAAGTCACAGAACACTAAAATCTGTTGTACGAACAGTAAGGTTAAGTGGGTGCGCTGCATGGAATTTGGCTAAATGTATTGAGGAGGGAATAAAAGCAACAGAGATATAATCCGTGCAATCGAGGCTAACAATTTCTTGAGTGGATAGAGCTTCAAATAAACAAGTTTTTACAGAGAACTGATTGCAAAGAAAAAAAATGATATAAGGACAGATAGGTTTCTTTTGAACACGAAATAGGAAAAGGAATAATTTTTAAAATATATAAACGGCGAAACCATAACTAAAAGGAGAGAACGTCTAAGATCTATTTATTTGATTAAGTTACAAAGGAATCAAAACTGAGAAAAAAATAATCCGATATCGTCAGACATCTTTGGCTAGACCTAATCGCTAGCAACATACGATCTGGTAGTATGGCAAGGAATTAAGCTGCCATTTAAAAAATGGCAAAATGTACTCCCGTCTTCTTTTGGCTATTTTCTATTAATATCTGATTTTGTTGTTAAATTGATACTGTTTTTTTTTTTTTGTTTGTTTTTGTTCTTTTTCTTTTCTTTTTTCTCGTTAGGAAAGAATTGCTTAAGTCTAGCAGTGGTTCAAAACTTCGTTGTTTCAATCAGTTTCACATTGTTGTAACGTAGCTTCCCTGTGTCTTTTCTACAAATATTTTCATTTTCTGATGGACTTTCCTCCTTGGTACTCATAGAGACTCTGGGGCATTATGGTGACTGTAGTAAGAATGCGAAGTAAGAATGTGTTGTATTGGTGCAAGGAATATTGTCGTACGTTTGGATCAGGTTTTTTTTGTGTTTTTTTTTTTTTTTTTTTTTTTTGGCTAGCTAAGTTTAGATATGCAACAGATGAAGACCAGCTTTTCCCATCCACCATTTTGTCCTTGTGTCCCATTTTCTGTACAACAAAAGAAATAAATATTACTTTCTTCTTTGGTATTTTCATGAATGTACGCGTGGTACTAGATTGGCAGTTAGGTCTCTTCATTTTTCTGTTGAAATTGTTAGATGTGCTATAGGTAACAATAAGATTTATTTCTTCTCTCAAACGTCTTGCCTGTGGAACTATCTCTCAGTTTTTTGCTTTCCTATCAACTACAATCTTCAAAAATTTAAATGCAACATCTATCGTCATGCTCTGTTTCTGCTTTCTCCTCATCAACGTTTTCTCAGTTTCTTCGCTGTTTTCATGTAACTCCATTTGCGTTTTAATGGCTTTATCACCTTGTTTAAGGCGAATTGATTAAAAAGATGAATAAATAAAAGAATAACAAAATTTATTCATTATTAATGGATGACTAGTAACTACTAATGACTGAAATTATTATTTAATCTTTTAACATTGGTACTGGGTCCTTTGACACGCCATAACCTTCATCAATTTTCGTTGCTGATTTTGTTAACTTTTCCATGTTCTACATTCAGCTCTACATTCATCGTTAAAATTACTGTTGAAAATCAGTTTTCGTGTCCAAATTACACATTTCTCTTTGTGACGCTCATTGAATGGTTGTATTTCGGTTACTTTCGTATATTTAACCAATTTTCTTAGTATTCTGTATTTCTTCTTTCTCTGTCAGGGTTCACTTCTTCGTAGTTCCGAATCTATTAATATTTTAGAACGCTTCCTCTAGGCTGTTCTAAGCACACAGATAATGATGGGTATATCTATCATCTTTATATTCCACAATTTTTTTAGCAGACTAGCAAGGCTTTGATATTACCTGTGTTTTATTCCCCACCCCTCTGTGATCTGCTGGGATACTGTCATCTCCTATCTGATAGACTTTCTTGGCCACCTCGGCGTGGTGTAATGTTTAGCAAGCTTGTCTTGCTAGATCAGTTACTACTGAAAAGTGAGTTCGATCCTCACTGGATGCCCCATACTTTTGGCCTTGTGCCACATCTAAGCCGGGCTTAGAAAATCACTATCTGATAGACTTTCTTTTATTTTTTGCTTGTTTTTTTTATTATTATTATTATTTATTTTATTTTTTACGATATAAAGATCTGGTTTTCTGGATTAAATTGGGTGATGTGTTTTAATATTGAAGTTCCATACAATTTTTTTTTCCATTTTCTATTTTTTTCGAACAGTTTTTCGTCTACATTATTAAATTCCAGTCGTTTGTGCAATTTTCAGCTGATCACTTTTGATGCAAATTTTCCAATTTCCAGTGTTAGAGAAATCATAGAAGTTTCTATGAAGTTTAATCAGCACCTCAGCACCTTATTGAATTAAGCTTCAGTCAGCAGTAATGTCTCGTTTACATGCCCAAGAAAAAAGTCAAGCGAGAAAATGGGTGCCCCATGAACTCATGCAAAGGAAAATGGCCAGCATGGGCAATGGTTAACGAGGTTCTGAGTTCGATCCTTACTAGTTGCCCCATACAAAATTCGACATTAAATAACATCAAGAATTGATATGTCCTACAATCAACCTACGCAACCTTTCCGGTATGGGATAATGGTTAACTGGGTTAGTCTAATTGACAATTACTGTTGAGTAGTGTCTTCGATCCTCACTAGGTGCCCCATACAAAATTCGATATTAAATCATTAAAGAACACATGTATTTATTACTATGATTGGCCTACTAAGGAGCTGCATTGGAACGAGAAGAGTCTACCCGTAGATTAAATAAAGGGTTCAGTTCGAAATCCCCTGTAGATTACCCAAATCGATATACACCTGAGGAAGGTCGGAGGACACAAGGGCCGAAATGTTGTTTTAACAACAACAAAAACGAAGACAATAGTCCGAATGTAAATAGTGTAAATAATGATAAATCCTCATGCCCGGAATTCACACAAAAGTGTTGTCATGTCGTAAAATCAATAAATCCAAAACTTATTTTATTCTTGCCCAACAGAGAAAAAAAAAGTCCGTTTTGGAGATAATATTCTTACAAACGATGGGAAATGGCTTTATAACAAATATATCGGATGATGAAAATCGTGACTAGACTTTTTTTTTTTTCTTTTCTTTCTTTGGGAACTTAGTTTCTATTGTAATTTGCGTTTAAATTGCATTTTAGTTAGGTTTCGATTTATTCCTTTGAATAGGTTCACTTAAGGTTTTTTTTTTTTTAACTTCTTTGGTGGAGAGTGTGCTTTCAATGGATTTAGTATTTTCTCGGTTGATATCGTTTCAGTTTAGCTCAGTTACATTATTTAATAGATTCATGGTTTTGGAAGATTTCTCAAGCATTAAATTAATGGACTCTCCCAATGAAATATGCAAGAGTAAAAAATTCAGTGGATTTTTTTTCTTTACCTGTTGCTGGAAAATACCTAATTTGACTCTAAGATTTGAACTAAGGTAAGTGGATTTCTTTTCTTCTTATTCGACTTTTTCTGATAGTTGTTGGGAAGCAAAACCAAATAACACTGAATTGAGTAAAACATAGTTTTGTCAATAATAAAAAAACACAAATAAACTTTACTTTTGCACACACGTGATTTCAAACAACTTTAATGCTAACGTCTTTCTTATGATGTGTATATTGAAAGCGAGTCGTCACATGACTAAATCATTTAATAACCTAGCGCCATGATTCTCTGAAGTATCTCCATTATTCTAGAATATAATAAATGAGATATCATCATTTAAGACAGATTTTGTGTAATAATCTTCCCAAATTCTTCGCTCTCTACTCGTGAGAAGAGTAATAGTTAGATACTGTTATTTTTAGTAGACCATGATTAGTTTCCACTTCTCTCAACAAAACACAAAAAAAAACATGACTAATTTTACGTCGAAATCTGTGTTGTGGGACGGCTTTATGAATGTTACAGTGTCAAACACTGACCCTCCCCCGGTCAGTTTCTCGCTGATAATGAAAGTTGTTGAATCGGCCATAAAAGCGTTCTTTCTAATTCTTTCAATCTTGTTTTTAATTACATGAAAATGGTACACAAACGACGATGAAAAGTACTGACCTAAAGATTAGTGTTGCTTCAACTATCTTTGTTCGTCTTCCCACTAAGAAACACAACATTGTTTATTATCTAATATATATATTTATATATATATAATAAACAATGTGAGGGAGGATGGTACGAGTCCCTTTTTCCCAGATTAAATTTCACAAGACTTATATTTCACGAGAACCCTACTCTACATGTTAAAGCCCTCTTTCAGAGATAAGTAAGTTTTTTGTTTGTAAAGAAATATTGGGTAAAAGAAGGATAATAAATTTTGAGGAAATAATAAAATAAATTGTTAGGTGTGCGTCTTTGTTGGCCAGATACCCTGAAATTGATAGATATTAATATAAACGCTATTTTTAGTGGGCACACATGTTTCAGCTGCTATATTTTTAAGAAAAAAAACGGTGAAATTAATGACAACGGGTCTAGATCGAGAAGTCCTAAGCAGTTTAATAAAAATAAAAACCAGGATAGCAAGTCAAACACGAGTACTCACTAAAATATCGTTATAGTAAAATAAAAACAAAACAATGTCATATATATATATATAAAGAATTATTAAGCCTTGCTTAGTGCCATAGAAGGTCAGATGAAAACAAACCAGGAACAAAAAGAAAAATTTGGTGTACCTGACTACTTCGAAAATCAACATTTCAAAATTTGAGCTTTCATCCGGTTTAAACACTGATCTCTATCACCGATGCGATATACACAACTACTTTAACCACAAGGCAACAGTTGGTGGCGCTATTACTCTTTCGTACCCACCCCAACTTGTTACAAGTAAGCGCCCATTCTTTTCTGTATCATTAATGTTGAAATTGTTTATTTATATGACTTTTTTTGTGCTTAATATGATTTTTATTGCTGCTATATTATTCTACTTTTATATGCTTGTAAGAATATTTAAGCGAGTCATTTTTCATCGTGTCTCCATTATTGATCAACAAGAAGGACTAAAAACACCAATTCTGACTTGGTTACAATACACATTGGAGGGTGGGGGAAGAAAGTGTAATATCGCCTAGTTGGTTACTCATTTGCTAGGTTAACTTGATAATTCCTGCTTCTGACGCTTCTGGTTTATACTGCGATTTTGTTCGGGGTGGGGGGCATTAGTTAAAAAATTTTAAACGTAAAGAAAAATTCTAAATTTTGAAAAAAAATATTAAAATAAATTCTTAGTTATGTGTCTTAAACAAAATCATTGGCTAGCTAAGTACTCTGAGATTGATAGGTATAGGTACCTCCACGAGATCGCTAAAAAGAAGAGCATAGCATGATGAAAAAGACGCCAAACTTGACGAAAACAATTTTATCGTCTAAAATGCTTATGGTATTATGAAGAGGAAGGACCAAAGTTTATTTTAATTATTTTTAAAAAAATTTTCCTTTTTAAAACATACTAAATTTTGATTAAAAAAAAAAAACTTTGTTTCACTTTGTATCACTGGAACTAGTAAAATAACATATACAATTTTTAGCACTTTTGTGTGTGTGTGACACGCATCAATTTGGAAAATCTTGTAAAAATAATTGTCCGATGTTAATGAAATTTTCAAAAACTATTCACAGATGATCGAAATTATTATAAATATGTTTTTTTATTAAAGTCATGGCAGAAATATTTTTTTTTATATTTATTACCCACCCCATAAATAATTTTATGAAAACGATAGAAATTCGATGGCATCGGGTTTAGTGATTACAATAGTTAAAATCACAAGGCTTTGAAGAATGCAAATCATGTTTTTTTTTTTTTTTTTTTTTTTTTTTTTTTTTTTAATTGGATCCGCAGTACCTGAAAATCAGCTCTGAATTGTAACATACAAAACTCAATAAAACAAATATATTATTTAATTTCGAATGCTTTTATTTGCTTTTAGTTGTTTTTATGAATATGGACAATATTTTCTGAAAGAATTTTTTTTTCGATGAAAAATGTATTTTTAATACAATTATTTATTTCTTTAATTATAATAGATTTTACATTTTTTTTTTTTTTTTTTTAAAATATTATAAAATTAGTTAAAATTAACATCAACCTTTCAAAATGTCCTTATGAGATAGATCTTTTTTAGCGGGTTTTTTGACTAATCAGAAGATCCTTAATTAAGAAATGTAATTTTGTGTTTATAATCGGGCTGTAATTATAAAGTACGGAAAACCAACCAGAATACAATTAAGTTGCATTGTTCTCCGCTGTTAAGGCCTTTACTTTTCGAAACACGTGTGGAGAAGTTAATTTGATTTTTTCAATTTCAACTGAGAAGGGTACCTAAAAGTAACAGTATCATCTTAAAATTTATATGATCTTATTTTTATATTAATCTCAGTTATGACATTTTTCCATAAATGAAATATCAAAATTAATAATAAAATGAATGGAAATACAAATAACACAGTAAAATGTAATAAATGTACATAAAATTATATTATTTTATGTACACTTCTGATAAGATTTCATAAGAAAGGTACCTATAAATTAATTAAATACCTTTCTTAGGATATATGAAATTTAATGTCACTCTTAAGTCTTATTTTAATTTCTTTAGAATATATTTTCCATAAAGCATCGTAAACGTAAAAAAAAAAAGTACAAAAAAAAAAAAAAAAAATTAGAGCGCTGAAAAATGTTTTCTTAAAAATAACGAGGTAAATAATTTGTTCACTTAAATGTATATTATTTCATTTTTCTCCTTTCATTTTCTCCGTAGAACAAATTAGCCTCACGGAATCTGTGAATATGTCATTCATCACCTGTCAAGCGACGCGAAAGTTTATGACCTGCTTTGTTTTATTTTAAAATTACATCTATTCGACGCAGAAGCTAAGTTCAGCTTGGTCAAAATATTTCAAATAAACATTATAATTTTTGATTTTCTTTAAATATGTTTTCAAAAAATGATAATTGATATTTAAAGGAATTTCAAATTGAGATTTTATTTTTTTTAAAATGGAAAAAAAAAAAAATGATTTTCTGTCAATTTTTTGACTCAAAAAAAAAACAAGATTTTTAACGAAAATTTCGGACATGCTAGGAACGATTAAAAATGTAAAAAAATAATCCCAAAAAATACTTTGATCTTTTCCTCTTAATAATAACATAAATATTTAGACGATAAAATTTTGTTTTCGTCAAGTTTGGCGTCTTTTTTCATCATGCTATGCTCTTTTTTTCTTTTTTTTTTTTTATTTCTTTCATTCTGTAATAAATTATTTCGTGTCATGGCAAAAATATTTTTTATATTCATTACCCTCCCCCATAACTAATTTTATGAAAAAAAATTTTTAAATTGATCGAGTCCACTTAGCGCGTTGTAAATTGTATCGTTTTGACTAATTACGTTCCGGCCTTCTTCAGGTGATTGGAATTCTGAACCGAACACTTTATCTCGTCCACCACCTGAGGTAGGTTGTTTTAGTTTCCCTATATATCAACTCTATTTATTTTTTTAGGTTCACCACTGCTGTAACCTGGTATTGAAATTTCACGTTTAACCATTTTTTTTTTTAATTTAATTGCACTGGGCCATGTGTCCTTCGAGGACATAATAAATTTATTGCATAAAGATGTTGGTTAGCTCCAGTGACTAAATCCAGAGAGTTGTGAGTTCAATATCAAGCTACAGCAGTGGTGAACCTAAAAACTTGGAGAGTTAAAGGGGAAATAACTGAGACATCCGGAAGAGGCATGGCCCGTGGAACTAGAACACTCGACCCCGGTGGACGAAATAAAGGGTTCCGTTCGAAATTCAAATACAACGGCCGAAACGTTGTGAATATGGCAATGAAGATGAGGGTAACAGTCCGAATAATGTAAATAATCATAATACCTCATCTCAGAGATATAGACAGCATTCTGATTGTGCCATTATTTTTCTCTTTGAGTTACACGTGCTATCCATTTTAGTTGTTGCCTCTGTTGAAGGTTCTCAAGTAATGTGGTTTCTGTTATCTTAAACTGCTCTCTGTTTGTGATTCTGTAGCTCCAGTCCACAATGTTCGAAGATTCACAGACTTCTTTCGCTCAAAGACATTGGTTTGAAAAAGTGGTTGTATACAGCTGCCAGTTTAGATATTTCTGAATGAGTTTGGTGCCATGCCTGACATCCATGCGAAAATCTCGATCTGACGAGGATATTTAACATGACATTAGTTTCCAGGTTAATGTTTTGGCTTTGTACCAACTTGCTGTATTGTGAAAAACTACTTAAGAATTCTGCGATTCTGAGTGATAACCTACAAATTTCAAAAATGAAATATTAATAATGCTAGTCTACGAATGGCTTCCAACGTTACTGGTACAGGAATGATATCCCAACGGTGATATTTTCTACACGACAGTGAAGGATGTTCCATCATGGACAAGTGTGCTATCTTCTTCCTAGGAACAATGGATCTTCAGGTTAGATAGAGGCGTCAAACCGTGGCTGGTTATATTGGCATGTTGAAGAGAGCATCTTTATTGACTGAAGACCCTCATTTTTGTGGAAATGACAGGATCTTTCAGCAGGACAATGCTGCGATCCATAATAACCGCAGGACAAAGGGCGACTTTTCGTGTCTAATAACGTGATTTTTTTTGGACCATTTGCCTGACCTGAATCCCGCTAAAAATGCTTGATGTGGATCCTAAGGGAAGTCTATAAAAATGAACGTCAATTCCAAACAGTACATGATCTCCGTGGAGCCATCTTAGTGAATTAAATAAATTATATTAAAAACTAAAGATTGTATGAACTCTTAACTTCGCTTCTTTTATTATCCTTCTGTAACATATCTGCCTAATACATTTCCTAATTGTTGTTTGTTTTAATCCCACGTTTAGTTAATCATTTTTACCCGGACTCTCACGAGTCCGCCAAAATATTGTTTGCGGGAAAAATGTTCCAGGCGGCTTTTGGATAACATCTATTCCCGCAACACACTCGATGCTGGTGATAATCATGGTGATGATGATGATCTATTCGCATTTGTTGTTGATAACCGATTTCTGTTGCTCTAAACTAGATCAATATTAACTTTTTTTCTCGGTCTAAATGCGTAGATTTTCTATAAAGTCGACTGTGTGCTTTATCAACAGTGTACCAAGTTTATCACCTAGTCTTTATCATTATTACAGAGATCCTGCTAGTGTGAAATGTGTACATTGCAAGGAATATTCTTGAACAGAAGTTAACAAGTCCAAATAAAATGTTAAAAAAACAAAAAAAAAAACAAGATCTATTGCTGACGGGGAACATACACTCGGGACTTTTTGAACCAGTATTATTCACCAGTGCCTGTTGAATATTAAGTTTGTTCAAAAGTTCCCAGAGCTTTTCTTTTTAACAACTTCTCCGTGTCTCGTCTCTTCAAGACTTCAGTGATCACGTCTCTCCACAACGTTCTGTCCTTTGTAGCTCTTAGTAATGTTTGTCTCTTTGCAGTCTCTCCTAATCCCTGTTCTATCAACCATTTATGCAAGGTTATTTGCTTGCTTTCCTGTGTCCTTCACTATGTTCAAGCCCTAATTTCTCATTATGTTCTGAAGAAATTTCAATTCTCTTTCTGATTCTAAGTATCGGTGTTCTCCTCTCTCCCCGTCATTTTCCTTAAAACTTCGTCTTTGCTCACATATTCAGCCCATGGTAGTCTCATTATCCTTCTGTAGAATCACATTTCTACTAACTTGAGTTTCTTCATATGAGATTTTCCAGTCTTCACTGCCATATAGTCAGTCAGTTATGTGCCATACGTGATACATGACTGACCAGGCAGGTTTTTTCCCCGCAGTAGGTTGCCATTTCTTTCTGTGGTAGACCAGTTTCCATCCAAGGCTATAGAACCCGGTCTGTCTTGCTATTTACCCATAGTTGGAGGAAGAAGAGGAGGATTCATACCCTTTCCCAAGAGTATTAGCACGTAAGTGAATGTAATGGTTCCGAGTGGAATTTGAACTCGGCTCTCCGATTCTCAATCCGAGCCGCTATCCATTACTCCGCCGTTCCTCCTATCATATAGGAGAACCGATATTATATGACAGTTCAGCCCACATTTCTTTGTTTCTAACAGAATTTTCTTGTTTCTTAATATTTGCCTAACTTTTTGTTTTTATTGATTTTTGTTTTTATTGATTTTTGTTTTTATTGATTTTTGTTTTTATTGATTTTTGTTTTTATTGATTTTTGTTTTTATTGATTTTTGTTTTTATTGATTTTTGTTTTTATTGATTTTTGTTTTTATTGATTTTTGTTTTTATTGATTTTTGTTTTTATTGATTTTTGTTTAGCAGCATATCAACATCTATTGGTTGTTTAATGCCAAAATCTAGATATTTCGAACAGTTTTATGGCTTCAACTAAATATATTTTGAATCCAATTGCATGCCTTCAACTACAGATAAAATGTATTGTTTATCATCTCTATCTATAAAAGGCAGGATGGATGTGTGTGTGTGTGTAACGAATGCACGGCCGCAATTTTCGACGGATTTGCACCAAAATTTACATGCACATGCTCCAAGTTAGCAGAAAGGACAAGACCGACTTTGCATTTCTCAACTCCCATCGATAGTGGAAATAATCGATTTTTTCAGGCTTTCACAGCAGTTTTCATGTAGTTTGCGGACATTTTCTACTGGCCAGAGTGAGAGCCTATAGCTGGCTGCCACGAGTAGGCAGGAAGATTCTATTGGCCAGCATGAGAGCCAACAGCTGACTGATACGAATGTTAACTAGCATACTAGCATGCAAAAAAAATATCGATAGCTGCATTCGTCACAAGTGAGAAAAATTTAAATCTGCATGGCACTTTACTCCAATTGGCTCATTCGCTTGCTTAAAATCAACGTTGATTCTGATTCCGCAGAACTGGGTTGGGTGTGAAAAAGTATTTGTTGTTAACATTCTTTTTTCATTCGGTTTTTCCAGTTACGAGTCCTTTTTTAAAGCTGATCGTTTTGTGTTCATTTTGTTTAGTTCTTTTTTTTAACAGATTTAATGTTTAGTATAGAGCTTAGAAAAATTCGCAGTATGAGATAGGCAAGAAGTTTGCATGTAGCAACATCAGCACGGCAAAGGGCACTTTTTAAAGGCAAGGAAAGACAAAAATATTTTAAGTCAAGTGATAGCGATTGCTGTATGAGTTGTACGATTAGTTTATTATATTTTAAATGTATTTTTGATAACGCTATGATAAATATTGTTTGTATTTTTTTTTTCACTATTTGCCCATAGCTGGGACCCTAAGAGCTGCTAACAATCCGGGCTATGGTGGACCTGTGAACAACATCAATTAAGAGGTGGTTCAATGCTCCTCGGAATCGCCAATGTCCCGAACAGAGACTTTGGTGCCGGGTGTAGTTTATCGTCATACCCAGGACAAACTTTTCAAAGTCGTCATCTGTTTAACTGGCATATTAAAGACAACAGTTGAAAACCAGTACTTAAAAAAAATGTTAAAAAAAAAACATAAAAAAGCACTAGAATATTTTGTACGCAGCTCATAAAATAACATTTTCTTCATACTGTTACAAATATTTACTCATTTTATCCTGGTACAAGGTTATAAACGTGGAGCACTCAGTGTAGTAATGATATATGAAACCTAACCATTTCTTCAAGGGTTGTTTTGATTATTAAAGCATACATACAACAAAATTTATTACACTAGATTTATTTACTGTATGCAAATGTAACAACCATTATGGGGCAGGTAGTTATTCTTTTTTTCTTGTTTATCACGGGGTTTCGGTCGCTGAACCATTCGGTCTTCTTCAGTAGTCTGTTGTATTCGAAAAACTTTTTAAATGAAACGCTTTACTCTATATTTCATTTTCTTTCTTTTTATCCATCATGCCTTTGGTTTTCTTTACTGGACATGTCTATTGTCTTCCCTGGGGAATGTTAAACGAAGCCCTTTATTTAGTTCTGTGCTATATTCTCATTGTTGTCATGTACTTAGACCGGTCAGAACGCCTCCTAAGTCTACAAGAATGAAGACGTAGGCTCATAGATATGATGGGTCCTGTACTAAAGCTCACAGAATTTGGTCATGAAAAACTAGTATTTTTCCTAATATTTGGTTTCAAGCATTTTCTTCGAAGTATTCCCCTGTCTGCCCACTGGTTCAAAATATTTACAAACACGAGTCCGTATTGCATTCGCTTAGCGTGTGAGGTATTAAAAAAGCGTACCTAATTGTTTGAATATATCCATAAAATTGCCAGATAAATCTACGAATGCATTTTGTATTTTCCACATCTTTATTTCTCGGTCTGCTCGTGTGCCGATTTATTATATTAAGCACATATAAAATTGATCTTCAGGTGTATTAAGTCCTATAGTTTTCGTAATGGAATCTGAAAGATTTGCACATAGATTAATATTGTGAGCTGCGGTGTCATGTAATTTAAATTCGATGCATCTCGGCCGCAAATGTTTTGTGGATGACACTGATTATGCTTAAATATTTTTAATCAAGTTTTAATTGTTGGGGATTAGTCCTCGTATCTTGGTCTTAACAGTAAAAGGAACTATCAACGTTTCGTCTTAATTCTTGCTAAGTTTAAGAGCTATTGAATGAACTGCGAAATAAACAGTGTACGCACATGACAAAAAACTTATATATATATATATATATATATATATATATATATATATATTTGGTTGGATAGATGTGAGTTTGTGACCCTGGGTTTCACGCTTTAGCGATCGTCAGACAAACTGATTAATGTTTTAAAAAATTTGGGTTTATGTACATTGCGTGTATTGGTGTTATTGTGGAAGTGGTGGGGGAAATTTCGTCGTTTTGTCATTCATCGTACTAACGCAAACATCGATATATGCAAACACATATACATACTTGGTCGTCCGTCGGGACTCATACATATATAAACATATGTGGACAGTTTCGGCTATGACACGTGTATGTATACGGGTGGTGTTATGTCTATACATACGCATTTGTATGTTGAAATTTAAACATTGGAAGTGTGGCGGAAATATGTTAGTTCTATCTCTGATATAATATATAAATAATTATACATATATATATATTCATTTATATTTATATACACTTTTCACATATATATATATATATATATATATATATATAGGCACGGTGTGTAGCGGCTCGGCTTGAGAAATCGGTGAGCCGAGTTTGAATTCCAGTCGAACCCATTGCATTCATTTACGTAATAATGCACTTGGGAAAGGTATTAATCCTCTTCTTCTCCCTCCAGCTATGGGTAACTAGCAGGACAGACTGGGTTCTATAGCTTTGGATTGCAACTGGTCTAGGAGAGGGACAAAAATTCAAAACCTTGCAGAAGGTCGTTTGGGGACCTTGTGGCACGTAGTGCACCAGGTCTCTGTTTTCGGCCATTGAAAAAGTGTGGTTGCAGCTACATAAAAGCCTTCACCACTATAATTAAATCACATGTGCTGGTGCCTGGGCTTTCGGTTCCTGGGAACTGAGCTGCTTGACCTTCATACGTCGAATATATTAAGAGAGAGAGATTGTGTGTTGAGTGATATGTGAATAGATATTAACAGACAGATTATATATCTGTCTGTTCCACATATTTATCAATCTATTGAAGCAAGTCTCATTCCTTATAGCCCCTCCTGTGTATGTTTATCTAGCATATCTGTCACTGGCCTTCTGCTTCCATGACGTAGTTTTTTTCTTTATGCCATTCGATTTGGGTGGCAATGGTAAGCTTGACCGATTCCAGAATAATGAGAAATCTTAACGGCTGTTGCGAAAGAGTCAAAGGCTTGCCGAGAAGTTAAGTCTGGGCCGGAATCCGAAATCTTCACCGTTGACGTCAAGAGCTCAAATAGTTTTCACTAGGTGACCGCTACTATAATAAGCAAAAATCTGCTTTTATTCCAATAAGATTGTTTGGAAATGAGTGGGCATATAGTGTATACATGTTTACAAACGTATGTAGTTCGATACGCATAAACGCTAAATCTACACGTGCGTACACGTATATGTATGGACACTCATTTCATTCATCGATATAAGCTGTGTCTCTCTCTCTCTCTCTTTGTGTGTCTGTCTCTCTCTCTCTCTCTTTGTGTGTCTGTCTCTCTCTCTCTCTTTTTGTGTGTCTGTCTGTCTCTCTCTTTAAAAAAGTGTGTGTCTGTCTCTTTTTTTGTGTCTGTCTCTCTCTCTCTCTTTGTGTCTGTCTCTCTTTCTCTCTCTGTCATAAATCTCTCTCTTTTTTTGTGTCTCTCTCTCTCTATCTGTGTCTCTCTTATCTAAAACTCTCTCTTTCCTGTGTGTGTCTCTCTCTCTTTGTTTGTGTGTAGTCTGTCTCTCTCTCTCTCTTTGTGTCTCTCTTTTGTCTTTCTCTCTTTCGTCTCTCAACTCTGTGTTTTTTTGTCTCTCTCAAAATTTCTCTGTCTTCCTCAACATTACGTCCAAACTAGTGTATGAATATATCTATGCAGCTAGGCTGATGGTGGTAGTGCTTCGTAGTCGAAGCTGAATATGCTTTCATTTTTTGAATAATATAGCAACGAGAACGGATATATTCATAGATGTGAACAGACCGAGTTTTATGTTTATACCACGTGTGTATTTTACATTTTACTAGTACACAAATGTACTGAACGCGTTGAAAATATTACCTAGGTTTTCGATATCTAGAGGACACCAGAGAAGACACAAGCAACTTAAGTTTTTTATTGTTTTAGAAGTATGTAGTTGTAAAAAATTTCATTAAACTGGAATAAATTTTTTTCCACTTGGACTTCTGATAGAATTGATGGGTAGAATAATATATTTTGATTTGTTAGGTTTATTATTTTAAAATATAATAAACTAAAAACTTTAAATTTAATCATCACCTGTAATAATTGCTACAAGGAATATATAGGAGAAACATCAAGTAATTAAATAATTGATTATCTGAACACAGAAGGGATATTTTGCAAAAACGCACACACACTCTCTCGATGCATTAGTTGCTCACCTTTTATGAGTGTGACCATGAATCCGATTTTTAAAATAATGCGAATTAAATTATAAAATAGAAAGCAATTTACTAAGTCAAGAGTATAGAAAGTGCTTTAATCGATAGACCATCCCTAGTAAATTTACGTCAAGGTTCTTAAATTTCATTTTTCTTGTTAGATATATTTATCACAATGTGGTATGCTTAATAAGTGATGCAAACAAACCTAAACGAAATGAAATCTGCTGAACTGTGTAGCCAAACACATTTAAAAAAAAATGACATTTAAAAGCGTCGGTGTAGTTGCATCAACGTCAATATCCCTTTGGTCTGAAGAAGACCTAAGGTACGAAACGCGTCACACGAAAAGAGATTTCCACTTTGTCAGAGATTTTCTTAAAATATTTAAGTACCAAGTTCCTTCGGCACGTAGGTAATCACTAATCCCTCTACAGATTCTGGTTCTTTCTTATATGTACGATCCCATGTATTCTTGGGGAAGGTAATGAAATTGACCCTCAGTAACATTTCCACTACTTAGAATTTTTTTTCCTTCACTTAGAGAAACACTGGTTCATATACGATAACCGAAGTTAAGCAACGTCGATCATGGTCAGTACCTTGATGGGTGATAGCTTGGGAATGCAAGGTGCTGTAAACTTGTATGTGCGGGTAGTGTAATGGTTGATGGATCGGTAATGTTTTATCATAGAGCCGAGACCCAGTTCATGTTGGGTTCGTTATTTTCATTCATGAGCAAGTACCTTAGAAGTATAAATCCACATATTGTTCCCCAGCTATGGATTAATTAGTTAGGATGGAGACACAAAATCATGATAGTCTCAAAAAAAAAAAATTATAAAAATCGAAATATATTTCAGGCTTTAAATACTATGCAAAAGGGTCATAAGCTAGAGATAGAAAATAAATCCTAGATTAATTGAATTTCAAGGCTTGAAAGTTTTCCACGGCATTGCCGTTAAATCCACTTTAAAACTCAACTTTTTTGCCACATTCGATAGCGACATGAGCGATGTAAAAAGAAAAAAAAAACACTCTATGACCTTAACCGCTTCCAGTTTAGGGTCATTGGTTTCTATCCCACTTATGTTCATAATATGCAATTCTTACTCTCCCACTTTTACGCCCTTAGAACAACCTCGATCAGTAAACATCTAGCACTTGGTCCCTTTTGTGAGAAATAATTTTGAGTTCACCCCCCCCAAAAAAAAACATAGAAAGAAATGACCGGCTGTGTATAGCAATAGCCTGCGAAACCCGAAAATCATGCCTTTACAATCAGAAAGGCACACACACTTATTATATATTATAAGTAATTTATCGAGTCTAGAGGAAAGCACTGGGACTCCTCAGCAGTGCGCACCCACTACCGAGAATTGAAACCCGGACAGTTATGTTATCAGGCAAGCGTCATAATAACTACTCCAACGGCCCTTGGTGACGACGAGGTAGAAAATCAGACTCGATATAACTCCGCTCGATCACATATACCGTGGTGGAACTCATTCGAGTTTCTTTTACACATGTCCCCACAAGCCACAACAACTATCACCAAACCGCTCCATCCAGATCATTAGAAGCCGGTTCAAGAAAGGATATACAAGTGATAGGAATTAGGAGGATTTGAGATAATTATAATTAAGTAATTCATCGAGTCTAGTAGAAACCTCAACAGAATGCAGAAAGCACTGGACGGCTATTTCGTCCTATATTTGGTACTCATCATCTAGACTCGATGAATTAATTATAATCAAACCCTCCTAATTTCTATCACTTAATATATGTGTGTGTGTGTGTATATATATATAAATATATATATATATATACATATATATATATATATATATATATATATATATATATATAAAAGCAAATATATGGATATAGATCCGACAGTATGAAGAAAAATATACAGAAAAACAAAACAAAAAATCTTAATATGCAATTATGCTGTATTAATGTTAATATAAAGTCAACGTCGGACGTTTCGGTCTATTTTAGACCATCTTCAGGACATTTTCATTTAAACATAATTAACATTAGAACATATAAAAATTCAACACGAAAAGACGATGGACATAAGAGCACAACTAATCCAAACAGATAACTGAAATTTTATATAAGATCAGCGTTCCGTTTAAATATGATCACATTAATATAGCATAATTGCATATTAAGATTTTTGTTTTTTCTGTATATTTTTCTTCATATATATATATATATATATAATGAGATAGAGCTCATTCTAAGTTGGGCGTCCCATGGAAACATTTCGTAAACTTAAAACAGTGTAATAGTAAAGTACAACTACAGCTTTTTCGTTAAACAAATTTTCGTAAATCGAACTTTCACGAAAACAATCGGTACATGTACAGACACACGCAACCCTAAAAGCGCGCGCGAGCGAGCACACGCATCTGAATAACAAATATGAATACTCAGATAAATAGACTAGGATACATATGAGGTAATGGTGACATCTAGATGCATAGAAAATCAACAGATTGGGTTAACTTATGCGTGTGTAATATCTCTGCTATGGGCTAAATAACAGGATAGATTAGGCTCTCTTGCCTCGGATAGCAGCCAGTCTAAGTGAAGTCCAACTCTGAATTGAAAACTGCGCAGAATCAACGGAAAATGATAAACTCTTTATTTTTCTAGAGAAAAGGCGTTACAATTCACAAACATTAAAGAAATGGAAGCTGTGGAGAGATATTATCGCCTGTGTCCCGTAGCGGGTGTTAGGTTTGTTAAATTTTAAACTGCGTGCAAACTGAATATAATTCGATGGCTAACATGGAAAGTCAGCTTCGACGGAGTCGATGGAAAAATTGATGTTAAGATGCATACATATGTGTGTGTTTATGTATGAGGAACCTAGGTTATCGAACGTCTCACATGTCGAACAGAAAAATGAAAATGCCTCGGTTATCGAACAAAATTTCGGTTATCGAACAAAGCAGAACCGAGTTAACAGGAAAGGAATAATTTCTAAGTCGACCGCCATGTTGTGTCGTGCTTTTCTTTTTCCAATTTTATTGTACTGTGACTTCTTTTTTTTTCTCTACATTGATTCCTACTGAAAAAATAGTTTCGGTATACGAACATTCCGATTTATGAACAGCCTTCAGGAATGAATTAAATTTGTGAACCGAGGTTGCACTAATATATATATATATAATATATATATATATATATATATATTACATGCACATAGCAGCAATCATATGAACATCTTTTTATTGCATTATAGTTTCCTTTTTTTATTTATTTAATAAAATCCCTCAATTCCGTATAAGCAACATTAATAACTTGAAAGGATATCAATCTCAAATAAAATCTTTACCTAATAAACCCGTTGGTATTTGACTTGAAACATCTGAAATTGGCCGTCTGTGATGTGAAGCAAATTTAGATCAAATGTCATTTTAGATATTCAAAAGAGATTATTAGCACATGTATTGCGAAAGATGCACGTCGTGGCCGCTTATTAAGGTGTTTGGTTCCCAAACTATTTATGCTGCTCTAAACATGGTCCGTGAGAATTTAAACCCATCATTTGAGTGCCTATTTTTACAGTTCGAGTTCCAAATTAGCGATAATAAAGACTGTTCCCAAAATTTGCATACTTTGATAAGTTGTGCCAAGGGAGCATGATAAGTTGCTGTTCATCATCATCATCAGTCTTATGGCCGGATGTGGTCGTTCCCTCCGCATATCTGGGCTGAAAACCGGAAAGGTATTCATTCGCCCGTACCGTATCTTCAGCAGGTATATTTAGCGAAACTCTTCCCGCTCCAAGTAAGTACACAGACGTCGTCCCCCCAATTTGAAGGCCCGCTTTGAGTATAAGAATAAACTGTGAATCTGAAAATAGCCATGTTCCATGAAGACACTTAGTAGGCTAAAATGGTGTAATAGTCAAGTACTACAAATTTTTCGTAAATCCAGCTTTCAAGAAAACTAGACGTATGTATACATACACTCGCAAATCCGCAAGCACGCACAAGTTTGTACGCATACAATTCTTCTGTGCATAAATGTGTCCGCTGATTCAATTGGGGGAACTCTTCGTCAGAGGCCGCTGACTTCAGTCTACAGCCAGTAATTCAGTCCCATGTGCAGATTTAACCTGCTGAAAATCTCTGTAGCTACCATCTCTCGTTTGAACTCAGTACACATCGGAACCACTATACCTGGAGTTACCCGCATAGTTTGGTACCAGAGGCGATGAACTAAATTTTTTCCTCCGCTTAACTTAACAGACTGAGATACAAACAGCTGCTATTATCTATTTGAGCTCTCCCCTTTCAACACACACACACACACACACACACGTTTACGTTTGATGTGCGGATGGGAAGTTTTCGTGGCTTCTGCTGCAAAGACGTAAGAGTAACCCACGACAATTTCAGTCTGTCATAAAGTGTCGCTGCCAACACTTGGAATTGAACAACAGATCATGTCACGGGTAAAGTATATATAGATATATATATATATAGAGAGAGATAGATAGATATATAGATAGATATAGATAGATATATATATGGGAATTAGCGGCATCTGACAGAGTTCGAAGGCGTTATTATTGCCGTATCTGTGATTTACAAAGTCACTCCTAGAAACGGGCATTACAAAATAGGGCAATGCCGAGATGCTACACGGGAGTTGGAATCTTCAGTAACAATTCTTGACCACCGTCTTGCAAGACACCCCCCCCCAAAAAAAAACAACATGACAAAGCTTTCCCAGCCTTTAAGAACCAGAATCGGGTAAATTTTAACTCCAATACGGAGAATATTTATAAGAAGCTCACCGAATCAGATGGTAGGTTTTCCTAAAAGATTCAACGCAATTTCAAGCCCAGCACATTTCATTTTTCGGCTCTCGCGAATACGTATGCCGGTAGACGTAATTGACAATGTGTTATATATATATATATATATATATATATATATATATATACTACACTTCAAAAGTTTTAAACCACCCCACACCCCAGAATTAATATGGAATGAACTTGACAGAAGAGTGAAAAATGAAATGAGTTCTTAGTCATTTGAAAAAGAATCGAATCAATTATCAAATTTACACTTTGAGAAACGTTTTGCAACAAATGCCAAAAATTTGTGCTGCAGTAATCAAGGCTAAAGGAGGATATTTAGACGAGTGCAAAATTTAATCATATTTTTTTTCTTTTCGTCATAATAAAATTTCTAATAAAAAAACATCATGTCTCACTTTTTTAAACATATATAATAATCTTGTCTTATTTAAATTACAAAGTACCTACTATTAGGTCAAATTTAAATTAGTTACCAAGGGTAGCATGAAACTTTTGAACTGTAATATATATAATCAAAAAGTATCGGGTCTCTATGCTAACGGAGCGGAAGTGAAGCCGCTTGGTACAGATTGACTTTGACTTTGACTTTTTTGCGCAAACACACTAAATTATAACATTTTCTCTCATTTCCGTTGTTTATAGCAGTGTTTGGAAGGAAAGTGTGTAGAGTGTGGTCGTCTCACCACAACACAGAGGCACCATCAGTGACTAATGGTTGTGCAGCAGGTTTTGGCCAAGCACAACATTCCTCAGATCCGACAACCGCCATATTCCAAAAATCAAAATCACACTTGAAAGGAGCAAGATTTCAAGACTTCGCGGAAATCCAAGAGAATGCGACAAGATAGCTGCTCCCTATAGCAAAAAACGAAGTTCCAAGAATATTTCTAGCAGTGGATAAAGGGGAATACTTCGAAGGAGATTAAATGCAGAATTGATGAGTGTTGTAGTTTTCTTTTTATAGCACCAGTATCGATACTTATGGATTAGACGTCATGTACGTGTGTGTTTAATATATATAATTAGGACTTCGTTATTCGCGGTATACATAGGCTGCAAGTTTTTGCCTGCGGAAGGTGGTATCCGAGAATAATAATGTTTGTTTTTTGTTTTTTTTTTAAATAGGCAAATTTGTTTATAAGCAACTATACACAAATTTGACTAAATCTTAGGCGGCACCGCTACTAATGTCACTGCGACTTTAGCATTTAAAAAAGTAAAAATAAACAGTTAATAAATATATTATTTACTCAAATCGAGTATTCCATTCAGTTTAATTAAATTGAAATTACTTTTTATTTTTTTTCAAGCACGAAATAAATTAAGCAACTTGAGTTCTGGTCAAAATCCTTATTCTTATTTAAATAAAAGAAAAAGTTTAGCTAATCATATAAGGAAGGAATTTTTTTTTTTTTTTTTACCGGTAAATCGACCCCAATTATTGTAAAATCCTGAAAAATTGCTTTTTGTTCTTTCTTGCTAGGAAGAGAGAAATCCTTAGATTTTATATATTTTTTACTTTTTATTTTATTTATTTTTTTGTCGAAAAAAATTATTTCATTATAGATATAAAGTCAATATTCAGCTTAATCGACAATATTTTACTGTATGTTGTAAGCCCATTTGATAACAGGGAACGCAACTCCAAAGCCCAGTAAGAAATGTAGTTGAGTTACACGGCGAACCAACTGCTAAAATGAAATAAACAAAAATAGTACTTTTCTTTTTTCTTTTTTTTTTTTTTTTAATCGAATTTACCCTAAGGAAGGCAATAAAGCCATAACAACACAGAGTTACTGTGTGTAAAAGAATTAGAAAAAAGAAACATTTATTCAGAAGAAAACGAGTAATCAGACTGTAGAGAACGATTGACATAGCGTTTAAATTTTTGAATATCAAAGTTAGCCGGAAAGCATGAAGTCAGAAAAGACTTGCACAAGCGAGAAGTGCGAGAAAAGAAACTGTTAGTGTAGAACGTATAGTATAACTTTTATTTTTTCCGTTCATGATATTAGACTATGAATTAGATATAATGGCTCTGAGGAGATTATATATATATATATATATATATATATAAATATATATATATAAACATTTTTCGGACTGTTGTCCTCATCTTTATTGTTATATTCACGACGTTTCGGACGTTCTACGCTCCGGCCTTCTTCAAGTGATATACGTTGATAATACAGAATGCTAGAGAAAAACAACAATAACAAAAAAATTGTAATATGAGCTCTGGTGCTTGCTGAGGCATTCAGTTTACAAGTCCCCAAAATTCATTCACTGAAAAACACATGGTCCAGTAGATGAAAGCCTTGGTTCAAGTCATCCATTGACTTCAGTCAAAGAGTTGTGAGTTCAATACCTGGCCACGAAACTTGGATGGTCGAGTTACTCAAGGGAAATAACTGAAAACTGAGATATCCAGAAAAGGCATGACACGTGGAACTAGAACAATCTCAGCCAGTGGACTAAATAAAAGGTTCGGTTCGAAATTCCAACGTGTATCACCTGAAGAAGGCCGAATCGTACAACGGCCGAAACGTCGTGAATATGTCAATAAAGATGAGAACAGTCCGAACAATGTAAATAGTTACAATACCTAACGCCCGAACAATGTAAATAGTTACAATACCTAACGCCCGAACAATGTAAATAGTTACAATACCTAACGCCCGAACAATGTAAATAGTTACAATACCTAACGCCCGAACAATGTAAATAGTTACAATACCTAACGCCCGAACAATGTAAATAGTTACAATACCTAACGCCCGAACAATGTAAATAGTTAACGCCCGAACAATGTAAATAGTTACAATACCTAACGCCCGAACAATGTAAATAGTTACAATACCTAACGCCCGAACAATGTAAATAGTTACAATACTAACGCCCGAACAATGTAAATAGTTACAATACCTAACGCCCGAACAATGTAAATAGTTACAATACCTAACGCCCGAACAATGTAAATAGTTACAATACCTAACGCCCGAACAATGTAAATAGTTACAATACCTAACGCCCGAACAATGTAAATAGTTACAATACCTAACGCCCGAACAATGTAAATAGTTACAATACCTAACGCCCGAACAATGTAAATAGTTACAATACCTAACGCCCGAACAATGTAAATAGTTACAATACCTAACGCCCGAACAATGTAAATAGTTACAATACCTAACGCCCGAACAATGTAAATAGTTACAATACCTAACGCCCGAACAATGTAAAAGTGAACATTGAAGTCGACACTTAGAGGCGACTTGCTGTTTCATGCTAGACGTGGCCTGGTGATTGCGTCTAGCATAAAACAGCCTGTTGACTTCAATGTTCACTTATATATATATATATATATATATTATTTATTTCTAAACCAAATTTCCGGAAACCTCTCATTATAAAAGAAGCCTTGTACATCAAACAACTCTCTCCCACCTTCAACCTTACCTTGTTTAACAATGGTAACGGAGTGCTGAAAATAGAAAATTGCTCACTCTAATTCTAGCCATGCCCAACACACGATAGCTCGGAATTAGCTCCTACTATAATTCACAAATAATACACGAATAATACATCTGACACCGTCAAAAACATGAAAAACTCCCCCACTTGCAAATGGCTAAAGAAACGGCCAAAAACGCTTGGGACAATCAACAATATGGACAGTTTTTGTATTCGCTCACTCACCAAACGGAAAAAAAAAAAGTTCCTTGCCCGTTATATTTAACGAAGGTTGTTTTAAGAAGGTTGCTACCCATATATATATATATATATATATATATATATATATATATATATATATATATATATATATATATATATATGTCTTGAAAATATAATTCAATTGAGAACTCTTGAGAGACAGCCTAATTCTACAAACAGCAGCCGCCTACGCTAAAGCTCGGTAAAATGAATACGAGCACTCTGGCTTTACATTTGTAAAAACAATACACTAGAATTAGCAGTTTCTTTCTGCCGAGTGCTGATGGCTTAGGGGTAGAAACTCCGACTGACACCAAATCGATCCTGGCTTGAGGCTTTTGGACTGAGGAGCTGTGATACAGCGAAACAGTACTGTTTGCGACATATATGAAACCATTATGTCCATGTAATTTCTTTGCATATATTTAATTCATTTTAAATCTTCTGAAATGTAGTTTTAGTTTAATAAGTTTTTAACTCGAACGTTTTGCTGAATGGGTCATACGAATGGTGAGGCCTTGCTCTATATTGTTATTCGTATCCTATAAGTATTGCTGAGTTTACAAGTATACGAATATATTGGTTGGTTGTAATTCGGGTGTGCTTTCATCTTCCAAGTGCAGAAGGCCTGCTTTGAAGCACCGATTGCAGACACAGGAGACAAACTTGCAAGTAGACAGTGATATGGTCCAGATGGGTATTACATATTATATATTCGTAATCTTAACTTTTTAACCGGGTTTGAACACCAATTAAATGTGCCATGGGGGAAATGCGAGTGAGATAGATAAATTACATAATTACTTATGCAGACATCATTTTGCATATTGTAATTACTGTCGTTTAAATCTTAAAATTTCTTTCTTGGGGTTGTAATTAAAACCTTTACTTTCGATTTTTACCCTCCTCTTCTTTGTATCTTTCCTTCTGCTCTTTATTTCTTTCACCATATGTTCACTGTCTGTCTGTCTGTCTGTCTCTCTCTCTCTTCTTCCCCGTCTCTCTGTCTCTCTCTCTCTCTCTTCCCCGTCTCTCTCTCTCTCTCTCTCTCTCTTCCCCGTCTCTCTGTCTCTCTGTCTTCTCCGTCTCTCTCTCTCTTCCCCGTCTCTCTCTCTCTCTCTTCCCCGTCTCTCTCTCTCTCTTCCCCGTCTCTCTCTCTCTCTCTCTTCCCCCTGTCTCTCTCTCTCTTCCCCGACTCTCTCTCTCTCTCTCTTCTCCGTCTGTCTGTCTCTCTTCCCCAACTGTCTGTCTCTCTCTCTCTCTTCCCCAACTGTCTCTCTCTCTCTCTCTTCCCCCAACTGTCTCTCTTCCTTCCATCTCTTCCTTATCAAAAAAAGAATAAATAAATTTATTTCAAACATTTCTCTTTCCTCTGTGCCCCCTTTTCACTCGAATTGTTCTCTCTTTCTTATCTCTCCCTCCTCACTCAGATTTCTGTCTCACCATTTTTCTATTTTCAAATCTTCTCACTATAACCTTCTTTTTCTTCTTCTTTGTTACTATCTCGATTTTAATCATTAACACTTTTTCTTTAATGTCTGTCTTCCTTTTCACTTATTTTTCGCGCCATTAAACAACCCGCTTCTTTTTCAAAATGTATTTCATTCTAAATCTCCTCTTATAGCTTTATTCTTTTTCTCTCCATTCTGTTGTCTTTTTCTTTTCTTTCCTTCGTCTTTTCTTTCTCCAATATCGACGTCGTCTGTCTTTCTGAGCAAGCGGCTGTTCTTTTCCGTATTCCACATCTTGAGGTCACATGTTACATATTACCAACACATGTTGCTCGTCATTTTCCGACCTTCCTACGCATAACACACTATGATATTCCTCTCTCTCTCTCTCTCACACACACACACATACACACACATTCTATTTTCTACCGGAATATACATATGTGATTATTTAACATCCATATCTGAACTAATTCCAATTCACAGATATTTCGCTTAGATTTGCCACATTTTTCTTTCTTTTGAGGAATAAACCTTTCAAAATGTTTAAATGTCTTTCGAAAATATTAAGCTAACATAGAAAAAAAAAAGAATTTATCACTTTTATCAACATGTCCTCACTTCTGACGAATGATATTGGTTATTGATTATAGAGTAACATGCAAAATTTTTCAATACTATTAACTACAGCTGCTCATCACTTACCCCTTTGCGAACTCTGTGAAGTTGCTATCAGCAATCTTTTCTTTTTACTTTCTGTTATTTCCTCTTTCTTTTCCTTTCTTTTCCGTCTTTTCCTTTCTTTTCGTGTCTTTTCCTTTCTTTTCGTGTCTTTTCCTTTCTTTTCGTGTCTTTTCCTTTCTTTTTTTCTTTTCCTTTTTGTTCCTCTTTTTTCGTTTCCTTTTTGTTCCTCTTTTTTCGTTTCCTTTTCTTCCTCTTTTTTCGTTTCCTTTTCTCCCTCTTTTTTCGTTTCCTTTTCTCCCTCTTTTTTCGTTTCCTTTTCTCCTTCTTCTTCTTTTTTCGTTTCCTTTCTTAGATCTGCAAATATTTTCATGGCACTTTCTACACCTATCTTTTTTCCAGATCATTTTCTATTGATAAAATAAATCTGTCTTTAGACATGGACAACTGCGCTAAGTTTCTATAAGCTTTAGTGTTTTGGACAATCTCAAACACATGCAATCATAGGGGTATGATTGCACCCTCGGTCTCTAGTTGCCAATACCTTGAGCCAGCCCTGGCTGAAGATGTCGACATATTGGAATATTGGCCAACTCGGAGACCTGAAAAATATCGTCGTGCAAATGTTGGCAGCACTAAAGAGAAAAGTTTGTCCGAAGGATCTTGACTATTTGTGAAAGTTCACAGAGAATTGCATTTCCTACCTGCAATAATGGCGAACGGCTTAAGTGCAACTCTTCCCAGATGCGCATAAACAATTATATAAACTTTGAGGAGGCACTAAGAATGTACAGTAGTTCGTGAAATGAACATATATGTAAGTTGTAGCCTCTGTCTGTCTGTTATTGAACGCCTCCTGGGGTTTGGAAATAGACCTTCATAACCATATATATTCTGAAACTACATTGTCCCGGGTACTTGGATAAGTATATTTTATTTTGATCAAAAGGCGTCCCTGGGTGGCACAAAACCCCACTAAATTTTTCCTCTTTGATTTAAATTTAAATTTAAATCTGAACAAGGGAATGAATCCTATCCAAAATATAGAAGGAGAAAGCCAGAAGATGGAGGTCACATCAGCAAGATCAAAATGAGATAATATGGACGCCAAGTTGGGCAAGAAATCGCCAGTCAATGGGTAGTGCCTTACAATACATATTTCTTGCGACAATTCAACTGTCATATCAATGTTGAAATCTGCTCATGAACTCATTCAATTAAGTATTGCATCAAATACATACCAAAGGGGTCAGATGAAGCTGTTTTTGCAAAAGCCGCCCACTGATATTTTCCCCCTTTTGATTTAAATTAAATTTAAATTTGAACAAGGGAATGACTCCTATCGAAAACATAGAAGAAAGCAACAAGATGGAGGTCACATCGGCAAGATCATTGAGTAATATTGAAATACATCATTTTTCATCACAAATTATAACAATGTTTTAAAATCTATCATCATTTTCTTACAAAAAGTGTTTGACACTCAGCAAGGCGCGGGTAATTCGGCTAGTTATGTAATAAATTTTCCTCGTAGACTTTTTACTGTTTTTAAAAGATTACATCTGGCTTCATTTATACGCCCATTTTTTTAGGGGTCGTCTCGCATCTTCCCCTATATTCAGAACCCCTGCTATAAAATATGATAATTAGTTATAGAATTGACTGTAACAGAGCCAATTTTTTCCTATACAAAAAATGCAAATGTAAAATAGTCGCTTATCAGTTACCTATTGCCTGGAATTTACAATATTTTTGAAGTTACCAAAGACTTTCAAACGGTACTCTTTCTCATTGCTTTAAACATTATATTTAATGGATACAGATGTTTGAGTAGATATTGTTTTTTTAATAGTGTAAATAGTCTACCGGTTTGTATATTGGAAAGTCTTAAAGGAAGTGTTCTTTCCGACAGGGATCGAACTTGCGTCCCTCTTATACAGAAAACCACCGCATATCTCAGCGTGCTTCTAGACCACTCAGTAACTGAAGAATTTCGTTCCTTATGAAAGGCACCACTCTTTCTATTCTGACAAATTCTGTGGCTTAAAAGAATTAAATTTCTCAGTGCGCCCACGTCGCTGCTGAATGTGACACATGGTCGAGGTTTAAAGTGGTTTTTAACGTCAATACTGCATAAAGTTTCGCAAGCCCCCTCGACATCCACCCCCCAATTTTGTGAACGTCTCAAGCGCTGAGTAATGTTTCTAGATCCCTCCCGAAGGAAACGCACTGCTCTTTGGTTTGGTTTGAAAAGTGATTGCTAATCTATAGATTAGCAATCACTTTTCAAACCAAACCAAAGAGTTTGAATTGAAGAAATATATATTTTATTTTTACGAGTGGATCAGTAGGAATTTTTTTTATCTTTACTCTCCCTTTTTCTCCTTGTTCTATCGTCCATTCACACAAATTCGTTAAGTAGGTGATCATGGCTCTCCATATCTTCCTGTCTTTTGTTGCTCGAAGTAACTCTTGATTCTTTACTTTTCCTTTTTGTCCTTGTTCTGTCATCCATTCAAGTAGGTTACTCTGTTTTTCCATTCTCTTCGTTTCAATGGGCTTATGGCTATATCGGGAGGCACGGTGGAGTAATGGATAGCGGCTCCGATCGAAAGAGTCGGAGAGCCGAGTTCGAATTCCAGTCGAATCCATTATGAAAGGTATAAATCTTCGTTTTCTCCCTCCAGCTATGGGTAAATAACTGGAGGTATAGCCTTGGATGGCAACTCGTCTACCACAGGAAAAAATCTCCCTCGTCAGTCATGTATCGAAAGATGCATGATCGCCTAAGCGTGTATCACGCATGGCACATAACTGACTATGGCTATATTACGTTGAAACATCTGTTCTCTTTTGATTATCAAAGTTAAGCAACCGCGAGTCTAGTCAGTACCTAGATTTCTAAACAAAATGAAGAAACTTAAAAAATAATTTTTGTAAAGAAAAAAATAAACGGGTATTTAAAAAAAAAAGTACTAAATTTTTTTTTTTTTTTTCCAAATGTGATGACCTCAAAATGAATCCACTTTTCATTTTCTCCCAATTTAATAACATTTTTGTTTTTTTGTTTTCTAAAAGACAAATCTTCCAAATTCTTTACAAGTGCCGACCACTATGTCAATCATGATGCTTCTTGACTCCTCTCAATCCCCAACCTCAAATCAAAGATCGTTTATTTTGGTTGGTGCTCTTACAGCCGAAGCTTTTAAAGTCGACAAAAAAAAAATAAAGTTCTTGAGGGTTTCGCCGAAGCCTATCACAAAATTGCCTGTCTGGCAAACGTAAAACAAAATTATAACCTGAAAAAAATAAACATTCAAGATTCTTAGTTTATTTTTATATTTAGTCCAATGTTGCCAATGGTTGTGTTGCTGTTTAGTGGCTCAAGGTTTACGCTTCGATTAAATGACTTTTTCTGTACGGTTTGATTACTGTATTGCGAGTAAAAATAAAGGCTGAAAGATTACGTACCTGGATTTAACCTCTAAAGGCAATTTGGGTAAAGGTGGATAACGGGTGTTGTAAGATCAGCTTTAAGCAACTTTAGATCAAGAACTTTGAGGCTGTGACGTCAGGTAAATTACTCTCTTGCGTAACGGCAACGCCTCGTTTTGATTTAAAAAGAAGCAGCTCGTTTGAGAATGTTGTTTGTATAATTTATATTAAATCTTTTTTTAATCTACCACAGTCTCAGCATTTTTATTTATGATCACATTATGTCCTTGGATATAATCCGTAAGAGCAATTTGAGTGAAAACTAGTAAATGGTTTATTACGTACTTTTGTTTCGGAATATTTTTTTTTTTTTTTTTTTTAACATTTCAACTCTAAGCAAGGTGATAATGCCACTAGAACACATGTGGTAACAGGGAGTGACAGATAATGACAAAACGTTAGTCAGGAGAAATAAGAAAAGAGGTTTCAGTAAGACAGAAAATTTTGAAAATTGTAGTTGACAGGGAAGCAAGAAATCGGAAGGGAGTTCCACAAGCGAGAAGTGTGAGGAAGAAAACAATTAAAATAGAACATACAGCTGCTATCTGTTTATCTCTGACATGAGGTATTCTGATTCCTTACATTAGTTGCATTATTCGGACCGTTATCCACATTTTCATTGCCATATTCACAACGGTGGACGAAATAAAGGGTTCGGCTTAAAATTTCAATCACCTGAAGAAGGCCGGAGCGTACGACGACCGAAACGTTGCGTATATGGCAATGGAGATGAGGATAACAGTCCGAATAATGTAAATAATACGGTTGCTAGTTCAACAGTAAAACTGTGAGACCTAGTTGCCAATCTAGTAGCGCGCTTAAATTCATACAGTCGAGGCACTGAGGAGGAAAGCGATATTTATTCTTGTAAATTTACAAAAAATTTGGCACAAGGCCAAAATGGGAGATGGGGAAATGCTGATCTTCAAACTATCTTTATATTTAGCTGGCCACAATCACTAACCCAAATAAATTACAATATTCCTTACATGAACGTAATACATTCTTATCTTTCTTACTACAGCCGCCATAATACCTCAAGTCACGATGGAGTCTTAAATAGTCCCCCATGTGAACAATTTTGTCTTGGAAAAGTAACAATTTAAAAATCTAACCCCTGTGTGTATTTACAATATATAGTATACCTATTTACAAGATACTAAACAAAATAATGTTAGTAATAAAAAAAATAAAAACACAATCCTTAATTATAGCAGAAATATCAATTAACTGGACGAAATTAATGCGGGACTAAGTAATTTAAACAATCATTCGTCCAGCCACTTACTCAAACACAACAACAATATGAAGTCCACACTGCACCAATGAAGAAAGCTCATCCGAACAATTGCCATGAAAATATTTGTAGAAAAGACAGAGAGAAGCCACGTCACGTCGGTGAGAAAGTGACTGAAGTAAAGATGTCGTGTTAGGACCGATTACATTGCAGATCCTTCTTTGAATTTTGTCAATAATCTCGAGATATACAGCAAGAATAAATATGGTAGCAATATTCAATGCACGGATGAATGGTAGATTTATAAATAAGCATATGGGTTTGTACGAACATATTTGATTTATTTCCGTTCTCAAATTCGTAAACAAACCGTGCAGTAACTTAGTTTCAGGCTAAACATTGAACAATTACGCAGTAAAACAACCATTAGTAACATTAGAGTAAATTTTCCCGATTATATTCCGTTTTGTTAAAGAATGTTGCGGGTCTTGTCACTATTTTCTTCGTTGTGGATTTGTTGTAAAAATTCTTTTACATCGCCAGTGACCAAGGAATTATGTTTTTTACATCTTATCCAAGGAAGCAATTTTACTTGACTGAGAATTATTTTGAGGACTGTAAACATTAGATATAGTCAATTTATTACGAAAGCAATAAAGAGCTCTGTAAATTTAAAAATACACATACATACACACACACACATATATATATATACAACATATATATATATATATATATATATATATATATATATATATATATATATATATATATATATATATTTCAAACGTTATTATAGTGAACCCTTCTTATTTGGAATAGACGACCTCTTTTTATTTATTAAACAGTATGTATAGCGTCTATCGCACTGCGCATTCGAGAAATCTTAATGTTTGAAGTAATAAACATGTCGGACTGAAAATAAATCCATTAATTCTTATATATTAGTGGACACTGTGGTCAACACCGAGCGGCGACAGTCTATTTCATGCTTAAATGCAATCTTAAAGCCATTGCTTTCAAGCTTGAACCACTGTTGCCGCATGGTGTTGAAATCAGTGTTCACTTTTATACTTATATACGATCTTATTTACTAATATACATCCAGTACATGACCTAAGAGCCACTCAAGGTAGAGAGCCACTGTGTAGACTTATATTAGCGTAGGAAAAGACCAGCGTTAGGGGTATAGAGCTGAAGTAGACAGGGGTAAACCTCTACTCCTGTTTAAAAGACATAGGAAGAGTGTGAACTGGACGATAGGCGAACCTATCTACTCTTACTATCCCAGATATTTAGCTCTTTTACCCATAAGTATAGCATACCTTAAAATTATATTTTTATTATATATGGGATAACAGAAAGGGGGGGAAAAAGTATGACAAAAATGTTCGTGTGACGCGTTTCGTCTTTTAGGATTTAATTGGACAAAGTTAGTTTACGTTGCTACTACTACACATGCGCACGAACATGTGATTTGAGTATACAATCTACTTGATTTCATTTAGGTTTTTATTTATGTTTCTATCGCTTTTATCATTAAATATCCCACATTGTGAGAATAGATTTGCCACGAATGATGGACGTAAGAACGTTGACGAAAATTTACTGTGATGATCTAGCGATTAAATCACTTAACATTTTTGCCTTAGTAAATTGTTTTCTCTTTTAATTAGAGTAGTATTATTTAAATCAAAATTGTGGCCAGTCTCGTTACGTTGAGAAACTAATGCATTTAATGTGCTGTTTTTTAAAAGATCCCTTTTGTGTTCATATAATCTTTAAATTCCTTGTGGTTTTTCCTATGTAGTCCTTGTGGTATTATTACAGGTAAATTCTTCTTTCAAGTTGTAACTTATTTGTTTTGTATTAATTAGGTCTTTTATTGTTTTTGAACGTAGTTGTGAAAAGTTTTATGTTGAGTTTAGATAAATTATTTTCAATTGTTTTTGTGATAGTGGGTAGAACAATATATTTTTATTCTTTGAGTGTGTCGGGAAAGACCGCTTTTCTATTTAGGAATATTTTATGAGACATGCATACATATATATATATATATATATATATATATATATATATATATATATATATATAGTCATCTACAGACTGTTTCACTATATCATAGCTCATACACTACACTTCAAAAGTTTGAGGAAACCCCTGGTAATTTTTTTAAATTAACACAAAAGTACTTGTTTTGTACTTTAAATAAAAGAAAATAATTATACATGCTCAAAGAAAAAGAAAATATGATTAAATTTTTCTGTCGTCAAAACATCCAAAACAAAAAAAAGTTATCGACAGTGAAAGTTCGGATTCATTCGCGTCGCGGGCAGCCATTACTGGCGTTGTTTGTATACATTGGTTGCAGAATAGCTATCAGTGTAAGTATCATTGTGCAAACTGAGCGCGTGTACGTAAATAGTTCTCGTGCGTAGTAATTGAGACAAATTTAGACAAGAAAGATCAGTTCCGAGCTTAGCTTTCTGTAGCCTTCCACGTTTAGCTTTCCGCAGTGAATGCATGCAGACGATGCGTTTGAATCCCAAATTTCCCTGATAACTCCAAAACGGTAGATTTTATCAAATTTATCAAGCCAGATTCGAATGGAGCCTGTACAATTACACATAAATGTAAGTATTCTGGAAATTTTTAATGCGAACTGAGCGCGGGTGTTACACTGCAAATTAACCCATTTTTCTTTAGCTTTGATAACTGCAGCACAAATGTTTAGGATTCGTTACAATAGATTTTCAAAGTGTACGTTTGATAACTGTTTCCATTTTATTTTTTTCAATGACTACATTTTCATTTTTTGGATGGAACGGTTTCGTTTTTCTGTCAAGTTCATACCATGCTAATTATGGATGTGCTTCAAACTTTTGAACTGTAGAGTGAGATATATTGTACGTGATTTATTTAAAACTGCAGCTAAGCCAAATTAACCTCCGGGTAGATTTGTGTATCAAATATAAGGCCCTGCACGATTAAATTATTTCGTTCAATACCGACAAGGTGCTTATTTGTTATGAGACGTTTATTTCCCAAAACTATTATCCAACCTGGCAGATTATATATATATATATATATATATATATATGCTCAGCTTAATGTTTATTGGAACCAGCACACTTCAAAAAAATTTCCCCGCAACCTGACTATTCCAGACTGCACTTCTATTTAGTCCAAAAGGGAAAGTGTAAATGAAACGGTGGCCAAAATAGACACCGCTGGTGTTTAGAAAATATTAAGAGCAAGAAAAAAGACATCGTAAAATAGCAACTAGAAACATCTACGCAGCATGCGATCACCAGGCGTTTACAACATGTCATGATTTGTTACTTAATGTATTTTATGTGCATAATACGACCCAAAGTTTCCGAAGTTAAAAGCCGGCAATAAATTAATCCTTGAGTATAGTACGACCCCGTAGTAAAGCCATCCCTATGTAATTCTTTAAGTTGTACCATATTACCCATTAAAATCTTAATATCGTGTATATTTTTATCTAATATATTCAAAATGTTACGATATTAAAGAATACAAATAAACTAGATATTTAGCCATTGCGAAACTTATTTTTAGGGAAAGGCACTAACTGGACATGCACAGTGATACATTTTAAGGTGTTAGTTAATCTATCATACTCTTCTGTTTGATATGACTTTATTATATTTCTATATGTTAAACGATGAAAATAAAAAAAAATTGGATTTTAAGATTAAAAGAGAAACTATTTTAAATGAAATTCGGTCTCAGAAACAAACTGTTAATTAAATATAAGATATATAAAAAATGAAAAGATGAAATAAAAATCCAGGAACGGGTTAAAGAAAAATACAGATAGAATATACAGTCTCGAAATAGGACTTCCTTTGATGACAAATTGTCATAATAATTAAAAATAAGAAATTTTTTTTTTTTTTTTCCAAATCATAAAAAGAGTAATAAAAAATCTAGTAAGTCCAGGAACGTGGTTGAAGAGCAAATACAGATGTATATATAACAGTCTCGAAGTAGGACTCATGATATGTTTGAGTCTACGTGCTTTGTCTAACTATTAACACAACTGACTTTCTTCACGAGGTTAACCTCATCTAAAACCGTTCGTATTTTTTTCTTTTTTTTTTTTTTCTCTCACTCACATCAAGTGTTTACCATTCTGTTTGTTCACACACAAAACATTCTAACTCTGGGTATTTAACAATAACTCAGTCCAAGTAATTCTGTCTAGAATCCACTTATAGTCCAAAAAAAAAGGAAATAACAGAAACAAATATTGTAGACATATTAAATACCTTTTGTAACGAATTTTTATCAATACCTGCCTACTTTGTGCTAACTGAATGTATTTGCAATCTTGCATTTTGTTAATAAGGTTTTGAATTCTATGATGTAAAAAAAAAAAAAAAAAAGTCTAAAAACGTGAATATGACGTGTTTGGCGGCGGAGGGGTGTATTCAACAAAAAAAAAATTGAAAATTGCTTTTTTCAGTGCAAATGATTCATTATATCATATCCAAGTATTTTACAAAAAATTAGAGCCGATTACACAATATTTCGAGCTCAATTTAGGCTTATAGTTCAATTAATGAGATGAAGTAACATAAACCGTAGATTTGTCTGCGGAATATCCTTACATTGAATTGTTACATAATTATAGTGAAATCATTAAAGTTTTTTTTTGTCAAAAGCATTTTATTCTGGGGCGTATATTAATTTAAACTATTCCTTTTTACAGGATTTATTTTTGAAATGGAATAAGATCATTCTAAATTTCAGAATTTCGCTATTGCACAACAAAATGGCTAGAAGAAAGCGATCTAAAACCAACAATGGAAAAGAGAAGTAACAAAGCGTAAACGAAATAACTCCAGTTTGTTCAACTTAGAAAACTTAGTATTGCAGCTAACGTATTCTAAAATATTACCAATAACAAAGGAGAAAATGAGAAATACCTAACAACAAATCGAATATAGCATCAAAATTTATATTATTTTTATTTATTTATGTAACTAAATGCATAATTGTCAAGAACGTTTCCGTAAAACTTGATATTTCCTATAATAAATTCTTAATAAAGATTGTTATTTTACTTAAGTGTAATGTAGTCCTAAATTTACAATTCCTTACGGCTAACCATGAAAAGGAATGTTGATCAAAACTGCCGAAAACCTTTAAGCGTGTATTGCCGCAAAATTATCAAAAGTTAAATACGCCACTCCTTCGCCGAACGTGTCATATTGCCTTTCAACTTTTATTCAAAATTTCTCATATTATGCTCAAGAAAATATGGTATAACATCCGAGAATCGTTTACCGCATGAAAACCTTTGCCGTGATTTTATATACGCCTTTATTGTGTTCTTAATATTTACTATCTATCTCGGTCTTTTCGCCTTTGGCAAACAATATGGTCGTCGTTCAGTGCTAGAAACAAGTTTAACGAAAGTTTAAAGAAAGATAAATTTAGTCTAAGTCTGTACTATTGTCCCATGGGGCAACAGCGTAGAAGATTGATTTGTGAATTTGGTGGCATGGATAGAAAATGAGTTCAGCAGATATATAAAAATAGAAAGGGACGTAAGACAAGGTTGTGTCTTCTCACCGGACTTACACAATGAGGCGATTCTGGTAGAATTAGAAACCCTACCAAGATTCATTATTGCCGACCACAATCTTAACCATATAAAATATGCAGATGACACAGTGTTGATAGCAGACACGGAATGAAAACTACCAAACTACAGAAGTTAGTGACGGAAAGTGAGGAGAGAGGATTAAACATTACCTCAAGAAGACAGATTGTTGTTAGTAAAAGTATGAGCCCAAAATGCAATTTACAAATTGGAGATAATAAAATCAAGCAAATACAAAAATTTAAACATCTAGAAAGTGTTTTAACAGAGGACGAAATGTGTGAGACTGGAATAAGTCATACCGTGATAGCTAAAGATGCGTTCCAAATGCTAAGCAGAGTATTAAGAAACAGAAAATTGTTGTTAGAATGGAGTACTGAACTGTTACGTGATATCTTGGTTTCTATATGACAATGAATGCTAGACAATGTCGTCAATGCTGAGGATACCGTGGAACGTACACGTGAGAAACGACAAAGTTTGAGAGACAATGGAAACAAAAAGGGAACTTACACTTAACATCAGCAAGAGTCCTTTTGAAATTTCTATGGAACATAATGAGGAAAGAAGGCTTGGAAAATCTGATACTGATTGAAATGAAAAAAAAAGGACAGACGAAAAAAAACAAACATGAAATACTTAGTGATCATGAATAAATGGATGGCGGAACAAGGTTTCAAAGAAATAACAGAAATACAAAATTCATTAAGAGCTTTCGAAAGATAGGAAATTGTAGAGATCAGGGGTCGCCTACGTAATTGTGATCTCAATCCCCGGTCCGGCGAAAACATCTTTAATCAAAGAATTCAGTTCCTTGAAAGTTACCAGGATTGAGAGACGCCTGAAGAGCTTACGGCCATATCACGTTTAAACAACAGGTCTCGAACTATCATCGAAGTTGAGCAACGTCGAACCTGGTCACTACCTAGATAGGTGTGCGCTTGAGAATACCGGGTGGTATAAAGATTAACGGCTCTGAATTGGAAATCTAAAAGCAGTTCCATTTCCAGTTGGGTTTGTTATATTCACTTGCGCGTAAATACTCTTGGAGAAAGGTATGAATCCACCTCTTATCCCACCCCACCCAGTTAGGGGTTAATTAGTATGACCTGTATCAGTAAATCATTATCTCTAAAAAAAAAAAATTCTAACAAATCTAAAAAAATTTTCTGCCTATAAAAGTCTGAGAAACCGTAAAAAAGACAATGAAATTAGATCCCTGAAGATCGCCATAGAGTACAGCGACTGAAACGTCGGTGTTATATCAACAAATATGAGGACATTAGTCAGACTATAAATAAAGTAAATAAGTAGCATACGATTTTGTTGCTGTTATATTGGAATATGCGTGTGTACCTTTTCTTTGAGGGGGCACGGTGGACTAATGGATAGCGGCTTTTTCTGAGGAATCGGTTCCAAAGAGTTCGAAATCCAGTCAGATCCATTACATTTTACTTAAAAAATAATATCCTTGGAAATGTATGAATCCTGCCTTCTCCAAAAAAAAGATCCTTCTTTCATAGTCTTGGAAAACAACTGGTCTATTTTAGAAAGAAATGGCAACCTACTGGGGAAAAAATCTGCCTAATCAGTTATGTATCGAAAAACACATGATCGCCTAAACGTGTATCACGCATGGCACATAACTGATAAGGACCTTCTTTTCTATCCGAAATCTCTAAATTTGTGTTAATTCAAAATCATTTTAAAGAAAATGGAGAGACGAAATTGAATGTAAAATCTGCTTAAACTGATATAAAGAAAACTGATATGCATCTCTGTTGACAACTTTACTCATCTCATCGCTTTTTCATTTTAAACAACTCCAAAACGAATGGGTAGTCTATCGAGGATCTTTTTTCTTTTTCTTCTTCACCTACAGGAAACACCTCCACCCGACATATGGAAATGCCTGTGCGTAAAAACCCAAGCAAATGTAGGAATGTAGGAAAACAGCTAGATCCACAGCAAAATGGTTTGCTGACTATGACAGTGTGATGACCAAAGTAGATATGTTGTTTGGTTAGAGATTGGGTAACTGTGTTGTTGAATAGCAACTATTGACTGAGTCTGAAAGAACGGACCTACCGCAGTTGGTGTCAGATGAATTGGTTAGCTTCAGAGAAAGATAATCGAAATAAATATGAGAAAGAGATTTTAAAAAAAATTAGATGAAAAAAAAAAAAAAAAATTATTTCTCAAATGAAAAAAAAACAAGTGATTCAAATAAAAAAAAGACTCCAGAAAGAAAGTGTAATTAAAGAGAAAAATCTGAACGTCCGAAGAAGTCGAAAAAAGAACAGAAATATCATATAGGTGGGGGGGTTTCCTTGGGGAGGTCAAAAAGAATTTTTCAAACAAAAATGAAAAAAATAATAAAAGTTAAATAATTTTTAGAATTTTTAAAAAAATATTTCACCATAAGAAAGATAAAGAAAATAGAAAAGAAATGATAGATGAAATGAGTTGAATTTTCGGTAGATGTTTGTATTTTTCACTTTGTTTTCACTATTTTTCCCAAGCAAAATACAATTTTGTATTTCTAAGACGCAGGAGGTACTAACGCTCAAAAGATATATTTTGAAGTAAAACATTAATGGGGAGAACAATAAAAAATAGGAATGAAGAAAGCAATATTGATTTTGGATATACATTTTTAAGTTAAAAGTAACTGTTTTGGAAGCAAGAAGAAAATTTTTACCAATATTAGAAGTGCGTCAATTTGTTTGTTCTTGTTTTCATGGGAAAAAAAAAATCAAAATTATTTTTATAATATTGGATGTTACTAAATTGTAATAAGCTGTTCGATTTATGATTAGTATATATATTTTTTATTTGATAATATAATCACCTAACCGGTACAAATTAATGCAGAATTTTAAGATTTAAAACTTTATAAATTATTCTTTTTTTTTTTTTTTTTTTTTTTTTTTTTAAGTAAAAACAATTCTTGTAAAAATTCATCGAAAAATTCTTAAGACAATAGTTTTCTTACTATATCTAATTCATAAAAGCAATTAAGTTTTTCTAACTAAATAATGTCTTAGCTTATTAGATTTTTTATTTTTCGATTCAGAGCAGATTTTCTGTAACTGGGGGTCCTGTTTTCCAAAAAGAAATTAATAATTTAAATTCTTCAAATAGTTTTGCTTTTAACTAATACAAATATTAAGCTTTACAAAATCTAATTTCTCGAAATTCCATGAAATTCCGTGGTGAGAGGTAAAAAAAAAATGAAATAATTTCCTTTGTGAATAAGTCCTGAAAATTTCATTAAATCTAACAATTATTTGATTATAGTATGAGTTTCCAAATTAGTGTTTTGTTATTAAATAACGAAAAAAAATTTTTTCTTTAATGTATAGTCCGCGTTCACCCATCGAGTTCCTAACCAGACTAATCAAAATAGTGGCCGTAAGCCTATTTGAAATATGCGTACTAAATTTTCTGTATTACATAAAAGATTTCAACAGGCAAAAAATAAACAAACTCTTCCTAATTTTATATAAAAGATAAATTTTGTACAACTGTTTTCTCAAGTGTTTTAAAAAGATATATTTGTTTCAAACATTTATTCTAAAATATTATTCTCCATGAGGAAATTTTGATCTTTGTGTGAAATCATAAAAATTTCTTCATTTATGTTTTTTTTTAAAAATTTTATTTTTCAAAGATGTTGAGGTTTTTTTTTTTTGCCTTTTATTCTTATCATTCTATTGTGGAAAGAAAACAGACATTTTTTTTTTTTTTTTTTTTTTTTTTTTTTTTTTTTTTTTTTTTTTTTTTTCTTTTTTTTTTTTCTTTTTTTTTTCTTTTCAATTTTTTTTTTTTTCTTTTTTTTTAAGTTTTTTCGTTTTTAACAATTTTTTTTTTTTTTCTTCTTTTTTTTTTTCAAGATTTTTCTTTTTTTTCTTTTTTTTTTTTTTTTTTTTCTTTTTTAAAAAATTTTTTTTTTTTCTTTTTTTTTTCTTTTTTTTTTTTTTTTTCCATTTTTAAATTTTCTTTTTTCTTTTTTCTTTTTTTTTTTTTTTTTTTTTTTTTTTTTTCATTTTTCTTTTTTCAAGCCCAAACCATTTTTTCTTTTTTTTTTTTTCTTTTTTTTTTTTAAAACGTTGTTTTTTTTTTTTTCTTTTTTTTTTCTTTTTTCTTTTTTTTTTTAACAAGGGGATTTTTTTCTTCTTTCTTTTTTTTTTTCATTTTCTTTTTTTGTTCAAAAATTTCCAAAGAAATTTTTTTTATTTTTAAAAAAAAAAAATGAAAAAAATAAATTTCATTGAAAATGAAAAGAAAATGAAAGAAAAAATATTTATGGAAGTTAAATCTCATAAAATGACAAGCTTTTCTAAAATATATTAATCAGTGAAAATATATAATTTGGAGTTCATTCTAGTCAAATTCGCGTTGAATTAAATAATCGTTAAGGCTTAAAAATTTACTTGTTTTGTTTTTTCTTTTACATTTTGTTCCTAATTTTATTTTAATAAATGTTTTGTTTATTGAAATCGAGTTATCTGAAAATGTTTGTTATAATATGTAAATATCTTCAAAACTTAAAATCTAAAAGGCAATGACCGATAATTATAGTCACATTTTGTTTTCTGACTGAATTTCTGTGATAAGGACATTAATTATTTATTTACATTGACTAAAGTTTTTATCATAGATATTTTTCAGTTTGTTATATTTTATAAAGATAGATTAACCTTAATTCCTCGACTTAAACACACACCATGCAGAAAAAATTTTTGAAGGTTAATTTAATTTATTAAAGTTTTTAAAAAATTTTTTAAGAATTAAACGCATTTTGAAATCGTATATAAGGAGGTTTAATTCGTTTTTAATGAAAAAAAGCCATGTCCATAATTTAAGTAAAAATTTTATTTTAAACTCAATTAATTTTCTTTTTTATTTCTAAAAAATATATCTGTTTATTTTTCTTTGTTATTTTCTTTTATTTCAGTTTGAAAGTGAGAATCAAAATACGGAACTTTCCTCTGTCAAACGGTCACCTCTGTCATATCTTTTAGATGTGTTACAGATCAGAAAATTCCCTGTGTGTGTGTTAATTTTAACTTTGCTTGTTGCAAAAAGAATTTTTCCTGTTTCTTCTTTTCTCTGTCAACTTCGTCATGTTTTGCATCATGAATCCTCAAAACTAATTCGAATCGTTTTCTTCAGTTTTTCTTGTATCCTGTTCTTTGATTGTTCTTCTGATTGTTTTCACTTTTCAGCAACCACTTGCATCTTTAAACTAAATTATTAAACACAAATAAAGTTATTTTTAATGATTTTAAAAAAAACGACGGGAGGGGGGGTAAATTCTATGAAAATTGTTAAAAAGAAAATTATTTATAGATCGATAATGAACAGAATTTATTGTTGAAAATGTTAAATGCAGCAAAAGTCGTTCTGTTCTTCTGAAGTTCCATCTTCAAATCTTATATATGTCAATGCTTTACTTTTTTTTTCAACTACAATATTTTTTATTTATTTTTTTTTTTTTTTTTTTTTTTAAGCGTTTCACCCCAAACAAGGCGGGAAGCCACTAGGACGCAAGGGGTTACAGAAGATTTGGAGCAAGATCAGATAGGAGTGATAGAGGAAAGGATGAGGAGAAGGATAGTGGATAGATCAAGGCAACTGGAGATGTCGATTGACATTACATTTGAATAGTTGGAGATTATAGCTCTCAGGGAAACTGGAATAGGGAAGGGAGTTCCACAGGCGAGAGGTGCGAGATATGAAGCTATTGGAGTAAAGAGACGGCTACATTTAATAGTTTCGACAGTGAAAGGGGTGAGAGCGGGATGCCAGCCTCGTAGGGCGCTTGAACTCATGAAGTCTGGGAACCAGCGAATGCAGCTCCTCGGAGCAATTACCATGAAAGTATTTGTAAAAAAGACAGAGAGAGGCGACGTCGCGTCTGTGAGAAAGTGACTGTAGACGAGATGCCAGATCAGGGCCAATTATATTGCATATCCGCCTCTGGAGCCTTATCAAGAACCCCGAGGCAAACAGAAGGGGGCTCCAGACCATATATGGCAGCAATACTCCATGCAAAGGTGAATTGTTGATTTGTAGATCTGAAGGATCAATTCTGAGGAGAAAAATTTCCTGGCGCAGCACAGGGAGCCAACTTTCCTTGCGGTGGACGAAGAAATTGACTCAATGTATTTGTTCCATCTCAGGTCAGCAGTCAACGTGAGACCGAGCAGCCGCAGAGAGGTGCTCTCGAGAAGTTGAGCATCAGACATTCTAATGGAGGGCAGGGAAGGATCTCTGTGGTGATTAATAGAGAGCAGTTTTGTTTTTGAGGCATTAAAGTTGACCAGCCAATTCCTGCCCCAGTTGGAGGTCCTTTTCGAGACACACGGCCAGGTTAGTTTTGTCAGCGACACTAGATTTATTTTTGAGGCAAGAGTAAATGTTCTAACTCATCCGCGTAGATGCCAACTTGGGAATATATTTAATCAGCAAGGTCATTGATAAAGATAAGAAATAGAGTAGGACCCAGGATGGAGCCTTGAGGAACACCTGCGTGTTAATTAATCGAACTTTAAATGCAACGTCTATCGTCTTATTCTGTCTCCTTAAACCCTTTTATTTTAAATCTTTTAAATCAATAAGATTTTTTTTTCAGTTTCAGTCATTCTCATGATAAGACTTGGTTTTCAGTTATTTTGCCGCCCTTACTTTTAAAAAAAATAAAAAGAAGATTTTTAATACTGTAAGGTTTGAATTAAGAAAGAAAAATCTAGCAATATAGGTAATAATATCATTTTGAGTATTTTTCAGCGCAAAAAATATGCAACACATAAATGTGTTGTTTTAATATGCCCCGTGAGTGTTATGTTTCTAAAGAATTTATATCCTTATAATTGATTTAGAAATTCAGCTGATTTTTTTTATTAAAATCATTAAAAGGATTTTCCTTAATAATTCCTCTAATAATCATAATAATACTGTAATAGTTTATTTATCGATAAAAATTTTGTTCTTTTCAAAATATACCTTTCCCCTATACATAAATGATTTCATGGCATGACAAGTCCATGGACATTTTTCAAAGATAAAAAAAATAGACTATCCTAGCCGACTTTTCTATAATTTTTTTTTTTTTTGTCATATTATATCAATAAATATCTCCGTTCTAAAAGGTCCCCTGGGCGGGACGATAAATAAAAAACCCATGTCCTGGTCAAAAAAACGATAAACTACGTCCAACAAATGTTAATTGATCAGGAGGTTTTGAGGATTTGGAACCAATATAATTAATGATGTTCCCAGGTTCAATTTTAGTCTCCTTTTCAAAAATACAGAATATAATTTAGGATAAAGCTATTAGACCAAAAGCAAATAGTTGACCTTTATCAACCTGACTCAAAAAATGAAAGTGTAAAGTCGATTTTAATACCAGAAATACTTGTTTTTTAAAATTAGTATCAGAAATAAATTTTGAAAAAATATTACCTAGAAATAAAAATTGACACATTAAATAACCCATTGAAAAAATAAACAAAAAAAAAAACAAAAACTAAACTATTTACGAAAAAAATATTACCAAAATATTATTTACATTTTTTGAAAAAAAAATAAATTTTGTCGGCATTAAATAACCCATTGTGGTTGATATGCCATAAAACAAACCAAACCAAACCGTTCTAAAGGCATAACTGGAGAAAGATCGAACCAACAATCCATAGGATTTTTTACAAACCACATATTTAATTAAAAAAAAAAAAGAAATGTTTCGGCATTAAATAACTTACAGGGTTAATATGTCGTTAAAACAGAATAATAAATCTCTTTCGATTAAAGTTTCTTTAGCTGTGAAGATTGTCTAGTGTTTACTGTTGCATAAGAAATGACATACTGCATAGCAGTTTAGCACTTTTTGCCAATAATAATTTACAATTGAAGAAGAAGAAGAAAAAGTACTTTGCTTAGTTTCTGGAAATCATCTTTCGCTATTCCTATCCTATACAAATTCTAACTGACTATTAAAAGGAAGCTCAGCTAACTATTAGACGAAACCGCCAAAATAAATTAAAAAAAATATGGATAAATCCTCTGTACATATGTTATATCTTGAATAATGTTCAAAACTGACCATGGAATGACCCAGCATTTTGGCATGGGATATTTAGAAGAAATAAAAATGCACAAAATTGTGACGTTCTCACTAACCATGAAGAAACACTGAGTATTTGCACAAATTAGACTACTGGTACATTTTTTTATTTTAAATAAAAATGAGGTAAGGTTTAATTATTTAACATTTTTGGGGGAAAAATCATGCATTTATTGAAAATTAGTTATTTTTCAAGGGTAACATCTGCACATACAGTAAGTTCAAATATAGCTTTAAAAGATTTACTGGTATACAATGAACACTGGTAATGTTAAAATTAAAAAAAATTTCAAATTTAAAAGTAGACAACATTCAATGAAATTTAATACTATACATGCAAAAAGCAAATTTCACTTACAAAATTTAGATCAAAGCAAGCATGTATATAACATACAAAACAAATATTCCTTAAAATATGGTATTTCAAAGAGAAAAAAACAAATAGCAAAGTATTGTGAACAAATCCATAAATTTTTTTTTTTTTCCTGGGAAAATTTTTCTAAATAAAGAATCAAATTTCGGAGCTAAAATAAAATTTTTGCAAAATTCGTTAAAGAATGCTTAAATTGAAATGCAAGGGTAATTTTTTTCGAATATTTTATTAAAAAATGGGGGGATTAATATCCAATAGGCCGGCAAATATAATAATACTTTTTTTTTGCGATTGAAATTTACTGTCGATGCCATATTAACAAATTAGATTACTTTTTTAAAATCCGCTGCTTATAACTGAGGCTAGTTTAAAATAAGTTGGGTGAACTTTGGCTATTGAGAAGAAAATCAATGGTTGGAATGTAGAAACGCACACCAACGTTTGCTCGAATTTAACAAATTTCAAATGTCGAAAAATATGGATGACTCGGTTTTTGTTTTAAAGAAACAAGGAAAACATTCTCCACTTTAATATAATTAATAAACTCCTTCCTAATTATGAATTTTTACTGTTATTCAGCAACCTTGCTTTTAAATGTTTCATTGTACAGTATCGCCAAAGACGCAATAAAAATAGTTCGACATTCATATCCGTCTCCTCCTGCAGAAACGTTGTGATAAATATCCTTCTAAGATGATCAATATCAGAATAATGTAAATGGATTATTGCTAATATCTCATCTCGAATATCTCACAGACTACTGAGTTTTAATAGTTCAAACTCGTTTACGCGGAGACTGGGTGATGAATTGAAAGAATCGACAAAAATACCAAAAAACAAAAACTAAAAATACTTCATCCTCTATTTCTAGAGCAAATTGTAAATGTAACAAAATCTTACATTTTTTTTTGTGTGTGTGTATAAAATGATTTTCAAGTACATAATAATATATTCGTTGTAGGGGGTCTACATTCCTTATTTCCACCAGTACTAGAACCCGCAATGCCACCCACATATGGTTGATTCCTAGTTCCTTTTGTATTCCATTTGTAATTGAGGAAAATAAACCAAATTTTATTCCCCAAAATGTTAAAGATGGGGAACAGACTCTTTTTTAAGGCTTTTCAACCGTCATTTACAATTTCAAGTCAACAATCAGTCGTTATCTATCCTACATATCCTCATAACGTACACTTTTTGCTTCCTCCCTTTACACCCTTAGAACAACCGCATTCAGTAACCCTCTGCCTTGAGTGGCTCTTGGGCTTTGTATTGGTTGAACCAGACGTAAATCTGGATTCATACGTGATCCGAACTGAACGTCTGTAACTATGATTAGTTTGATTCAACTGAGACTCATTCTAAAACTCGGTAGCCTCTTCATATGCTCATTATTTTTTTTTTTTTATCATAAATTCAACAAAAGCAAAAAGATTTATCATTAGCTAAATAGTTTCATGTTACTCATAGGATATTACTATCAGCAATGGCGAACCGGCAAATCCGTGTCAATTGCCCTCATAAGAATAAGTTATTTACCTTCTAAAATAATCTCACAGAAATATACATCAAATTTTGTAAAAGTAATACGTCTGAAAAGTTTGAAAGAACTTCTTTTAGGGTTCATGACCTACATGAAATCAGAAAGACCTTCAGGTTTTCAAATCTGGCTTCAGCATTATCGGTAATAATGCTTCATAATTAAATCCGTTTAAATATAAATTTAAAAGTATTTTTTTCTTTTTAATCTTTGTTTTTTCTTTGTTTTCTTTTGTATTTTTTAAAAACTTGTGAGAGTAAACAGGTTCGCCTATCGTCAGATTAACACTCCTTCCGAATCTATTGAACAGGAATAGACTTTTATCCCTTGTTTCTTTTTTAGGATTGGTTTTCCGGTTCCTTTTAAAATCTCCTAATTTTCTTTTACTCCCAGTACCCTCTTGCGTTTTAGTGGTTTTATCGCCTTGCTTGGGGTAAAATGATTAAAAAAATCCTAATCTTATTGACTATATGTATATATAATACGTTCACTTTCGCACAAATGCTTTGGGAAAGGTATGTTTTTCTCCCCACTATGGGTTAAATAGCAGGACTGATGACTCTCTTACCTTCATGTGGTAACCTGTCTAAGAGAAGGAAAATAAATTCCAAATCTAAATGAAGAGGGATGGTCACCGTCAGGTTAACTTGTTCTAGGCTCACAACTGCTTCTATAGCTACAGTACACGTGATGTGCTTGCGATCTTACTAGGTTGCAAGACATGTGAATTGAAAGAAGTTTTTTCCTATGTTACATTTTAAAGCATCATAATCGATAAGTGATGGCGATCGACTTTCGGTTTTATTTCAATGGAAATTTTTTTGTCTATATTTCTGAAATGAGGTATTGTAACTATTTATACTATTTACATCATTCGGACTGTTTTCCTCGTCTTTATTGTCACATTCACGACGTTTCAGCCCTGGTACGTTCTGGCCTACTTCGGGTGATACACGTTGTAATTTAGAACCAAACCCTTTATGCATTTAGTCCACGGGGGTAGATTGTTCTAATTCCACGTGCCATGCCATTTTGGTTATCCCAGTTACTTCTTCACTCTGCTGTGGCCAGGTATTGAACTCATAATTTTTTACGACAAATCACTTTTTAGATCCAATACTTTTATCCACTGGGCCATGTGTCCTACTCCCGTGGGCTAAATAAAGAGTTTGGTTCAAAATTCCAACGTACAGGGTGCAATGGGTAAATTGTCGCCATTTTATATTTTTAATAAGGCGCATGCGCATTGTTTGTTTTTAATTTTGTCGACACAGTACAGCTGGTCACTCTCTGTGAGAAAAAAGTACCATGATACAATTCACTCCACCAGAAATTTGGAAACGGTATACTCTACTGCTTGGCATTTTAGTGTTTGAGAGTCAATTTGAGGACAGTGCAGAGGATTCGGAAACACCAAAGATGAACTGAAGGCAAGGATTGTGACAGCATTCACCAATTTAAACAAGGAGACCGTCCAGAAGAAATACAGGAAATTCCGAAGTCTGGAATCCTTGGTTGAAGCCAATGGCGGTTTTACTGATTTCATTGAATAAATTTACTCTTTTGTATTTCAAAATATTTTTTGTGCAATTTTGGTAAATATATCTGTTAAAATGATATGTCGGTGTTATTTGCATTATTGCGTGATTTATACGACAATTTATCCATCGCAGTCTCTACATCACCTGAAGAAGACCGTAGCGTACAACGACCGAAACGTCGTTATTGACAATAAAGATGAGGACAGCAGTCCGAATAATGTAAATATATATATATATATATATATATATATATATATATATATATATATATATATATATATATATATATAAATTTCCCTTCATGACATCTCCCCCATAACTTCCTGCCTCTTGTAGCTCTATAACATCTCCATTTGTCCCCGTATTACCGTCTTTTTACACAAACTCGTTACTTAGTTAACACACTGTTTCCTTCTATCTCTTCCTTTTCACGAATTTGTCCCGTGAGTGATAAATTTTCCGAGCCTTCTTTTCTAATAAATGTCAACTCTCTGTTTCTGATTTTAAATAAAAAGTCTCCTATATATGTCATTTTTCTTTCCAAACTATTTGATTACTCGTTCCGTTTGTGTTATTCTCGGTATATTTCTGTAGAACAACATCTCTTCATCTGTGAGAAAATTCTCCAACATTCACTACGGTATAGTTCTTAGTTAGGTTTGTCTTTTCAACATCTCTCCCAGTCTCAACAACTTCATCACTTCAAGTACTTTTTTTTTTTTTTATTTATGACGAAATCTTCTTGCATATAGGAAAGTAGACATTAAATCGAACTCCAGCATGGATTTCTTTTTTCTTATCAATGATTCTCACCCGCCGTGCCGCGCGATCCTCTTAAGTGTACCGAAGTGCAGATTCGACCAAGCAGTGAAGAAATCATGAAAAAAACACCAGTCACAGGTTTCACACTAAATAAGCTGCACAAATATTTTCTGGTTTTAAATAACCTGCAAAGGGTTGATAAGCCGTAAAAAACAAATCAATCTTTATACGCATACATGAAATTAGCTTTGGGGTAAAGGTCTAAAAAATATTTTTATATATCGTAAGACAACCTGATCCTTTTCATCTTTGGATATTGATAGATGATTCTATGCTTTGAGATTCAATTTGCTGAAAGAAGTATTTACACACATGTGTGCAGATTATTAAGTGGGACTACTATGTTAAACTTAAAAACCTAATATTACGGTAAAATTATTAAATTATTATTATATTAAATTGGCGGTAGACTTATTTCTCTTAAGTCCCACGTCTCTTCAGATCATGGCTCTCGACATTCTTTTGTCTTTTAATATCTGTAAAGTATGCGTTATTTACACGGGATTGTTAAATCTGTTATTTACACAGGATTTCAGTATGGCCTGTGAGTATCAAATTCTCTAAGACTCCTTTCCGAGTGTGTCCCAGAAATTTCAAAAGGTTCTAACTAAAACTGTCCTTTTTTTCCCTTTCTATTTTCTTGAAAACTCTGTCGTTGCTTACATGCGCCATCACCTGTTCTAATATTTCCTAGATAGTTAAAATTATATATTGCTTGATTTTGACGTCACCATTGCATAATTCGCATCTTGACCTGTCCCTTTTGCTAACGACCATACAATCTGTCTTCTTAGAATATGATGTTTAGTCTTTCCTCCTCATTTTATAAAGTTTAAATCTGTCCGATGACTAGGACTCTTATCAACTGTTCGCTTCAGATATGAAAATTATGTATCTTTTGAATCAATTGTTTTAAGTCTGATGCTATGAAAGTCGTTTCGCTATGTTGCGCTAGACACTTTTCATCGCTAGAATCTGTCTTGCACATCTATATGTCTACCATTCGTCCATGCGTGGAATATTACTGCCACATTGTCTTTGAATACTTTAATAAAATCTAGTATCTAAAAATAAGAGTTTTAAGAGGAAGGGAAAAGTTCCAACATCTCGTCTGGTCTTTATTGGCTTTTCACCCCCTCAAGGAATGGCGGGGGTTAAGAGTGGGAACAAGTGATAGAGGAAAAGGTGAAGAGAAGGACGGGGAATAGATCAAGTTACCTGGAGATGTCGATTGACATTGCATTTGAATAGTTGGAGATTAAAGGTATCAGGGAAGCACGTTAGAGGAAGGGAGTTCCACAGACGGGAAGTGCGAGACATGAAGCTATTGGAGTAAAAGAGACGGCTACATTTAATCGATTCGACAGTGAAAGGGTGGGACTGAGATGCCGACCTAATGGCACGTTTAAATTCATGCAGTTTGGAAATTAGCGAAAGTAGCTCGTCGGAGCAGTTACCGTGGAAGTATTTGTAAAGACAGAGGGAAGCGACGGCACGTCTGTGAGAGAGCGGTTCAAAAGAATCTGCAATGTTATTAGTCCTGACCTAGTATCTCGGTTTCAGTTACTTTCCCACCGTCGTAACGTATCTTTTGTTTGCCTCTTCTATAAATATTTTCACGGTAATTCTTCTGAAGAGCTTTCTTCGTTGGTACCTCGAATTCGTGAATTTAACCGCAGCACTAGATTGGCGGTTAGGTCTCATAATTTCACTCTTGAAATTGCTAGTTGTAAGTTTTATGCTAATAATTTCTTCTTTTTCCCTTCTCGACTGTGTAATTATCTTCTGGTTTTCTGGTTTCCTGCCAACTACAATCTTCAAAAATTTAATTGCCACGTCAATCATCAGTTTCTGTTTTCCTTGAATCTTGTTCTTTTATTATCCTTTCCTGTTTCTTTCATCTCCATTTATCCCTTGCATCATGGTGTCTTTCATTGCCTTACTTGGAGTTATTTTTTAAATATAAAAAGAAAAAAGTGTGATTGTAAAATTAATGGCATGTCTCTTCAGGGCGCAAACGATCATGGCCCTCCAGATTCCTTTTCTTATCTACGAATCACCATAACTTATTGGGAAAGAAGTCCTGAGTCACACACCTTCCCCGTCTTTTGAACAGGAGTAGAGGTGTATCCCTTGTTTCCTGTTTAGAATTAGGTTTCCGGTTCTTTCTAAAGTCTTCTCATTTTCTTTCAATCTCAGTAACTATTTTTATCTTAGTGGCATTATCGCCTTGCTTGAGATGAAATGATTTTTTTTAAAAGTTTTAAATTTAGTGTAGTCTTTGACTGAGCTCTCTAGCTAGTATGCCTCGCTATTTAAACCATAGATTGGGGCGAAAGAGATGGTTTGGTGACTTTCCCAAGGAATTTGTGCGAAAGTAAACGCAACAGACGAGACCGGAATTTGTATTCTGGTCGCCTATTTAATTTTCCGCGCTGATAAGCGTTATGCTACACGAACATATGGGATATGTAGTAATAAAAAATTGCGAAATGCATACAACAAATATATCTCAACTTACCGAGCGACATTTTTTTTTTTCTGTGGGACATATAGAACTTGTTAGAACGGGTATCGTAAATGGTATCACGGTACCTTTCGACCTAGAGAAAACAATTTAAACCGTTTCAATGTTTTCACAACATTATAATCCACATAAGCCCGATATTATTGTTTCCACCGATACGCGATGCACGACCAGCTGTTGAGTGCTGGCATTGTTGCCTGGGAGGACCTCCTGCTTCGTCATAACAAGTCCAGGGTAACAAAATATATCGTGCTTTGTTAACCTAATTTGTTCTTTCATTACTCTCAAAATATGAACACTGGCTATACACGAGGGATATTGCGAGGCCAGAAATCAACGATCTGCCAATACAGGAAATTAACTTGCACACGATAACTGAGGACTGGGAGATGTCCGATATAACAAATTAGAGGTGTTACAGGAAACCAAATTTTGATATTTCATGTCACACTCAAATTTTCAGTTACAACAGGGACCAAACTATTGATTCGTTTTTGACAACAGTTATCTGAAAGACAAATCAACTCGCAAAATCACCCTTAGTTATCCTTAACCTAACTCTCCATTATTAACCCTTCTCTCATTTTCCATCCATTGTGTGTAACCCTCTGTGACGCTTTACGCTTGTTGTCCGAGTATGTTTCCTCTCTATGCAACGATTAGCCTTTCTCTCGTATAGTTTTTCATTCTTTCTCTCTCTGTATCACTGAACTTTTCTCATCTATATGTATGTAACCCTCTCTCGGTCTCTCTCCCAAAGGAAACGCGCGCGCCTCCTCTCTCAGTCTCTCTTCCCCCTTGCCGCTCGCGTCCTCTCTATAGAAAGTCTCTCTCTCTCTGATTTACGCACGCGCACACATTTGTTGATCTTTCACAACAAGAATCTATTTTTCTCCCAAGACCCACAGGGAATAAAAATGTTTTTCTTCTTCTTCCTTGAATACAGTGCAAGCAAAAATTATACATTTAACAGCTATCAAAATAAACATGGCCTTGTTCTCCTGGAAGTACAAATATGTATGTATATGATCGTTTGCGCTCAAGAATGTGAATATGTAAGAACACAGTTATGCATTTTACGTACGAGTTGAGAAAATTGATTTAACATTTTTTCCTCGTGTGTAAAATATGAATTTTCCCAGTCTTTAGGTCAAAATCTATTCATACAAGGCTGAATCAATAAGTCCGAAGCCTGACACAATTCTGATCTGAAATTTTCACTGTATAATATTTGATCTATAGGAAAATATTTCCATTAAGTGCATTGGCAAGGAAGGTGATCAAGTTGAAAAATAGTTATTTTTATGCAAATGCGTTCTGTCATCATCAGGTTACTGACTTTCTGATGTAGCTACCTATAAATACACACACAATTTGTTTAAAATAGACGATCCAGGACATTTTTTAAAGAAAAGTTTGACTGGAGCAATTTTAATCAGAAGCATTTTATTTGAATTTTTAATAAAACGGCTTGTTGGAATATGGATATCTTGTGTGTATTTTTCTCTAAAAGAGAATAATTATCCCAAACTTGAAACGAATACATTTTTCTCTCTCTCTATATATATATATATATATATATATACAGTGCGTTCTGCTTGATTATGCAAAGTTAGTTTTTACCTAAAAATATCCAAGTTAAGCAATATATTCTGAAGAATAAAAGCTAAAGTGTTGTTTATACTATTTTATTATTTTGTCAATCATTTAAGTTATCGAAATATACAAAACGTGCTTCTTTTTAATGATTTATGAACTTAAGCTAAGTAATTTAGTGTTCACTTTCATTATGCAAATGGAAAATAAAACAAGAAAACACATTTTATACTAAATTTTATTAATTGAATTGTGGCGCATATGACAATACATCGTGTTCTAAGTCCTACATTACATAATAATATATGTAAAGCATTTTGAAACAAAACAAGTCTGTTAATGCGGCTACGAACAAAGCTGACATCCTCCATTCTTCAAAACCGCTATGAGGCGTCTGTCCACTACTGACGTCAATGTTTCAATTTCAGAAGGTTTGATCACTTACAATTGCTTTCCACAGGACTTCTAAGCTGGTGAATCGCTTGTTTTCAGCATTAATCCGCCTCTTGACTATAGACCACAAATTTTCTATTGGATTTAAATCGGAGCTGTTTGGAGGCCATACCATTATTAATTTTACCCTTTGAACCCATGGTGTGATAGCCAATTGGTGGTGCTTCTTGATCTATGCGCTGGAGCATTATCCTGCTGAAATATCAACGATCTTCTTTTCTGAATTGGTTGTTCATCAAGCCAAAATAGAAAGGCATCTTCCAAAAAATACAATATGCATTTGAATTTAGCTTAAGCCCTTTGGCCCCTTTGTTGTGGGCCTATTAGTTCATTTCCGCGATCCCAGCCCAAAAATATCACTCCTCCGCCACCCTTGTTATCGACGAATGCGTACTCCTGCTGGTCGACCATTTAACACCCATCCAGATGACCACTCATCAGACCCATCAAAACAAAAATGGCACTCATCGGAAAAAATCACATTGAAAAAATTGGTCTTCATGTAACTGTGTGCCCATTCAACTCTTTTTCATCTTGTTTGCTTTGCTCAATGGGGGCCTTTTGATGGGACTCTTCACTTTGGCAAGGGTGTTGAGGAGACCTCAAACAACGGGTTTTTGTACCAACTTTTCTTTTGATAAAAATTTAATCAAATATTTTTTTTTAGTATCATGAGAGGTTTCTTCGAGACTTCATATTTAATTTTACAAAGATTGTCCTAGCAGTTAACTTTTTTTTCGGTTGCTGGAATTTAAAATCTTTCTGCATGATTTACTGCCTAATAGACGAATGCTTTGATTGTGGGAAAAATATAAATTTTTTTGAAATTTCTAGTTTTTGACAGACCAACAAGCATGCGAATAATTTCAGCATGATCGTTTTCAGTAAGAGACTTTTTTTACCCAAAAACAAAGATTTATATGGTGATTGACTTAATCAGACCGAACACTTGAAACTGTGCCTTTTTTACATACTTTGAAAAAAAAGAACTTTGTTACTATGTCTTTTTTTTTTTTTGACCATATTTACTTGTCTGAAAGTATAATTTAATCTGTAAGAAGCAAAAATCTGAAAAAAAAAGAAAATTGACAATTAGATTTTTTATTTACTTTGTAATCAAGCAAAACGCACAATATATGATGTATGTAGCCATATCATACTATTCAACTCTGATCTGAGCATCACGATTTCAGGCCTAGTTCTAATTACCATGGGGTTGGACTATGAAGTTACTACTAAACACTGGGTCTTTAAGCCTTGGTTGGCAACCAGTCTACGAGGAGTACTCTAAATTCAATGTGTAACCTGGGAGTACCTCATAGAGAAAGATCATTTTGTCCACAATGTCTGCATAATCTCGAATGCAGTCGTCCTCTGACAATTTATTACTATTATTATTATTTATAATATACTTATGCATTGGGAGTGATAAATCAGTTTGGAAGAAAAACGCACTCCCTGTCAGACATATTCGAATCATTCTTTTTATTAAATATTCAAGGAATTTCCTCCAATCCCTTAATTTAGTCTGCTAGCATTCTCTAACAAGATGTTTTGTTACTGATTTCTTTTATTTAACATTTATCACTCTGTATGTGACTTTATTTACTGTACAAAAACGTTTATCTTCTCACTGAACCTGAACAATAGTGATTGGATTTGAATTTTGAATAAAGAAAACAAGTGACCAAATGTTACATTTAATTACAGATTCAATCAACAATGTATTTTCCCTGATTATCTATGACTTCCTTCCATCTATTAACAAGCTTACTAATTCCATTACTGTAAAATTCTTTTGGTTTTGATTCGAAGAACTCAAAATGTCAGTTTTAACCTCTTCCTGTGTTACAAAAGCTGTTTCTTCCAAATGATTCTGTAAGCTACGAAACAAATGGTAGTCTGAAGGAGCAAGATCGGGAGAATAAGGTGGATGAGGAATTTTCTCCCAACCAAGTTCTTCGATCTTTTGTGACGTTCTTTCTGCTGTGTGGGGTCGCGCATTGTCCTGATGAAACATCACCTCTTTTCGATTCACTAGAGCAGGTCTTTTTTTCCTCAAAGTTTGGTTCAAACGCTCTAATTGCTGACAGTATATTTGAGCATTAATTGTTGCATTAGGTGGTAAGAATTCAAAGTGGATTATTCCTTTGGCGATCCCACCAGATTGAAAGAAGAACCTTTTGCCCATGAAGTTCCCTTCTCGGCTGTGGCTGGGGTCCTTCCCCTTTACCAAGCCACTGTCTACGACGCTTAACATTTCGATAAAAGATCCATTTTTCGTCGCCAGTCACAAGTCTATCCAAAAAAGGTGAAACAAGTTGGCGAGAATGGAGAGAAGAGCAGATGTCAACTCGGGATTTGAGGTTGTTTTCAGACAATTCATGAGGCACCCATTTTCCAAGTTTAGGAACTTTTCCAAGTTGTTGAAGATGACGATGAACAGTTGTATGGTTTGAACTGAGAACCACTGCCAATTCCTCAACTGATAAAGCAGGATTTTCTTCAAGGGCTGCTTCAAGAAGCTTTTCATCAAACTCAACTGGACGTCCGGTTCGATCTTCATCTTCAAGGGTGAAATCTCCACCTCTGAATTTTGCAAACCATCTTCTGCAAGTTCTTTCATTCACACATTCCTCTCCATAAACTGAGTGAATGTTTCTAGCCGCTTCGGCTGCTGAGTTTCCTTTCTTGAACTCATAAAGCATTATGTGCCTCAAATGATTCTTGGGTACTTCCATGTTAGCAGGGTTTTTTATCAAACAAAATTTAATTTTATTGTTCTCTGAAATAAAATTTGATCAGTTTAAATGCATCTAAACATAAAAATAATGTTCAGCTCCATTAGACATTATAAAATACTCTTTAAATTTCGTTCATTTTAACAAAAAGTTAAAATTCGGACAGAACTTATGGGATGACCTGATATATATATATATATATATATATATATATATATATATATATATATATATATATATATATATATATATATTATAATGCAAATTGAAATTAAAATCTATTAATGAATTTTCTGAAAAAACAAATTTATTCAAAAATTAGCCATGACTGATAAAGTTTTACAAAAAAAAGTTACATCTGTGCATGACAATTTATATTATGTGTGTGTGTGTTGATTAATTTGTGTGTGTGTGTGTATGTTTTATAAATGTATAATATATATATATATTGATATATATATATATATATATTATATATATATATATATATTATTATTTGCGTCAATTCGCGACCTGACATGATTATTTCTGCATTTATTATATTTTTGAAATTATTTCAATGTTCACAATTTTATATTTATGTTTACATATGTTTATCTCTGATATTTATAAATTTATCCCATAAATATATTAAATTTGAAAATATGTATATTTTCAATATATATATATATATATATATAATTAGATGAGAAAGAGAAATTGGTGTTTATTATCTTTTCAATCAAAAATAGGAATTAAATTGTTCATCAATTGTTCAATGCTAAAAGTTAAAAAAAAACAAATGAAAAAAAGTTTTTTTTCATATTACAATGAAGTTTTGAAAAATATAACTACTGGACTTCAAATATTCCAGATGTCGTGATTTAATTTAAAAAAGGAAAAATATATAAATAGATATCTTAATAGCTGACGAATGTCAATTTTGGATTTTCAAATCCCAAAATATTGTCGATCAAATAAAACATTGTCTTCACAGTAAATGAAATCTGCGAAATAATCTTTCCAAAATTTATTGACCCAAATCAGTCAAATTAATATTAAAGTCATTGAAGATGTTATAACCCTTCTCTGATTTAATGTCTGTTTTAATTGAAATTATTGAGAAACTTAAAATTGGAATGTCTGAATTCAAATTGAACAATCTTCTGGTTTAGTTAGCATTTTATAAACTGTTATAATTGGTGCATTAATATAAATTATATATAATAATGGACAGCTAAGAGATTTTTTAATATACATATTTAAATATTGTTTTTTTTGTTATTGAAGTATGACTTTGGTTTGATTGATATTTAATGATAAATTCTTTTTTTTATATTTAATATATAAATATATCTATATTATATATGATATTTATAAGCATCTATATATTTCAGGCATTATATAAATATTTATATTTTATATATGAATCCTTTTAATTTTCAATTAATTGGTTTTAGGGATATATAAATAAAGGTCGTTTTTAAAATTATTTGGTCCAAATTTTATCATAGGTAAATATTTCTGAATTTTTATATTTTTTAATCGTTCCTTTACTTGTTTTGAATCTTTTTTTTTTTTATAAATTTTTATCGTTTATATTTAAATCTTTAATTCTATCAAAGGTCCAAGTTTTTTCAATTGAAATGCCAAAAATTTTATTTTGACGTAAAAAATGGACGGTCATATTTGAATTTTAAAAAATGTAATTTAAAAATAAAATAAGAATAAATAAATATCGGTCGTTTGTATATGAAAACATTTATGGATTTTTGATATTTTTTTTTTTGTATATTTAAATATATTTTATGGAACTGCTTATTTACCTCAATATATTCAGGAAAATATTAGAATAATCAAATTTTTTACTTTTTTTTGTAAACAACATGCATGCGTATAGTTTTACGAGTTCTTTTATGAATATATTTAAAAAAAATTAAAATAAAACTAATTCAAAGTAAATTAAATAATCTTTTCATAAGAAAGGTTCAAATTAATATATTAACCAATCCTGATGAAAATGGATCAAGGATATAAAATAATATAATTTTATGTAATTTATTAAACATTTAACATGAAGATTTTCATTCATTTTATTACAATATTTGATAGCATTTGTAAAATAAATTATTGAAATTAATATAAAATAAGATCAAAAATTTCACTAAGATGATAAATTAAAGAAGACTCAGTTGAATGGTCATCAAATTAAAAGGATGTTTTTAAAAGTAAATTCCTGCAACAATACGAGAATCAAAACAATGCATGAAGTTTAAATATCTGGGTAGCGTCTTGAGACAGAGGACGATATTTAAACACAAAATAATGGGTTAAAAGAAAAAAATCAAAACCTGGGCAGATTCAGGAGGATATCTTTATCTATTTTTAAAAAGAAATTTGAACTGTTAACTAACATTTGTCCTTATTTATTAAAAATGTAAATGGATGATTTCCTTAAAAAAATAATTGTATTAAAATTCAAGGCGACAGAAATTTTTGTGATTATATTGAAAGATGCTAAAAAATATCATTGACCGAGCGTGTGACGTCGTCCCCGGTCGCAGCGCCAACTGTGACGTTCTATCCTGATCTACCACGGCCCCGGTCGCAGCGCCGACTGTCACGTTCTATCCTGATCACCACGGCGCCAGATGTGACGTCCCTAAACAGCACCAAACGTGACGTCTTCGCCGCGGCGCCAGCTGTTCGCTCCTCGCCGCTCCGTCCGGGTGTCGCTGCTCCAAACGTGACGTTCTAACCCTTTGGTGATTCGGGTAGGAATCTGGTTAGATTTGATATCAGCCTCGCCGTTCCCAACCTGCTTCCAACGCCTGGTTACCAGGGGTAACTGCACTGATCTCCAGTCTGCCTACCCACGTTGTGAATTGATCTTAGACAGACGAGATCAAACAGGGGTTGGGGCCGTAATGCAAATTGAGTTCAACGGGGGTGATAACACACAAATATGCATAAAAGAAAATAAAATGAAAACTCAAAAAGTTCAAAGTATCAAAGAAAAAGGTAACAAACTTTTTATGTCTAGTTGTTCGGTACATAGGACTGCATCTATCTCCCGACCCGTTCTGTGGATTGTGGCACGTCGCTTTCGCTAGGCAAGTTTTAACGCTTCAAGTTGTCTGCTCTCTAAGAAATTTGTGTTTCGGTGTGTCTTTGGACGAAAGTCGAAAAACTTATTTCTGTGGTCTGGTTCTAAGTCGCTCTTCAAACTAATTGTTCTTGGTTGAAGAAGAGTCCAAAATTTTGCGTGAATCTTGGTCAGCTATCTTGATGTGGTTTCAACACTGGGCACTCATCTCTGCCTGCTGTCCGACTCAACTCTTCTCTCCAGGGTCTGGCTCTTCTCTGGCCGTCCGGGGCTCAACTCACTGGGCACTCATCTCTGCCGTCCGGGACTGAACTAACTTCTTCTCGCCAGCTTGGGTCGAACGGGCTTCTTCTCGCAGGGCCGAACGAACTGGGCACTCTCTCTGCCCGCCAGGGGAACGAACGGCCCGCCGTCCGCTCAACTCCGCCTGCCGTCCGCGGCTGCACTCATTTCTGTCTGGTGGGGCTTCGTTTTTATTGACGCCGACAAAAACCGGGGTGGGTCTGTTGGCGTCGGGGGTTCTTCGATAATTCTAAATACATATCCACCTCTTTTATTTCTGGTTAGGGATTTTCCACTCTTTTCTATTTTTGGTAACTTTTTTCTCACTCCCACTTTCTCACCATGCTTCTGAGGGGCGTGAACTGCCCTCCCCACTTCTTCGTAGCGGCTTCTCATACTTATACTCTGGATAGGGGCGTCGACTGATTTTTCTTCGTGCGTCACGTGACCACTCTCGGCCAATGAGGTCCTGGTCGGGTATCTTTCCTCCTCCTCGTGCGTCATGTGATCACCACTTGGCCAATGACGTCTTAGTCGGGCGTGAACAACCCGTGGCTTTGTTTTGGGGAAAAAATATACCTTGCTTAACTAAAAAAATTAATGATTCTCCTTTTCTTTTTTTTTTTTTTCTTCAAATCGCCGTTATCATGAACGGATAATGTGACAACTCTTTGTTCAACACGTGGCGTTTGTCAAACAGTTTATCGGTAATGCATGGACGGCTGGGTTTTCCGACATGGTCTAAGAAAGGAATTTTCCCAAGTTTTCAGCCAGTCTGTCGTCTCCAAAGCAGAAATAAAAATATTTCATTTTCCTTTCGGTTCATGTGTTGATGATAAAAAAATTTTATTATCGCAGGGCAAAAGTCTGTTTTGTCAAAAAAAAAAAAACCAGTGAAAACTACTTGTGTGGGATTTTAATTTTCCATACCCAGCTAAGGCTCCAAAGCCACACCTGTGTTTTGTCAATTATCAAAATCTAACAATTCAAATTTGGACTTTCTTTGGTGACATCTCTTGATAACACAATTCCATTTTTCGGATAGTGCGGGAAATCGGTCAACGCTTGTTCGCAGGTGGTCTAGATAGATCGTATTTAGATAACACTTCGACATCAAATGTCTTGTCATTGTAATGAAACTCTTTTCGACATTTGATACTTATCCAAAATAACCCTTTTCTTTTTCTTATTGTTTTAAGCCGTGTGTGTGTGTTCGCCTATGATCCGTCTCGCATTACTTTTTCTTTTTTCTTTTTCTTTTCTTTTTCTTTCAAATCGCCTGAATGCATGGCGCCAAATTATTTAAAAAAAAAGAAAGAATTATTTTAAAACCTAAAATACATTTTTTTTTAAATAATCCTCAAATGGTTGATAAACCGTAAAAAAGCAAATCATATATCTATAAATATAGCATTGCCACAATGTAATATCTTTTGTTTTATTGATAAGATAATTCAGAGCTATTTTTTATAAAGGGTCAATTAAAAAAAAAAAAAACATATTTGCATTCCTCAAAGCCTTATATTTTTAACTATTGTAATCATTAAATACATTCGATTTAATTTCTAGCGTTTTCATAAAAATAGTTATGGAGTAGTAATAAATATAAAAAATATTTCTGCCAAGAAATATAAAAAAAATGTATTTATAATAATGTCGATCATCTGTTAATAGTTCCTGAAAGTTTAATTAAAATCCGACAATTATTTATATTTTACAAGATTTTCCAAATTAAAAATTAGTCATTTCAAAAAACGTGCTAAAATTGTCTGTTATTTACTAACCGCTGATACAAATCTGAAACAAGGTATTTTTAATCAAAATTTAGAATGTTCTGAAAAGGAAAATTTTTTTAAAGAATTTAAAAAAAACTTTGGGAACTTTCCTCTTAATAATAACAAGTATTTAGACGATAAAATTTTGTTTCGGCAAGGTTGGCGTCTTTTTCATCAAATATGCTCTTTAGCGATTTTGTGGAACTATATATGTTCACTGTATATATATATATATATATATATATATAACGGAAAGATAGTTATCAAAATAAAAAATATTGTATATGCCTTGTTACTTTAAGAAATTTGGCATCATGGCTCTTCGAATTTTCTGACTCTTTGTAACAACAAAATTTTTCTTTTAAACTCGGTTGCAACCATCACAACGAACCATTGAAGCTTTTCATGTTATACTTTTTTCCTCTGTCCTTCTTGTTTTCAACCTGTCTTATATGTATCAAATTTAAGCTAAAAGGAAATCATTTTTTAGCTGGGCCTTCAACTTTTTCCGATGAATATCATTTCTTCACGTTTCCCCCAATTTTTTTGTACCTTCGCTGGATAAGACACTTGTTAAATTATTTTTAGTTGTTCACCTAAAGTCAGAGGAGACTGCAGCCCAATCCATAAACACTGATATTTGTGTAAATCTTTCAATTAATCTTTTAAGAAACGTTTATAATTGAGAATCGGATATTACAAATCATTATTGAATAAAAAATTTTTTTAAAAGTTCAATTTGTTTTAAAAAGAATATCGTCCATGTTTTACGATGAAACCAGTTTTTTTAATTCGTATAAAAAAGTGTTGAAAAGAAATGTACAACGAAACAGGAACTATTCGCTGACTGAAGGTAAAGTAGCTATTTTCTCGGTTAATGGAGGAGAAATAGACTTGCGTACAAAGTGTACAGTTAAAAAAAAAACGAGTGCAAGCAATTAAAAAAAAAAAATTAAATGGTAAACTTCGCTGCAAAAGAAGTAAACGATGAATTAAACAATTTTTAGAAAAATTGTTATATTAATCCGGTTGGAAAACCAAAAATAAAAAAATTTAAACGAAAATTCTTTTTAAAGAGGATAAGAAAAATAATGAAAAATCAGCTTTTTAAACAACAAAAAAAAAAAAATCGATCATATCAGCTAGTCAATTGATAACAAACAAATTTTTCCTCCGTCAATAACAATAAGATAAAAATAAAAACTCAAAGAAGCAGACGTTTTTATTCCCGCTAAAATACAAAAACACGACAAACGACGCTTTACGCCTGAAAAGAGAAAACAAATGGCCGCCTGTAACAAGAAATTGTAAAACACACGCACACACGGGATAATGTCATTTCACCTGTGATGTTTTTACGGGCAATTATACACTTAAACGGGGATCATAAAAATATCTTTGACGTGGGTGTCACGAAATTTTGGAACGAAAACTGGATTAAGGAATTTTTTGAAGTTGTTTTATTTAACTATAAAAGCACTTAAAATGAAATTTTTTATAAGTATTGAGTTGTGCAAAAACCTTTTGAAAAAGTCATGTTAAATGAAGAAAATACTTAAACCGAACGAAATTTTTGGCCAATATACTGGGTTATGCAGTTTCCAATCTCTTCCATTCATCACTTTATTGCAATACAAAACTTAATTTCCAGTTTGAAAAAAAAAAATAAATTTTCAAAATGCGAAATCTGATTTAAAAAATATAATTAAAAAAAAACACTTCTGCATTTATGGAAAAAAACACTAATTTATTAAATTTCAGCAAACATAATAAACTTGCCCAAGTAAGGTAAGTGAAAGAGATGTCAAAAAATGGTTTTTCTTATCCATCACTTTTTTAATTACCTTCATTTTTGATAATGTTTGTTTTTAAAAAAATGATGATTAGAATTTCTATAAAAAAAGTGAAATTATGATGAAAATTGAATTTATACATTTTTTTCAACTAAAAAAAGTTGTTAAAGGAAATCGAATCAATTTTCAATGTTAAATATTACGCGATAATGCTTTTTAAAAAAAAAAATTCAACAAAATTGGAACGTGTTATTAAAACATATTGGCTCTAAAATTTTCCTAAAAAGAACTTCAGTTCTTTCCTCATCATCGAATAAATTTTTCCCGATAAAATTTTCTAAGTTTTGGAATGGCTGCCACAGGGGCTTTTTCGTCCTTCTCCGGCAACGTTTGTTTAACTTAGCAGAAATGGCGAATCCTTCAGCAAAAAGACGTTCTGCGTTGTGAAAACATTTCGGTTTCGAAGACCGAAAATTACCTCTCCGATAAAATTCGACGGTGAAAATTTTAAGAGATAATCGAAACGAATATAAAAAAAAAAAAAAAAAAATTGGGGGCAGGATAACCACAAGTTTCAGGGGAACAAGTGGTGAAAATCCGTGCAGCGTTTGGGAAGAGTCCAAAAATCGAGCTAGCCGTGAGCTTGCGACCTCTCAATCCAAGAAGGCGTGTGAAACTAATGATGGATTGAAAATAAGATATCATGCTCAGTTTTCTTAGCCTACGAAATTTGAAACTACTAATGTGTGAATTTTTTTTTTTTTTTTTTTTTTTTTTTCTTGCTTTAATAGGTTATTTCGCTTTTACATTATCCACACTAAAAGTCCTCAGAATTGTAGCCAAATTTATTACAACGTTTCGGCCGTTTACGCTCCGGTCTTCTTCAGGTGGTTGGAATGTCGAACTGAACCCTTTAGAGAGAGA
>CAHIKZ030003350.1:0-106743 GCA_903632075.3 Acanthosepion pharaonis | reverse complement strand
AAATATGGGTATCCATTAAAAATAACATTTAAAGTGATAAAATCTGTCAGATTAATAAATAAAAATTCACTACTTCTTTAGGAAATTGCTTAGTTTACACTTGGATATGAAACTGAGCAGATATAAAAAATTTGAGAATTTATGTTGAAAAGGATTTTGCTTAAAGGCATGATTCAACCTTGCTTGATCAGCAAGAGTTCTCTGTAGCTCAGTCAGAACATGTGAAATCTAACTATGGTTCCTTCTCTGCCCAGAGGCACACAGGTTTGTATCCTGTCAGAGAGCACATATTTTTCTTTAATAAAATTTCTCAAATATTCAGGCCAGTAGATGAAAATAAATATAAATACAAAGTGGGCTTCTATGATCATCGGTAAAGATGCTTTGATATCAACACTGTAAAGTAAGTCACAATTTACTCAACTTAAAAACTGCATATCTCTCATTGGGACATTTTTTAAAACTCTTCATGGCCCAGATCAATCATTACTTTCAACAACCTCATTCACTAATCCTCAACTTTGAGGGGATCTTGGGCCTTATATAAGGTAAACAACAGTAAAAAAAATTTCAGAGTCTAAATCTGATAATTTTATTTTTGTACCCAAAATGACATTTTTTCGACATGGTTTAAGAAAAAGACCTTTCATTGAAATGAAAAATCATTTTCACGCACAATGCTCCAATTCATGCTGTGGTACAACTACTAAATACTTTGGTAAACTGGAACTTAAAAAGGAAAGGCTTATGATGTGGCTGACATATTTGACAGATTTCAACCCCATCAAGAAAATATCAAGTATTGTCAATAGGTATGTTTATGACAATGGTAAGCAAATTGTATCCAAAAATTAAATTGATGAAGAAATATTAGTTGTTTGCAAAATGTTATTCCATGTAAGGATATAGAAGGCTCTTATCTCTGTTTGGTGGAGATAAGTCATGTTTTTTTTTTTTTTGTTTCTCCTTACACTCTGCTTTGCTGTGTATATATATGTGATATATTATTCTTCACGTGGGACATATGTATATATAGTTTTGTGTATGTCTTAGTAGTATAAAACTCTCTCTGTTTGCCATTCCTTTTCCTTTCCGCCATTTCATTCTGTCCACCATATACAGAGTTATTATATCATAGATATAATAATGCCCATAATAGGGGAAATACAAATGGGAAAATAGGTCTTCCTACCATAGCTCTCTTGTTATATCCTGAAGAAATTCTCAAGTCATTAGAGAAAATGGAAATTATATCAGTAAATAATATTTCCTTTTTTTCTTTGTTGCTGCACTCAGTTCTATATGTCATTTCTTTGAATAAATTATTGTTGAGTTTATCTTGGCACTTCACCTTTCTTGGCAGATCTTCTATTATCACATTGTAGAATAAATATGAATTTAACCATTTTGTTTTTATTTTTAACATTTTTATAGTCAGCTATGTTGGCTTGGGAACATAACTTCCTGTTATCATAGTTTATTATAAAACCCAGGTTGTGTGTGTGTTTCTGTACGTTTATATATTGGATCGGATTTCCTACATTTTTCAACCGATTTCAACAAAACTTCACAGGACTACGTAAAATTACCTTGCGGTGGTTCTGACAGTGCCAAAAATTGGAAAAATACAATTGTTTTTGCACGAAATCAATTTGGAAACAAGATTAAGAGGCATCGCGAGAATGAAAGGGGGACAACTCATATCGAGTTATACTTATTATAAAACTCAGGTTGTTTGTGTGTGTGTGTGTGTGTTCATTTATATATGGGATCGAATTTCCTACATTTTTTAACTGATTTCAACAAAACTTCACTTTTTTTTTTGGCAGGTAGTGTTTCTTATTGTCTTGCACACTTTTTTCTTTATTTTTACATTCAGAATGCTTTAAAAATTCCATTTACAAGACAATTGTTTATAATAAAATTCTATTCAATCGGTAGACTCATAACGATTGAAAAGAATGTTTTTGTTTGAGTTTGGGTTTGACCAATTCATAAAAAAAAAAAAAAACAAATTAAGACATGCGTGTCTGTCAACCTTAAACAATAATCTTTGTCAATTTTATTTTTCAGTCTTTATGATGGTCGATACTTGATCTATCTCTTACTGTTATATCCCCGGGCAACGCCGGGCTCTACTGCTAGTATATATATATATATATATATAATACATAAACTAATGAATTAATCATATCATAAAAAAAAACTCAAGAAAAACATCATTTATTCACTTTTTTTTATTAAACATTAAATTACCTCACTTAGTATCCACCATAATTTACCAAGACTTTTCAGTTAGCCTGATGAATATTTATAAGTATTTGGTAAATTTAAAAATTTTTTAAAACTAAACATTTTTACCTTTGTTCACAGATATTTCTTACTCCATCATTTTACTTGATAAAGTTTATCAGAGGACAAAACATGTTGGCTAAGGTAAGTTTCCTTTAGTATTTATTCATATTGTCCTTTTGTAGATACATTTTTAGTTATATCTGATATATTATTGTGTTTAGCATGAAGCAGACTGTCACCTCTGGGTGCTGACTTCAATGCCCACTTTTATATAGACATATATACTGACATTTGGAAAAACATTCATGAAAGTATGTTTTGAAAATAATATCTGATAATGTATTTTGCCTCTATGGCTTCATCAGATGGATACCAAAAAATGTGTTGTGTGTGTATGCATTCATGTGTGTTTAAAATAATAAAATCTTATATTCTAAATGTCAATAACTTATAACTCTGTTGGGATTACATACCCAAATTTATTACATATATATATATATATATATAGTTGTAGAGTGGATAAATTAAACAGCCAAATATAAGCAGGAAAATACACATGTGCTAATGTGCATATGTAGGCAAGCAAATAAATAATTGTTAAATTTATGCATGAGGTGTAAATGTAATTATGCACAATGTGGTTATGCAGAGCAAATATGTGTATTAATTAGTACATATACACGTACCTACATTTTTGACATGCAACTATAGTTTTGTTTACTTCCAGCAACATAGACTTGTGCCCGATGAACTGGGAACACCAGCCAGTGAAACTATAGTCACATGCCAAAAACATAGGTACGTGAATATGTACTAATTAATACATACATACATATATATATTTATATATATATATATATATATATACATATACATATATATATATATATATATATATATATATATATATAAAAACACATTTCATTGAATACGACAGACAAGGTGCTTTTATTAATTTTTTATAAAATTTCTCACGTGATCTAATAATTGTTTTCTTTTCAGATGACAAATTATATAAAAACTGTCTGAATGTTCTTTTTTGTAAGAAAATCAGCTATAGATTTAGCCATTTTCTTCGGATTAAACATTTTAACTGTTAAATAAGAAATAGTTTGATGCATGTATTTACATGTTTTCATTTTCAAAACACAGTCAAGATATTGTGTCCATGTTCATAGTTAATATTATTAACTAATTAAGTATAAGGGAAAGTGCTATCATAAAAGAACATTCGGACAGGTTTTATATAATTTATCATCTGAAAAGAAAAAAAAATTATTAGATCTTAATTTAGAAAATTGTATTAAATAAAAATAATTTGTATAAAAACGCTTGTCTGTCGTATTCAATGAAATATGTATGAAAGAAATTGCTGCCTAAATACATAATATACATATATATATATATATACTAGCAGCATGGCCTGGCGTTGCCGTGCTTGATTCAAAATTGTACGACACATACAGCAATCGCTATCATTGACTTAAAAAATATTTTTGCCTTCCTTGCCTTTAAAGGTGCCCTTTGCCGTGCTGATGTTTGCTACATGCCTTACTTCTTGCCTATCTCACACTGCAAACTTTTTTTAAGCTCTATACTAAACATTAAATCTGTTACGAAAAAAGAACTAAACAAAATGAACACAAAACGATCAGCTTTTAAAAAAAAACTCGTATATTGGAAAAACCGAATGAAAAAAAATGTTAACAACAAATACTTTTTCACACCCAACCCAGTTCTGCGGAATCAGAAACAATGTTGAGTTTAAGCAAGCGAATGAGTCAATTAGAGTAAAGTGCCATGCAGATTTAAATTTTTCCCACTTGTGATGAATGTAGCTGTCGATTTTTTTTGCATGCTAGGATGCTAGTTAACATTTGTGTCAGTCAGCTGTTGACTCTCACGCTAGCCAATAGAATCTTCCTGCCTATTCATGGCAGCCAGCTATAGGCTCTCACTCTGGCCAGTAGAAAATGGCTGCAAACTACATGAAAACTGTCGTAGAAGCATGAAAAAATTGATTATTTCCACTATCAATGGGAGTTGGGAAATGCAAAGTCAGTCTTGGCCTTCCTACTAACTTGGAGCATGTGCATGTAAATTTTAATGCAAATCCATCAAAATTGCGACCGTGCATTCATTTGCACACACACATCCTGCCTTTTATATATATATATATATATATTCATATATATATATATATATATATGCAAAAATCCTTTATTGAAACAAGTTTTCATTAAAGAGAACAGAAAAGGAATTTCTGTTAAATTTCTACCTGGAATCAAACAAATTATTCAGTAGCAAAAACACTTGTCACACTACTTAACAGACATTTGCTATCTGTCCCTTTTTTCTCTCTGTCTCTGTGTGTGCACATAGCAAACATTAGATTAATATCCTGTATTTACCAAAAAAGACTTGGTAGTGAACAAGACTGTTCTTTTTTGTGTGTATGGACTGAATGGTTTATGTTCCTGTTGTAACTGTTCAGAAGAAGGGAAAATCTAGAAAAACTAATCAATAATCAATATAAAATGTCCATTAAAATATCAATACAGTTCAGAATCATTGCCCCATTGGCTTGCTTCAGTTTCCAACTTCCACCCTGATCAGTCAATTCTATATTGATCCAATCCTAATTGTATTTATGTGTTATTCTGTTTAGTGATATAACCCCTGCAAAGTTTGCCAAAACATGGTCCTTTGAACTCTGGGTCACTCAAGATCAGAAGAATATTTGGTTGACCCATTCAAGTGAACATGCTGTTGATATAAACACTTCATGCAGAAAAATTCCCAAGAATGATGTTCAAGGCTCGTGTCTGCTTGCAAATGATAACATTTTTTGTGTTTGAAGAATTTGGTGATTCGTTTTGGAATTGATAAAGCAATTTTGAAGCTTCAAGTCAGTTTATGTTTGAGATAAGAGAAACAATTTCAAGTTATGCATGCACAAATACACAGAATCATAAATCATTTTGGATATCTTCCTGTTTCTATCATTTGGTCTATCTCTGCTAAAATGCCTGTCACCAGTTCAACTTTCATGCGTAAAACCTGCCATGCCACCCACACTGTAGTGAACCACCCTCATTCCCTTCATATTATCCCATTAGTGAGATGTAAGTTCCACTTAAGCAGATTCTTCTCACAAAAGACTGCACTGTGGAAGCAACTCCCAAGTTAACCTGTTGAAGGTTAACTATTTATCTTTTCAACTTATCCTAAATTGTGCCTCTTTTCTGTAACACTCTACCATGAGTGGCTCTTGGTCTTGTACAGAGTGAACACTATATATTATTATCATTAGTGGATACATGTGTTTCCATCAACATCTCTTATATATGCTCCTGAAAAATTTATTTCAGTTGAGTTCTCAGGGGAGGAATTGTGGGTTTGTAAACAGTGACTATTGCTGCTAATAATGCAAGACTCTTCAGTAAAACAAATCAAGTTCTCTCAGTCACTGTGTGTTTATCTAAAAATAAATATGCTTAACTTCACCTTCATTCCTGTCATGCACCAATGGCTTAGGGGTAGAATCTCTGACTGATGCCAATTCAGCCTAGCTATTGGCAACTGGATGTCTAGCCACACTGATGAGCTGTGATACAGCAAAACAGTCTGTGAATGACTATATATATATATATATATATATATATATATATATATATATCCCATGAACCACTGCTTTTTGGAAATGATTCTCAAGAGGATGCTTTTCTGATCACTACAATCTTAAACTGTTCAAGTTTAGAATTGGCCATTATCTTTCCCACATATCCACATAAACTGTGTCTCTTACTTTGTAACCCTCTGTCTTGATTGCCTCTGGGCCTTGTAGAAGGTAAACATCGCTGTTAAAAAAATATGTATATGTCTATCAAAGTCTGCATGCATTTCTGTTGAAAACACCATTTTTTCAAATACTTACCTGTTTACTGCCTCTTGTAGTCTCTCTATTTCCCACTTTCTCTCTCTCTGTTCTTTAACCTCATTCCTTAATTCTCTCTACATCTCTCTCTCCCTATGTACCCTCTTCCTCATACCATTCCTCTTCATCATTCCATCTCCTCTCACATATAAACCACTTCTCCTTCCTTCTCCCCTCCATTCTCTCCCTCACTCTCTCCTTCTCTTCCTCCCACATACCAACCTCTTCCCCATTGTCTCTACTAATATCTCCCTCATAATTTTCCATCTTTCTGTCTCTTTCTCACACACCTTTTACATATCAATTCCAAATCCTGGGTATGACAATAAACTACATCTGGCAGCAAGGCCTCTGATTGGGAGATTGGAGGTTTTGAAGAGCATGGAACCACCTCTTAATTGCTGTTGTTCCCAGATCCACCCTAACCAGGGTTGGTAGTACCTGTTAGGGTCCCAGCTAACAAAAGCACTACAAAAAGCATAAAAATACATTTCAATAGTAAAAATACCAGCAATACTTTTTTTATATAAAAAAACTTACCAACAGTAAATATAATAAAATGACTTGCATTACATTTTATCTGCAGTTAAAGCCATACAATTGCATTCAAAATATATTTAGTTGAAGCCATAAAATTGTTCAAATTATTTAGATTTCAGTATTAAATAACCCATAGAGGTGTTGATATGTTGCTAAACAAAATCAACCAACCAAGCATCCAACATATCAATTGCTCCCTCATCTCTTCCACTTCTCTGTCTCTTGCTCTCCCTACTCTCTCTCTCTTCTTCATTCCCTCCAGATCTATATCTCATCCTCTCACATATCAAACCTCTTCCCTATTTTCTCAACTTCTCTTCATTCTCTCCACTTCTCTCTCTCTCTCTCTCTCATTTCCTCCAAGTTCCTCACTCAACTTCTCACTCACTTGCATTCTCTCCACTTCTCTCTCTCTCATTTCCTACAAATTCCTCTCTCAACTTCTCACTCTCCTTCATTCTCTCCACTTCTCTCTCTCTCTCTCATTTCCTCCAAATTCCTCTCTCAACTTCTCACCCTCCTTGATTCTCTCCACTTCTCTCTCTCTCTCTCATTTCCTCCAAATTCCTCTCTCAACTTCTCACCCTCCTTGATTCTCTCCACTTCTCTCTCTCTCTCTCATTTCCTCCAAATTCCTCTCTCAGCTTCTCACTCTCCTGCATTCTCTCCATATCACTCTTTCTTTCATATGTAAATATTTTTTTATCATTTCACCTTCAAGGGAGGCAATAAAGCCACTAAGATGCAATGGTTTATTGAATGTAAGAGAATATGAAAAAATAAAATATTATTGAGAGAATAATAAAAGAACAGGAATTAAGACAGAAGATAATGATTGATATTGAATGTAAAGCCGAAAGTGAGAAGTGCAAGAGAAGAAACTGTTAGCATAAAACATTTAGTTACATCTAGCCATTTCAGGTATAAATTGATGAGACCTAGCTGCCAATCTAGTACTTCCCTTAAATTCATAAAGTCTAGCTGCCAAAGACAAAAGTTCATTAGAACAATCACCATGAAAATATTCATAGAAAAGGCACAAGAGAGCTACGTTACAGTAGTGAGAAAGTGACTGAAGCTGAGATGCCAGATCAGGACAAATAGCATTTCAGATTCTTCTTCTGAAGGTGAGATGCCAGATACTTTCTCCATTCCCTCCACCTTTTTTACCTTCATTGCCTCCATACCTCTCTCCCTCTCATACATCAATACTTTCCCAATTACCTCCAACTTCCTCTCCTTCATTCCCTCCATACCTCTCTCCCTCTCATATATCAATACTTTCCCAATTACCTCCAACTTCCTCTCCTCCATTCCTTCCATACCTCTCTCCCTCTCATATATCAATACTTTCCCAATTACCTCCAACTTCCTCTCCTCCATTCCCTCCATACCTCTCTCCCTCTCATATATCAATACTTTCCCAATTACCCCCATCTTTCTCTCCTTCATTCCCTCCATACCTCTCTCCCTCTCATGCATCAATACTTTCCCAATTACCCCCATCTTTCTCTCCTCCATTCCCTCCATACTTCTCTCCCTCTCATATATCAATACTTTCCCTATCCCCTCCACTTCTCCACTTCATTTCTCTCTCTACTTCTCACATATCAAATCCTTTCCTATTTTCTTCATATCTCTCTCTTAAAATTAAAAAGGAAAGTAAGTCACAAAGAACCCCTATCAACACTGATTCTTGCATAAACAAACAATACATGGATGTACATAAAATGAGGGATCCGTTTCATTCACATCCAAATACTAAACTAATCCCTCATTTTATACCATAACTTATTTGTTGAGGTGCCACTCTGGTCATCAGAAAAGACAGACTGATTTTGACCAAAATAAACACTGAATGTCATTGGGACAGAAAGTGAAAGTAAATTGCAGACTGGACACAAGGTTGCGAGTTGCCTTTCTACATTTATGAGAAAGGGGAGAAATTTTTCCTGTGACACATTTTGTCCTTTAGGACTTCATCAGGATAAAATTATGTTAACACTGATGTGATTACATATGCAGATAAAGGAGAGGGGACACTGAAAGTACAAATGTGTTTTGGGTAGATATATTTTTTCCACAGGGACTTTGTCACATTTTATTTAAACCCCAATATTTGGAGAAAGAGGACAGAGAGAGAGAGAGAGAGACAGAGAGAAAGGAGGAGATTATAAAAAGGTAACAAGAGATAAAGGAAAAGGAAAGAAAAGTTTGTTTTAAAATAAATGATGTGAGCTAAAGGGAAAATGTGAAATTAAGAAGGAAAAAGGAAAAATGTGAAATTAAGAAGGAAAATGTGAAATTAAGAAGGAAAAATGTGAAATTAAGAAGGAAAATGTGAAATTAAGAAGGAAAATGTGAAATTAAGAAGGACAAAGGAAAATGTGAAATTAAGAAGGAAAAAGTAAAAATGTGAAATTAAGAAGGAAAAATGTGAAATTAAGAAGGAAAATGTGAAATTAAGAAAGAAAAAGGAAACATGTGAAATTAAGAAGGAAAATGTGAAATTAAGAAGGAAAAAGGAAAAAGAGAAGAAAAAAGAGAAGAAAAAAGAATTATTTATTCATGATTAAAAGATGAAATCAAGTGAATGATTGCATGAATGACATCAGAAAGAATGAAATAAAGAACATATGAAAAAAAGGTTGGAAAGGAAGAAAAAGAACAACGAAAAAAAGTAATTCATGTAAGAAGAAAAAAGGCTACATGAATGATTAATAAAAATGAGAACAAAGAAGAAATATAGACTGAAAGGAAGGAAAAAACTGACGAAAAAGAAATGATGATGAAAAAGAAAGATGAAGATGAGAGAGAATGAAAAAAAGAAAAGAGAGGAAGGAAAATAAGAGTAAAAAATGAAAGAAAGAAAAATTGGAAAAAGAGAAAGAAAAAAGACTTAAGGAAAAATAAGAGAATGAAAGAAAGAAAATTGGGGAAACAGAGAATGAGGAAAAGGAAAACTGGGAAGTGGAGAGAGAGAATACAGAAAATGGAGAGAGACAGTAAGAGAAGAAGGAAAATGGGGAAAGAGAGGAAGAGAAGAAAGAAAATGGGGAAAGACAGTAAGAGAAGAAGGAAAATGGAGGAAGAGAAGAAAGAAAATGGGGAAAGACAGATGGAGAAGAAGGAAAATGGAGGAAGAGAAGAAAGAAAATGGGGAAAGACAGTAAGAGCAGAAGGAAAATGGAGGAAGAGAAGAAAGAAAATGGTGAAAGACAGTAAGAGAAGAAGGAAAATGGAGGAAGAGAAGAAAGAAAATGGGGAAAGACAGTAAGAGAAGAAGGAAAATGGAGGAAGAGAAGAAAGAAAAATGGGGAAAGACAGATGGAAAAGAAAAAAATGGAGGAAGAGAAGACAGAAAATGGGGAAAGACAGTAAGAGAAGAAGGAAAATGGAGGAAGAGAAGAAAGAAAATGGGGAAAGAGAGGAAGAGAAGAAGGAAAATGGAGGAAGAGAAGAAAAAAAATGGGGAAAGACAGTAAGAGCAGAAGGAAAATGGAGGAAGAAAAAAAGAAAGAAAATGGGGAAAGAGATGGAGAAGAAGGAAAATGGAGGAAGAGAAAGAAAGAAAATGGGGAAAAAAAGTAAAAGAAGAAAAAAAATGGAGGAAAAGAAAAAAAATGGTGAAAGAAAGTAAAAGAAAAAGAAAAAAAAGGAAGAAAAAAGAAAATGGGGAAAAATGAAGAAAGAAAGAAGAAAATGGAGGAAGAGAAAAAAGAAAATGGGGAAAAGAAAGAAAGAGAAGAAGGAAAATGGAGGAAGAAAGAAAAAAAAAAATGGGGAAAGACAAAAAGAGAAGAAGGAAAATGGAAAGAGAAGAAAGAAAATGGGAAAGACAGAAAAGAGAAGAAGGAAAATGGAGGAAGAAAAAGAAAGAAAAAAAGGGAAAGAAGTAAGAGAAGAAAAAATGGAGGAAGAGAAAAAAGAAAATGGGGAAAGACAGATGGAGAAGAAGGAAAAAAGGAGGAAGAGAAGAAAAAAAAATGGGGAAAGACAGGAAGAGAAGAAGGAAAAAAAAAAAAGAGAAGAAAGAAAATGGGGAAAGAGAGGAAAAGAAGAAAAAAATGAGGAAAAGAAGAAAAAAAGGGGAAAGACAGTAAGAGCAGAAGGAAAATGGAGGAAGAAAGAAAAAAAATGGGGAAAGACAGTAAGAGAAGAAGGAAAATGGAGGAAGAGAAGAAAAAAAATGGGAAAGACAGTAAGAAAGAAGGAAAATGGAGAAGAAAGAAATTTAAAATGGGGAAAGACAGTAAGAGAAGAAGGAAAATGGAGGAAGAGAAAAAAAGAAAATGGGGAAAAGACAGATGGAGAAAAAGGAAAATGGAGGAAGAGAAGAAAGAAAATGGGGAAAGACAGTAAGAAAGAAAGAAAATGGAGGAAGAAAAGAAAGAAAATGGGGAAAGACAGATGGAGAAGAAAACAAATGGAGGAAGAAAGAAAAAAGAAAATGGGGAAAGACAGTAAGAGAAGAAGGAAAAAATAGGAAAAAAAGAAAGAAAATGGGGAAAAAGAGGAAGAAAAAGAAAAATGGAGAAAGAAAAAAAAAAAAAGGAAAGGGAAAGACAGATGGAGAAGAAGGAAAATGGAGGAAGAGAAGAAAGAAAATGGGGAAAAGACAGTAAGAGAAGAAGGAAATGGATTTTAAGAGAAGAAAGAAATGGGGAAAGAAAGGAAGAAGAAGAAGAAAAAATTGAGGAAGAAAAAAAAAAAAAAAAAAGACAAGGTGTAAGAGCAAAATCTAGGAAAATGGAGGAAAAGAAGAAAAGAAATGGGGAAAAGACAGTAAGAGAAGAAGGAAAATGGAGGAAGAGAAGAAAGAAAAAAAAAAGAAAGACAGTAAGAGAAGAAGGAAAATGGAGGAAGAGAAGAAAGAAAATGGGGAAACAGAAGAAGAGAAGAAAGAAAATGAAAAAAGAGAGGGCCAGATGAATGAGTGGTGCAATAAGAATGGAAGACTGAGATCATGCAAGAAGAGATGATGAAAGGAAAGCAACGAGAAGGGTAGGAAATTAAACTGTACGAGGAGGGTGAGGCAAAGGATTTAGAGAATGGGAGTAATAAGTAAAATGGGAGAAAAAACTGAGAAAATCAAGAGGCTTGAATTTTCCAGAGAGAGAGAGAGAGAGAGAGAGAAAGAAAAGAAAATGAAGATAGAGAGGGAGAGAAATAAAAAACGGCAAGAGAAAGAAGAAGGAAGGGAGAGAGAGAATGAGAAGAGAAATGAATACAATTTCTTTCCTTTATTTAAAAAAACAGAATACATACAAAAAGTGTTAACAAAAGAAAAACGAAATTGTTAGAAAAAAAATTATATATATATATATATATATATATATATATATATATATATATATATATATATATATATATTCATGCTAACTTACACTAAAAAAATAGAAAAGTGGAAAAAATGAAAATAAAAGTATCATTTTAAGAGAAATCCAATAAGAATTAATAAACGTTTTCAGTTTGTGCAAGTGTAAAAGTCAACAGTATTAAATGCTTGCTTATTGGTTGTCTGATTTTCTAGTTGAGTTATCAGCAACCTGAATGGTCAGATGCAAAAGTAGAGAAGAAAATCAGAAAAAGAACCTCAATTTAATGGAGATGATCCCTTCAAGAAGAAAACAATAGCTACCTGGCTTACTCATATCTTGTTATTAAATAGTCAGCCTAGATTGTAGCTCTGTGAACTTGAAAAATTGAAAATCATTGTCAATATACCATACCTTATGACTTGGCCACTTGTATATCTGTCTACTAGGATGGGTAACTAATCCCTATTGCACATGCCTGCTCAGGCACATTTGTGTTTGTTCAACACAAGCAATCTGTGGTTTACACTGCAACTATGCTGAGTGGAACTTAGTTACAGTTTCTGGCGTGATCAACAGCCTAAACAAGGCCAACACACTCAAACCCTCAGTCACGAAGACTTGTGACTTTGTGCTAGCACAACCATCGACAGATCTCAAATGGTTCCATCTACCCATTTTCAGTCACAAAGCATGGGTCAACATTAGGTTTGGTTTTCAGGCTACACACTTGGATCGCCTCCTGACAACATCAAGAAATCACCTTCCTGATAAACTGACCATAGTGAGATTCAAACCGGGTTGCATGGTCAGAAAGTGATTGTTCTAACCACTCAGCCACATATATATATATATATATATATATATATATATATATATATATATATATATATATAAAAATTTCACCCCAAGGGGGCGGGAAGCCACTATGATATCTGAGTACTTACAGAAGATTTGGAGCAAGATCAGATAGGGTGATAGAGGAAAGGACAAGGAGAAGGATAGTGGATAGATCAAGGCAACTGGAGATGTTGATTGACATTACATTTGAATAGTTGGGGATTATAGCTATCAGGGAAGGGAGTTCCACAACAGAGAGGTGCGAGATATGAAGCTATTGGAGTAGAAGAGATGGCTACATTTAATAACATTCGACAGTGAAACTTTGAAACAGGATGCCAGCCTCGTAGGGCACTTGAATTCATGAAGTAAAGGGATGCCATATATACTTTTGTGATGTCAACGAATACTTGTAGAGATTTTGTAATTCCAGATACAACTATAGTACACCATTGAACAATGTTGGTGTCATATAACATCGAATAACACTCACACTAATAGTACTTGCTTGATAATACTCACTCGAAAAGTAATGCATATAGTGATCTGAATAGAGAAATAGTATAGTGAATAGAGAATAGCAGTCCGTATAGTAATAGAGGAAAGAGTAAAAATAATGATTTGAATAGTAATAGAGGATAGACTAGAAATAACGATCATTAGTCTTCAGCTACTTTCTACATATATGCTTTTCCTCTATGGTGATCTGTTCTACTTAATTCAATAATGGGGTCGCCTGTGTTTGCTCACTGGTGATCTATGTTCAAACTCAAATGTCGGCACCGACACTTTATTCCTATATAACATATACTCAAGCATAGTGCATGTTTTTATTAGTTTTTACACAAAAAATAAAAGGTTGCACTATACACAGGTAATTTTTTTGAATTGGTTAAAAATCAGGCATTTTCTGAGACCAATACACGGGTAAATTTTTCTGGCAGTTTTAAAATCCATGCATTTTCAGTGACCATAACTTACCTGATAGGCCTACACTCTCATGGTAGCTTGGCTGGCCTTTAACGGTACAGGTAAGATGCTTTAGCCTACCTCCTGTAGTCTTTCTGCTGTAACATGAACAGTTTTTTTTGCCTTACCATTTTTGAGTGGCTTTGTAGAAAAAAACAAAAGAATGAAGACCATTTATTTGCTATAAAATATGTCCAGGATAATGGCCAGTACTGAAATATTTGACTCCCATATTGCTCAGATGTCAGGGTCACATTACACCCAAACTATATGAAAACATCAGGTTTTTCACAAAAAAATTCAGGGGTCACATTATACATAAAGTTGTCTTATATATAAATATATATAGTTCATTTGTGTAAATCAGTGGTTCCCAACCTTTTTTTGGCCATGACACACTTAAGCATCTCTAAAATCCTGATGACCCCCTTCCACCATCATGACACATAATTTATAAAAATTTTATCTTTATTATTTGCAAATAATGCCTTAAATAGGTTTTTATATATATATATATATATATATATATATATATATATAAAGGAAATATGTTGTAGTGGTTCCAACGAGAGAAAAGTATGTATATTAAAAAGAAGAGGGGTGCCGCAAACGTTTTTGGTTGTAATGTGGATTTATTGAGAAAAAATATTATACTTTGTTTTACATAATTTCACGACACGTGTTTCTGGTCTGGTCTCACAACCGTCTTCAGGTGAAAGTGGAGATTTTTACATATTATTAAAAATAATTAATTTTTCTTCATGTTCAATGTGGAATATTCTCGATATGAGACATTCTGTTTGTGTGTTGGCAATCCGAATTTTCTTTCTAGAATTGTCAATGAAGAGTTCTGCGTGAAGGGTCATAAAACAATTAAGGTTTGTCCAGCGAGTAGTTATCGGCATTTAATCTTTTAATGTTTTAGTGACCTCTATGTGCTCTTGGATCTGTTTCTATTTTGGCGTGTTCCTGTCAGCATGCGTGTATATATGCGTGCGTATATTTCCTTACTACGAGGAATTCGTAAACTTATTTGTACTTATACACGCATACACACACATACGCACATACACACTATCCCACCACAAGTAGTCAGTACACACACACATATACACACACATATTTCCCAAGCTACATGGAACCAGTACACACACACACACACACACATACATACACACACACACACACACACACACACCTCTTTTAAAAAAAAAACATCCATAAATATAAATGTATGTATGTGTACATACACATATATATATCTCTTTTCGTGTCTCCCAGGGATATATGAGTGTGCGTCCATGTATGTGAGCGATCATATTGGCCAATGAATGGCAAATTTTTTTTGGTGTAATATTTAGTGTGTGTGACTGACTAGAACAATTACAACTGAGTAGTGAGTTCGATCCTGTGTGGGTGCCCTTCACTTTTATTTGTGCCAAATATCAAAGCTATGTGTAGAAAATCACTAGGGCATCTCAAGGTAGTGTAATGGTTGTGCTTTGTATTGACTGTTAGAACAATTACAACTGAGTAGTGAGGTCGATCCCCATAGGGTATACCCACATATATAACCATGTGAACATAAAAAGCTATGTTTAACAAAATCACTAGGGCATCTCAAAGTAGTGTAATGGTTAAAGCTTTAACTCTGCTGGATCAATTACAACTGAGTAGTGAGTTCGATCCTCACTGGGTGCCCCACACTTTCGGCCTTGTGCCATATCAAAGCTATGTCTTAGAAAATCACTAGGGCATCTCGAGGTGGTGTAATGGTTAGCAAGCTTGACTCACTAGAACAATTCCAACTGAGTAGTGAGTTCGATCCCCACTGGGTGCCCCACACTTTCGGCCTTGTGCTACATCTAACTTATGCTTGGAAAATCACTACATATTGGCCAAAGATTGACAAATTTGCTGTCCAACGTCAAATTCTAGCTGGAGCAGATATCATGGTTTCATTTTTCAATAAAAATGACTGCTTATCAGTGATCTAAGGTAGAGGGCTGAGGCAGATCAGTCAAGGGAGGAACGGACAGGAGACAAGGGTGGGCCATTGATGAGAATGTACAGAGGATAGCATTCACACTGCAAATCACGCTGCTCCAGCCGTACGTCATAAATCAGACCTGACAGATACAAGGCAGATTCCGACACGAGAAGATTTCATGCCAAATATACAAGTGAACTTGTGACAAAAATTCTAACAACCCTGGAGAAAATAGGTTGAAAGTCCAAACAAAACTCCTTCAAGCTGAGACATCCTGAGACATACGATTAAGAACAAAAATAGGTGCTACTTGATAAACTTTTGCCTTGTACCGTTTTGTTATTTCTTTCTCCAAGTTTTTCCTATTTTTTTCTATTTTTGAAGGGATCAATTTTTTGTAAATAAATCTGTTTCTTATTAAACTAATAGTAACATATTAGGTTGGTGCAAAAATAATGTCGTTTTCTCACATATGTTAATTTTATATATGATTTCTGAATTAATTCTTTGATATATATAGCCATGTTATATATCATTTTGAAGCGCGTTTTTCGCTCTATCGAATTGTGCTATTCGTTACCGTTCTCAATCTCTTCATTCATTTTTTTGCAGGCTTTTCGACAGCATGGACAAAATTCAAATCCGCATGATTTTTTTGTTCCAGTTCAAACTAGACCGAAAAGCTGCTGAGACAGCTCGTGATATCAATGATGCATTTGGCCCAGGAACCACTAACGAACGTGTGGTTCAAGAAATTTCGCAATGGTGACGAGAGCCTCGAAGATGAAGACGGTCGCGGCCGGCCGACTGCGGTTGATAACGAACATTTGAAAGCCTTAATTGAAGCCGATCCTCGAAAAGCACACAAGAAGTTGCTGTTGAACTCGAGGTCGACCACTCAACAGTCGTTCGCCATTTAAAGCAAATAGGGAAGTCAAAAAACTTGGATAAATGGGTGCTGCATGAATTGAACGATAATCAAAAAAATCATCATTTTGAGGAGTCTTCTACGCTCCTTCTGCCCCCAAAAAACGACCCATTTCTTGAGCGGATTGTGACATGTGATGAGAAGTGGATCCTCTACGATAACCGGCCATGTTCGGCACAGTGGTTGGATGCCGGAGAAGCTCCACAACACTTCCCGAAGCCGAAATTGCACCAAAAAAAGGATATGGTGACTGTTTGGTGGTCTGCGGCCGGTCTCATCCATCACAGCTTCTTGAATCCGGGCAAAACGATTACGGCGGAGAAGTACTGCTGACAAATTGATGAAATGCACCAGAAGCTTCAACGTATGTGCCCGAGATTGGTCAATATGAAGGGACCAATTTTTCGCCATGACAACGCTCGCCCGCATGTTGTTTTTTACTGACCCTGCAGAAGCTGAACGAATTGGGCTACGAGACTCAGCCTCATCCGACATATTCACCGGACCTCTCATTTTGCCGATTATCACTTTTTCAAGCATCTCGACAACTTCCTGTGCGAAAAATGCTTTTGGCCAAGATGATGCCGAATCGGCCTTCAATGACTTATTTCGCTTCCAGAACTCCGGATTTATATGCTAATGGGATAAATAAACTTGTTTCTCGTTGGCAAAAATATGTCGATTGGTTCTTATTTCAATTAATAAAGTTTATTAAGAAAGGAAGTTGAACGTCAAAAAACGACATTATTTTTGCACCAACCTAATATTTTTTGTATGTGAATCTGTTTCTTATCCAACAAATTGTATCACATTTTTCTTTCTTTCTGTGGGTAATCTTTTTTTTTTTAACTCAGGAAAATGTTATCCTGCCCAAAGAGGTGCATAAAAGGAAACCCTTGTTTTGTACTTTTTGAATTTATAAATTGTAAATAAAAGAGTTGTTCCTTTTAAAATTTTATGCAATAGTCTTTTTTCTTAAATTGCACCTATTTTCAAAAGTTACTGTTTTTACTAAGTTACGTATCTGGCACAAGAACTTGGAGTTGGTAAGAAAGTAAAATTTTTATACTATCTTATTATTCAAAAAGTGAAATCCTGTTCACGTGGAGAAAACCTAAAAACCAATCACAATACAATAAAAAAATATTGTGTTACGAATATAAATGTAAAATTTCAGATATAATATATCTGTAAAAAGACAATATGAATAAAGACAAAAGGAAAACTTAGCTGAAACGTTTCATGCTCTCTTGATAAAGTTCCTCAGAGGATGAAAACTGTCAACTAAGATAAGTTTTCCTTTCATTTTTATTCATATAAAATCATATTTTTTTAAAAAAGCAAGCTTTTCTGGAATAAACATTATTAAAATAAAAATCAATCACAGCTAGAATCCTTGGAGGATTTAATAGTATCTCTGTCCTAAATTCAATCTTGCAATGGAGATATTCTAAAAAAAGCCTCAAGCTCAGATATCTCATTTAAACAAGCAGACTGTCCAGAAGAGTTGCAGGAGATTTTGAAGTTGTCTGGAGGCCTTTGTTGAAGCCAATGGCAATTTTATTGAATCAATTTCCTCTTTAATATTTCAAGATTCTTTTGCGTAATTTTGGTGAATTTTATCTGTTAAAATGAGATGCAGTGTCATTTTAATTTTGGCGGCATTTAGACGACAATTTATCCATCGTATCCTGTAAATATAATTGTTTTTAAGAATTTGAATTATCTTTTTATTACAAATTATAATAAATTGTTTTCTTTTTGTTAATAAATAAATCATAGAAAATCTAATCTTATTATCATCATAATAAGAGCTGCAGAAATTTAATTATAGGTTGATTTGTTTGTTTTGTTTTGTTTTACGGCATATCAACCACAATGGGTCATTTAATGCCAACGACTTTTTTTTTTCTTTCTGATAATATTTTTGCTTTGTTAGAAATTCATTTCTATCAATATCTCTTTCCTCAGAAATATATAGCTGGTAATAGTATTTTTCCCAAAATGTATAGCTGGTTATTTTTCAAAAACATATAGCTGGCATATCTTTTCAAAAACGTATTGCTGGTACAGCGTAACCCGGATATAAGAAAGTTGTTGGGACCGGAGAAGAAGTCTCTTATATCCGGGTTTCTCTTATATCCGGGTTTGGTCTATTTTATATACATTAACACAGGCTCTAATTTGGGACCAGAGAAAATCTCTCTTATATCCTGGTTTCTCTTATATCCGGGTCTCTTATATCCGGGTTAAACTGTAATATTTTTTCTTTCAAAAATTTATTTCTGGTAATAATTTTTTATTTATTCTTCTACAGTTCCATTGAAATATCTTATGCGTATTTGTGATCATTGTCTTCCTGTTTGGTTCATTGAATTATTTTTTGTTTTTAAAACCATGTTTAGGTTTTTTCCTTTTCAAAAACGCATTGCTGGCAACATTTGGTTTTCAATTATTATCTAGGTTTCCAACTTTTTTTTTTTTGGCTATACCCACCTAAGCATCTCTGAAATACTCATGGCACCTCCTCACCCCCAGTGACATATAATTCTTATTATTCAAAGAGTAAAATCCTGTTCATGTGGGGGAAGCCTAAAAGGCCATTAACTTAACTTTCCTGAAGAACTTGAGAATGCATATATAAAATAGTATTATCATTTAATTTTAGAATTTTATAATACAATAAAAAAATATTGTGTTACTAATATATATATATTTTTTTTTTATTTCATTTTCTAGTCTTGATAGAGGTCAAAAAAATCTTGTGTCCCTTTGGGTGATGAATAATTTTCCACCTAACAACCCCCTTTTTCACAGACAAAATATTGTTTACTAATATATATATATATATATATATATATATATATATATATATATATATATATATTAGTAACACAATTTTTTTTTAATTGTATTGTAAAATTTTTAAAATTAAATGATAATACTATTTTATATATGCATTCTCAAGTTCTTCAGGAAAGTTAAAGTTAATGGCCTTTAGGCTTCCCCCCACGAACAGGATTATATATATATATATATATATATATATATATATATATATATTTCTTACATACGTATATATATATATATATATATATTAATACATACGTAATTTTACATACATACATACGCACATTTTTATGTATGCATGCTGTAAATGCACTGTATGTATACTAACACGGACACACTAGAAAAAATTCAGTCAACTTGAACGCAAATGAAAGAAAGGTGGACCAACTTTATGTACCCTATGATCGTAAATTACAAACCTTAAAGCATCACGGGGATACATAAAACCAAATAATTTTATTTGGAAAAAAAAGAATTTGGATATCTTTCCTTCCTAAATCTCTCTCTCTCTCTCTCTCTCTCTATATATATATATATATATATATATATATATATATATATATATAAATATATATATTAAAAAAGATTTGCAAAAAAAACGTTTTTTGGTTGTAATGTGGATTTATTGAAAAAAATAAATATACTTTTTTTAAGACATAATATTATATTTTGTTTTTAATTATGTAAAAATAAAGTTTAATATTTTTCTCAATAAATCCAAATTACAACCAAAAACGTTTGCCCGGCCTCTCTTCTTTTTTAATATACATACTTTTCTCTCGTTGGAACCACTACAACATATTTCTTTTATAAATATATATATATATATATATATATATATATATATATATATATATATATATATATATATATATATATATATATATATATATAAATATATAATTACACATGTACATACATACACACCAATATTTTTATATTTGCATAATGTATATGCAAATATATACATATTAACTCACATACATACTTATAATCCCACAGACTCTCTCTCTCTCTCTCTATATATATATATATATATATATATATATATATATATATAACTATATATATATATATATATATATATATATATATATATAAATATATATATATATATAAATAAATATATATATATATATATATATATATATATATACAATACATATGTAATTACACATGTACATACATACACAATAATATTTTTATATTTGCATAATGTATATGCAACATATATATATTAACTCACATACATACTTATAATCACACAGACTCACTACAAAAAAAAATTCACTGTTAATAATTCATTCTTGAATTTCACCCCAGATCAAGCTGCTCACCTGTACAGTGTGTGACCCATGGGTGTGGATACCACAGGTGTAAATGAAGAGGATTCAAGAAATTTACAAACAGGAGTGTGTGTATATCTATATGTGATGGATGCTCCCATTGATTTGATGTATGAGGGCCCAACACTCTTTTTAGTTGATTTCTTATGTTTTTGCTTTAAATGGTAATTTAGTCCAACTGCTGAATTGCACATCAAGCTGTGTTTAGTGCAGATGACAGGATTTTAAGTGGAGCAGGTTGGAAGGTTAGACTCTTGGTTTTAGATCTTAGAACACAAAGGTAAGCCAAACAAGATTTTTCAAAGTTCTTGATACCTTCATGGCAGACTGTTTGCCATTTCCCATGGTTAGCAGTTAGGGCTTCTAAAGGGGAAATGGCACATAGGAGAAGAAGAAGAACAACAACAAGCTTGTGTGAATGGATGGCAGCATAGGGTTTAGGAAAGATAGCAAAAAGATAACATTTACAAAGGAAAGGAAATTGTGGAGAGCCATGATCGCCAATGTACCCGGGAGTGGGGATGGGGTAGGGGAAATGGCACATAAAAGAAGAAATCATGTATACCTAGTCTTCATTTTCTAGTCTTGATAGAGGTCAAAGGCATCTCTGTGTCCCTTTGGGTGATGAATAATTTTCCACCCAACAACCCCTTTTCTCACAGACAAAACATTGCATGCCTCTTACTGCTCAAGTGTTATTTGCATGGAAAATGTTTAAACAAATTACATTCCTTAGTTCCACCAACTCTAACCTTCATGGCTAAGACCTGTCATGCTATGTACACTTTAGCGAGGCACCTTCATTCCCCTTGTATTCCATTGGTGAGATATAAGGTCCACTTGAGCACTTTCTTCCCACAAACCACTATCTTGTGGAATTGACTCCCAAGAAGATCCTCCTCAATCACTACAATCTTAACCTGCTCAAGTGAAGTGATAACCATTGTCTTCTCTATATATTTCCATAAATGGTGCTTTTTACTCTGTAAACATCTACCTCAGGAGGCTCTTGGGTCTTATACAGTGCAGACATCATTCTAAAAAAAAATGCTCAAACTGTAATAAACTCACTTACTGTCATACATTAGTCCTGTCATCTTGGTACGATTGACATCGTCATAGCGTTGAACTTCAAATCCCAGTGCCTGGATTCGTTCTTCCAGACGTTCAGCATCAATATCAGTTCCATCACGTGTTGGTTGCCCAGTTGACTCGTCAAAATGTTTGATGTTAAAAATAATGAATATTCCCCGTCGTTTGTTGTTAAAATTGTATTCCAGTGGGTCAGATGGGGCGCCAGGTCTCAGTGATTTTTTATCACCACTGAAAAAGAAATATCAGAAAAAATGATTAGAAATCAGAATCATTCCCCCTCACTAATGTCATCTCCTTCTCTTTCAGTCTCAGTCACCTTTTGTACCTTAGTGGCATTATTGATTGTTTGGGGTGAAATAATTTAAAAAAGAAAAAATTTCTATTACTGTATTTTGTTATCTAAAAATACAACTTGAGTATAATACAACCTCATGTTTCTGATTATAAAAACAGGGAATAAATTAAATCCCTGAATATAATACGACTCCATGTTTCTGAAACTAAGGGAATAAATTACATCCTTGAGTATAATCGGAATAAGGGAATAAATTACATCCTTGAGTATATAGTACAGTCATCCTTATATAATGTTTTTGAAAAGTCAATTAAAAAAATGTCATATATATATTTCACTAAAATATTTAATTTTTCAGGATATTGTAAAACAAAAATGTCAGTAGGGGATGCTTCTTAAGCCTATAAAAATGCATGCATTTCTCTTCCTAGTTTCTTTTCTCTTTTTACAGCATTTTAGCTCTGGCTGTTAACAATACTGTTTGAATTCTAAACATCATGCTTCTTCCCAATGAACAAATATTGCCAACATGTCAAATACCTTTTGTAAACAATTGTTATCAACACTTACCTACTTTGTGTTTATTATCTATTGTGTTAACTGAGTGTATTTGCATTCTTTCTGTTTCAAATAAGAGGGTTTTTTAAGCAGAGTGAACATTTCTGAAAACATGTGAGAAGCCACTAGGACGCAAGGGGTTACAGAAGATTTGGAGCAAGATCAGATAGGAGTGATAGAGGAAAGGATGAGGAGAAGGATAGTGGATAGATCAAGGCAGATTGGAGATTATAGCTCTCAGGGAAACTGGAATAGGGAAGGGAGTTCCACAGGCAAGAGATGTGAGAAATGAAGCTATCGGAGTAGAAGAGACAGCTACATTTAGTAGTTTCGACAGTGAAAGGGTGAGAGTGGGATGCCAGCCTCGTAGGGTGCTTGAATTCATGAAGCCTGGGAACCAGCGAATGCAGCTCCTCGGAGCAATTGCCATGAAATTATTTGTAAAAAAGACAGAGAGAGGCAACAACGCATCTGTGATAGAGCAACTGTAGACAAGATGCCAGAACAGGGCCAATTATATTTCATATTCGCCTCTGGAGTTTATCAAGAACCCTGAGGCAAACAGAAGGGGCTCCAGACCATATATGGCAGCAATACTCCATGCAAGGGCAAATTGTTGATTTGTAGATCTAGAGGATCAATTCCGGGGAGAAAAATTTCCTGGCGCGGCACAGGGAGCAAACTTTCCTTGCGATGGATGAAGCAATTGACTCAATACTAGTGTATAATATTCTGGGCTGTTATACATTACATTACCCATGCATCCAACTTTAGAGAATCTTGTATTCCCAAGTGGTCACTAATCTAGGTACTGACAGGCTTGAAGTTGCTTAACTATTGATAGTATCAGAACTGGTGTTTCAATGTGATATGGTTATAAGCCAAATTATATATGATTTTAACAGCATATGATTGCAGTCTAAGACTTTTGCAAAGTCACTGGGAGTAGTTCAGTTAACCATTTCCAACATTTTCAAAAGACTCAAATAAAAAACAGAATATGAGGCAAGATAAAATAAAGTTTTTAAGCAAGAGAAAAAAAAAGAGAAAACACTTTAACAAGGAATGAAAAAAATTGATCATCTGTCATTATGTTTATAGAAACAGCTGTTTCTTCAGAGGGTGACTTATTTCCCAATCAGCAAATTAAATTGGTTCCTGAGATTATTAATAAGCCAAAATAGATAGAAAACATCAGAATAGGGGTAAGAAAGAAACAGACACAAAAGAAAGAAAGTTAGAAAACAAAGAAAGAAACAAGATAGAAACAAAAAAGAGAAAGAGAGAAGCCAAAAAGAAAAATAGCAGCAAAAGAAAACTAGAAAAAAAGAGAGAAAGAGAAAGAAAAGAATGCTAAAAACAACAAAAAAAAATGATGGGCAAAAGAAAGAAACAGTGAAGGAAAAGAAAGCCAGATAGAAAAGAAAAAAGAAAAAGAGTAAAAAATTAGAAACAAAAAGAAAAAAAAAACACTGAGGTAAAAAGACAGCTAAAAAAGAAACAAACAGTGAAGTAAAAGAAAGAAACAAAAAAAAAAAGAAAAAAAAAAAAAAAATAATGAAAAAAAGAATGATTTTTTCGAAAAAAATTAAAAGAAAAAAAACGGAAAGCAAAATTTTGAAAGCAAGATAAGAAAAAAAGATAAATAAAAAAAAAAAAAATAGGAACAAAAAAAAAAAAAAAAAAAATAACAGAAAAAAACATCTAAAAAATAAAAAAAAAGTGAAATAATAAAGAAAAACAGTGAAGCAAAATAAAGAAACAGTGAAGCAAAATAAAGAAACACAAAAGCAAAATAATGAAAGCTAGAAAAAAGAAAGAAATAGTGAAGCAAAAGAAAAAAACAGAAAAAGCAAAACAATAAAAGCTATAAAACAAAAAAGAATCCATGAAGCAAAAAAAAGCTATAAAACAAAGAAACAGTTTGTTCAAAAGAAACAAAAAACAAAATAATGAAAGCAAAAGAAACAGTGAAGCAAAATAATGAAAGCTGGGAAACAAAGAACAAAACAGTGAAGCAAAAGAAAGCTAGAAAACAAAGAAGGAAACAGAGAAGCAAAATAGTGAAAGATAAAATGAAACAAAAAAAAACAGAAACAAAAAAAAGCTAGAAAACAAAGAAGGAAACAGAGAAGCAAAATAGTGAAAGATAGAAAACAAAAAAAGAAACAGTGAAGCAAAAGAAAGCTAGAAAACAAAGAAGGAAACAGAGAAGCAAAATAGTGAAAGATAGAAAACAAAAAAAGAAACAGTGAAACAAAAGAAAGCTAGAAAACAAAGAAGGAAACAGAGAAGCAAAATAGTGAAAGATAGAAAACAAAAAAGAAACAGTGAAGCAAAAGAAAGCTAGAAAACAAAGAAGGAAACAGAGAAGCAAAATAGTGAAAGATAGAAAACAAAAAAAAAAAACAGTGAAACAAAAAAAGCTAGAAAACAAAAAAGAAACAGAGAAAAAAATAGTGAAAAATAAAAAACAAAAAAAAAAAAAACAAAAGAAATCTTTGAAAAAAAAAGAAAGCAAAAATAGAAAAAAAAACTAAAAAAACAGTTAAACAAAAAGAGCAAAAAAAAAAACAAAGAAACTGAAGCAAAAAAAAGAAAGATAGAAAAACAAAAAAAAAAACAAAAAAAAAAGAAAGAAAACAAAAAAGGAAAAAAGAAGGAAAAATAATGAAAATAGAAAAAAAAAAAAAAAAAAAAACAAAAGAAAAACAGAAAACAAAGAAGGAAAAAGAGAAGCAAAATAGTGAAAGATAGAAAACAAAAAAAGAAACAGTGAAACAAAAGAAAGCTAGAAAACAAAGAAGGAAACAGAGAAGCAAAATAGTGAAAGATAAAAAAAAAAAAGAAAAAGTGAAACAAAAAACGAATCTAAAAAAAAAAGAAATAAACAAAAGAAAAGTGAAAACAAGAAAAAAAAAAAGAAAAATATAAATAAAAAAAGCTAAAAAAAAAAAAAAAAGAGAAACAATAGTTTAAGAAAAAAGAAAAAAAAGAAATTCCCTTACAAAAGAAAGGAAAACAAAAAAAAAAACAGAGAAGCAAAATAATGAAAGATTATTAAAAAAAAAAAAAACAGTGAAACAAAAAAAAATGCTAGAAAACAAAGAAAAAAAAAAGCAAATAATAAATATAAAAAAAAAGTGAAAGATAGAAAAAAAAAAAAAAAAAATGTTTTATCAAATACAAAAAAAAAAAAAAAAAAAAAATTTAAAAAAAAAAAGAAAAAAAGAGAAGCAAAATTGTGAAAGATAGAAAAAAAAAAGAAACAGTGAAACAAAAGAAAGCTAGAAAATGAAAAAAGGAAACAGAGAAGCAAAATAAAAAAAATAGAAAAAAAAAAAAGAAACAGAAAATACAAAAAAAAGCTAAAACTGAAAAAAAGAAAAATAGCAAAAAAAAAAATAAAAAAAAAAAAAAAAAATCAAAAGCAAAAAATTTCCTAAAAAAAAAAAAAAAGGAAAAGAGAAGAGAATAGTGAAAAAAGAAAAAAAAAAATTTAAAAAAAAGCTAGAAAATAAAAAGGAAAAAAAAACAAAGAAAAAAAAAAAAAAAAAGAAAAAAAAAAAAAAAAAAGAAAAGAAAAAAAGAAAAAAAAAAAAAAAAAAAAAAAAAAAAAATAGAAAAACTTGGAAACAAAAAAAAAAAAGAAAAAAAAAAAGAAAGCAAAAAAACAAAAGAAAAAAAGAAGAAAAAAAAAAAAAAAAAAAAAAAAGAAAAACAAAAAAAAAAAAAAAAACAAAAATAGAAAAATCAAGAAAAACAGAAAAAAAAAAAAGTAAAAACAAAAAAAAAAAAAAAAAAACAAAAAAAAAACAAAAAAAAAAAAAAAAAAAAAAAAAAAAAAAGAAAAAAAAAAAAAAAAAAAAAAAAAAAGCTAAACAGAAAAAAAAAAAAAAAAGTGAAAAAAAAAAAAAAAAAAAAAAAAAAAACAAAAAAAAAAAAAGAAAGAAAAAAAAAGAAAAAATTAAAAAAAAAAAAAAAGATAGAAAAAAAAAAAAAAAGTGAACTTTTAGAAAAAAAAAGAAGAAAACAGAGAAAAAAAAAAAAAAGATAGAAAAAAAAAATTTAAAAAGTTAAACAAAAGAAAGAAAAAAAAAAAAAAAGAAACAGAAAAAAAAGAAAGATAGAAAACAAAAAAAAAAAATTCTTAAAGAAATCTTTGAGGAAAAAAAAAACAAAAGAAAAAAAAAAAAAGAAAAAAAAGAAAAAAAAAAAAGAAACAGTAAAAAAAGCTTTTAAAAGAAAACTGACAAAAAAAAAAAAAAAAAAGTAAAAAAAAAAAAAGAAAAGAAAAATAAAAAAAAAGACAAAAAAATTCTGAAAAAATAAGAAGAAGCAAAATAAAAAAATAAAAAATCTAAAAAAAACAGTGAAAATGAAGAAAGCTAAAAAAAAAGAAAATTAAACAGAGAAGAAAAATTTTGTGAAAAATGAGAAATAAAAAAAAAAAAAAAAGAAAAGAAGCAAAAAAAAAAAAAAGATAAAAAAAAAAAAAAAAAAAAAAAAAAAAGAAAAAAAAAAGTGAATTTTTTAAGAAAAAAAAAAAAAAACAAATTGAAAAAAAAAAAAATCTAAAATGAAAAAACAAAAAAGGAAACAGAGAAAAAAAGTGAAAAAGAAAAAAAAAAAAGTGAAAAAAAAGAAAAAAAAAAGAAAAAAAAAATAAAATAAAAAAAGATAGAAAACAAAAAAGAAACAGTAAATAAAAAATTTCTAAACAAAGAAGGAAAAAGAGAAAAACAAAATAGTGAAAGATAAAAAAAAAAAAAAAAAAGAAAAAAAATCAAAAAAAAAAGCTAGAAAAACAAAGAAGGAAAAAAAGAAGCAAAAATAGAAAAAAAAAAAAAAGCAAAAAAAAACAAAAAACAAAAAAGAAAGAAGAAGAAAAAAAAAAAGGAAACAGAGAAACAAAAATAAAAAAAGAAAAGGAAAAAAAAAAAAAAACAGTTTAAATAAAAAAAAAAGCTAGAAAAAAAAAAAAAAATAAAAAAAAAAAAAAAAAAAAGTGAAAGATAGAAAAAAAAAAAAAAAAAACAAAAAAAGAAAAAGAAAACTGAAAAAAAAAAAAAAAAGCTAGAAGGAAACAGAAAAAAAAAATAGTGAAAGATAGAAAACAAAAAAAAAACAGAGTGAAATAAAGAAAGCTAGAAACAAAAGAAGGAAACAGAAAAGCAAAATAGTGAAAGAAAAAAAAAAAAAAAAAAACAGTGAAATAAAAAAAGAAAGAACTGAAAAAATCAAAAAAAAGCAAAAAAGAAAAATAAAAAAAGATAGAAAAAAAAAAAAAAAAAAAAGAAAAGAAAAAAAAAAAAGAAACAGAAAAAAAAATTTAAAAATGATAAAAACAAAAAAAAACAGAAAAAAAAAAAAGGAAAACAAAGAAAAAAAAAAAAATAGTGAAAGATAGAAAACAAAAAAAGAAACAGTGAAACAAAAAAAAAGCTAGAAAACAAAGAAAAAAACAGAGAAAAAAATAGTGAAAGATAGAAAAAAAAAAAAACAAAAAAAAAAAAAAGCTAGAAAACAAAGAAGGAAACAAGAAGCAAAAAAGTGAAAGAAAAACAAAAAAAAAAACAGTGAATAAAAAAAAAAAAAAAGAAGGAAACAGAGAAAAAAATAGTGAAAACAAAAAAAAAGAAAAAAAAAGAAACAGTGAAAAAAAAGAAAGCTAAAAAACAAAGAAGGAAACAGAAAGCAAAAAAAGTGAAAGATAGAAAACAAAAAAAAAACAGTGAAACAAAAGAAAGCTAAAAACAAAAAAAAAACAGAGAAGCAAAATAGTGAAAGATAGAAAACAAAAAAAAACAGTGAAACAAAAGAAAGCTAGAAAAAGAAAAAAGAAACAGAAAAACAAAAAAAGTGAAAGATAGAAAAACAAAAAAAAACAGTGAAACAAAAGAAAACTTAAAAAAAAGAAGGAAACAGAGAAGAAAAATAGTGAAAAATAGAAAAAAAGAAACAGTGAAACAAAAGAAAGCTAGAAAACAAAGAAGGAAACAGAGAAGCAAAATAGTGAAAGATATTTAAAAAAAAAAAAAACAGTGAAACAAAAAAGAAAAAAAAAACAAAGAAGGAAACAGAGAAGCAAAATAACAAAAGATAGAAAAAAAAAAAGAAACAGTGAAACAAAAATAAAGCTAGAAAACAAAGAATAATGGAAACAGAGAAGCAAAATAGTGAAAAAAAAAAAAAGAAAGAAAAAAAGCTAAAAAAAAAAAGAAACAGAAACAAAAGAAAGCTAGAAAACAAAAAAAACAGGAAAACAGAAAGAAACCTGAAAAAAACAAACAGAGAAGCATAAGAAACAAAAAAGCAGAATAATGAATGCTAGAAAACAAAGAAAAAAACAGTGAGCAAAAGAAAGAGAAATAAACCAAGAAATAGTGAAGGAATTCAAAGAAAGAAATGAACGTTATCTTGGTCAGAATTTATCTGGCTTGTTGATGTTATTTAACTCTCCTGGAAAATATCTCATAAATTGATTCAATTGATACAAATCTAGTGTTGTTTCTAAAATAACTGACAGTCAGGTTAATATTAAGTGTGTGCCAATGTTCCCAGCACTTTTTTTAAAAGTAGAGACTGAATGAATACAATAATTTTGGTTTGCTTTTTGCTGGAAACTTTTTACACACGCTTAATTAATATTTCCATAAAAAAACTAAAGTAAACCATCCAGGTTATTCCTTTATAGACATGTAAGAGTTTCTTTCAGTTGAATTGTTTGATTTATTTGTTTAACGGCATATCAACTACTTATGGCTCATTTGATACTGCAATTTAATTTTCTTGGGAGTTTTGAAGTAATAAAAATATGATATACATTATTCTGCTTTCACAATTGCATACATTGTAAATGATACTCAGCTTTTGTGCATATATATGTTTGTTGGCTGGTTGATTTTGTTTAGCGGCTTATCAACATCTCTATGGGTTATTTAATGCTGAAATCTAAATATTTGTACATAATTTTATATTTTCAGTGTAAAAGGCATGTTTTTTTTTAAATGTATAGTTTATAGACCATAAAATGTATTGCAGTTAATTTCACTACAAAATGTATTGTTGGTAATATTTTTATAAAAATGTATGGCTGGTAATTTTACTATAAAAATATATTGTTGACCAATTTGCTATAAAAATGCACTGTTGATTTTTGTTTGGGAGTTTACTGTTTGACCATAGTTTGAACCCTAACAGGTGCTACCACTCTGGATCAGGGTGGATCGGGGAACAACAGAAGTTTAGAAGTAGTTCTGTGCTCCCCAAAACCTTCAATCTCCCAATTGCTGCCAGAAGTAGTTCATCATCACTCTTGGGATGATGTTTAAATTGAAACCAGCACGTAATAACAAAAAGCAAATCTTGTCTTCAGACATTCAAAATATTTATCAGTTATTAAAAGGAAAACAGATACTTTTATATAATAACCTACTCAGACTTGAAAAATTATTGAATGTAAATAGTAACTTAGTGTTTTGTAAAAGTAGGAAAGGAAGATTGTGTTGCACCAAATTTCCAAGTAGTTGAGAGTGCTGCCTTGAAAAGCAACATTCAGAAATTTTGGTGCTAGGTAAAAATATGTAACTATCTCAGCTACTAAACAGGTAACTTGAATGGAAATATAGAAGGTTTTTTTCTGAAACTAGTTACATTTCAGCATAAAGTTTCAGGATAAATGACAAACATTTTTGCTTTTAGCACACCATGCTTCTGGCTAATCGATCAACCCTCAGATTATAGGATGGTGTACTTATATGGCTCTTTGCTCTCCTAATTTACGGTTGGATTAGCATGAAAAACTGGTGTTGCCCTAATGGCTTGAATAGTAACCTATGTCCTTGTGGTACCTGCTAAATTCCAGGATTTCAAATACTTACCCTACACACTTTTTCTCACTTCAGACCTCCCCCATTTAGCCTTGTGTCAAACTAAACTATATATATATATCTTAGTAAATATAAAAACAATAGAATAAGAAAATAGATTTGCATTATCTACAAGTTGTACTATATATTTTCTTCTATCTTCTAGTTTTTTCTATCACACTTTCCGCTTATGCAACTCTCTTCCAGCTCCTTGCTTTCCAGTCAACTTTGATTATCAAAAATTTAAATGCAATGTCAATCATTATCTTTTGTCCTAATTCTTGTTTTTTTATTGTCCTTAGTAATAGTTTGTCTTATATTCTCACTCAGTAACCCCTTGCGTCCTAGTGGCTTTATTGCCTTGCTTGGTGTGAAATGATTTTAAGAAAAATATCTCAAGTATTAGAGCTTTTATATTAGTCATTGCCAAAAGTTAACATTACATAATTTTAAAGCAGAGAAGGCTAAAGAAATAAATTAAGTTGCATTCTTTTTTTGTTTTTTTTTCCAACCAGATATTCAATTTATGATGTTTTTAGGGGGGTTAGATTTTAACAGCAATTTTCTAAAATACCTGACATGCTCTTTAACATTAAGAGGATCAAAACATTTCAACTTTTCTCCCCAAATGATCAGTCATGTATATCAGTTAAGTTGCAAGATTTTTTCACCTTTACACACAAAAAAAAGTGTTATGGTCCAGTTCCTTGTACCACAGTGATAATCCAAGGTAGAACCAATAAAGAAGAACTCAAAGGCAGATATGGAATAACACAGATATATTACAAACAGGAATATATACAGAGAGGTAGAAAAGTGTTAGTACGAACAATCAGGTTTAGTAGTAATTGTCTGAACACGACTCTGTTTCGGACTGCCTCTGACTCGACTGTCTGACTCGCTCTCTCTGACTGACTGACGGACTTCACTCCAGACTTCAGACTGAACATTATTTAGTCACCCCCCACCAAGAGGGCATCATGTGGCACAAGGCCAAAAAATATGCCCTTTGAACCAGTATAACAAATTCAGGGTCGGTTTACCTCCCCGAAGAGACTCCGATATCTTCAATAAATTCATTAGGTTCCTTTACCCATTTTAAAGGCAGAGAGTTCAACCGATCAGCCGGTCGCCCAACTTCAGACTGAACTCCCTGCTTCCTCTTGAGGCACAGTATTTATTACGTGTGGAATAGTCCATTATGTTATTATGGGTAAGGTCCCATAACAAAAAGAAAAAGAAATAAGGTTAATACTTACAAAGGTTTAAAATAAGTAAAAAAAAAAAAATCAGCAATATAAGGAATAACATTTGGGGAAATCTTTCTTCAGTTCTTATCAGATGGAAATTTTTATAATGGGTGGAAAATATTTACAATAATTTACATTGTTCAGACCATTGTCCTTATCTTTATTGCCATATTCATGGAGTTTTGGCCGTTGTACACTCCTGCCTTCTTCAGGTGATTTGAACTGAACCCTTTATTTTGTTCTATTTCCACATGCCATGCTTCTTCCGGATGTCTCATTTCCCTTTAACTCAACTCTCCAAGTTTTTGTTCCCCACTGCAGTTGCCAGGTATTGAACTCACAACTCTTTGGAACTAGTCACTGGATCCAACCAATAAACTGGCCATATGTTGTATAACTAGAACAAACTTCCCCAGCAGGCAAAATAAAGGGTTCAGTTCAAAATTCCAATCACCTGAAGAGATCCAGATTATACTACAACTGAAATGTTGTAAATATGACAGTCTGAATAATGTAAATAATTACAATACCTCATCTCAGAAATATAGACAGATATTGGGTGGAAAATGTTATTTTGCTCATCTTGCAACTCTGAGGCTTAGGATTTAGCATAATTTTCAGTGAAAAAAATGCATCCTTATTTTTTTTTTTTTCATTTTTAGCCTTTCATACTTGAAAATTAACTTTTGATGAGTACTAATGAAAAATATCAACATTTTTTAACCAAAATTACTGTAATAATTTATATAAAAGTATATATGATACATTATTATTTTTTTTTATCATTTCATTCCAAGTAAGGCAATAAAGGCACTAAGACAAAAAGGAATGCTGAATGTGAAAGAATATGAGCAAAAGAAAAAGAAGAGACAACAATTAATTAAGAAGATAAAAGATTAACAATTAACACTGTATTAAAAGTTTTGGGAAACAAGAGGCTGAAATCAAGTTACAGAAGCAACAAGTGAAAGAGAAGAATCTGTTAACATAAAACTTACATTTATATCTAGCCATTTCAAGTGTAAAATGATGAGACCTATCTGCCAATCTAGTACTGCAATTAAATACATGAAGTTAAGGTACCAAAACGGAAAGCTCATCAGGACAATTACCAAAAAATATTTATAGAAAAGGCATAGGGTAGCTACGTTACAGCAGTGAGAAAGGGACTGAAGCCAAGTTTCCAGGCCAATATTCTTTGAATTTTAACAAGAATCTATAAATACATAGCAGAAGCAGCAAATTACATGTGGCAGCAATATTCAATGCATGGACAAATGGTAAAATAAGATTCTGGTGAGAAAAAATGTCTAGAACAACATTGTGAACTAATTTTCCTAGCAGCAGACCCAGCAATTGATTCAATATAATTTTTCCACTTTATGTGAATGGAAAATGTTAGCCTAAGAAAGTACAATGAGTCATTTTTCTGGAGGTTAGCATCAGCCATATGCTGATGTAAGGCAAAACTGTTTTTTATTATGATTAAAAGAGAGCAGTTTCATTTTGGAGGTGTCAAAATAAACAAGTTATGTCTTGCTCCAATTATTAAGGTTCATGGTAGTTAATTTCTCTTCCTTAACTACCATGACTGTTAACAATATAGTCAATCATGGTTTGCCATTATTGCTTTTTTTACATATCTGTAAACTATGCATTGCCATGATTGTTCTTGGAAAATACAGTGGAAAGGTTTTTGATTGATTGCTTTCTTCGTTTAATGGCATATCAACTCCTTCTAGGTCATTTAATACCAAAATTTAATTTTATTGGGGGCTTCAAAGAAATAAAGATATGATACATGTTATTCTGCTTTCACAACTGAATACATGGTAAATGATACTCAGCTTTTGTGCATATACATTTTTGTATGGACACGATTACTAGAAGCAGTGATGTGTGTTTTAATTTGTTTTGTTGAAGTTATATTTTGGAATACAGTTTGATTTCTTGAAGAGATTGTAGGATATTATATGGATTAATGTCATGAAAGAGTTCTTTCATGTTGTTGTTTGATATTGTTTAGCAGTATATCAACCTGTTATATAAGAATAAAGTGTCACTGCTGACACTTGGGTTTGAACACATGTCGCCAGAGAGAAAACACAGGCAATCCCATTTTGAATAAGTAGATCACATATGGGAATTAGCGTGATGTCTAATTGATAAGTTGCTTCTTGTTAGTATATTTTTCCATGTTAATATTTTAAGCTGTAGTTTATCATCATACCCAGGATTGGAAGGGTTTCTCCTAAACTGGTTGGTAACCAAGACTAGAATGCTGACAATGGGAGAAGAGCTGGATTCATGTTTAGTGAAAAATGAACATGTATTGTCTCAGGTGGAAAATGAACTCCTGTTTTTTTTCTTTTTTTTTTTGCATTACGCCCTGAGCAAGGCGTGAAGCCACTAGGATGCAGAAGATTTGGAGCAAGAGCAGATAGGAGTGATAGAAGAAAGAATGAGGAGAAGGATAGTGGGTAGATCAAGGTAACTTGAGATGCCGATTGACATTACATTTGAATAGTTGGAGATTATAGCTCTCAGGGAAACAGTAATAGGGAAGGGTGTTCCACAGGTGAGAGGTGCGAGGTATGAAGCTATTAGAGTAGAAGAGATGGCTACATTTAAAAGTTTCTACAGTGTAAGGGTAGGAGCGGGATGCCAGCCTCGTAGGGTGCTTAAATTCATGAAGTCTGGGAACCAGTGAAAGCAGCTCATCGGAGCAGTTACCATGAAAGTACTTGTAAAAAAGACAGAGAGAGGCGATGATGCGTCTGTGAGAGAGCAACTGTAGACGAGATGCCAGAGTTTGCCATTTCTATTTCTCATGCTATTAAGTGTTAGTTTGCTGCCATCTCCATATATGACATACAGCTGGACAAAAAAAAGGAAGAACCCAAAAAAATTCAGTCAACTTTAAAAGACAGACATCAAAAATATGGAACGAATCTGATTATAACCCCAGCCAGTAAATGTTGACTCTCCAAATATAACGTCTTGCAATTCAGTCAACCAAGTGGCGTCTTATCAGATTGAGGCTCCGATAGAATTTCTCTTATCATCTTAAAGACTTCAAATAAATTAATCCTGCCTACACAGATAACTTTTTCCCTCTTTGACAGCACAACTGACAATTTAAATAACAACTGTACGACCGGGAGAGAGAAAAGGATTAAACAATTTTGGTTTGCACCATTCGATGTGAGGAACATGGCAGATACAGTAAGCAAATATACCCAGGCAAAAAGTATCATAGTAGTTATGCCAGAATTTCAAAAAAGCATTTTTTTTATCATTTCATCCCAAGGAAGGCAACAAAGTCACTAAGGCACAAAAGGTTACTGAATGTTAGAGAATATGAGAAAAAAAAAAGATTATTAAGGTGAGAGAACAATAAAAGAAAAGGAATTAAGAAAACAGAAGATAATGATTGACATTGTATTTAAATTTTTGAAGATCAAAGCTGACTGGAAAGTAAGAAGGCAGAAGAGAGATTCACAAGCGAGAAGTAAGAGAAAAGAACCTGTTAGCATAGAACTTATGGTTACATTAATAAAAGTATTGTACTAGTTTTGCCAGAATTTTTAAGAAGCATTTTTTAAAATCATTTCACCCCAAGGAAAGCAACAAAGCCACTAAGGCACAAAAGGTTACTGAGTGTTAGAGTATAGGAGAAAAAAAAGATATTAAGGTGAGAGAAAAAGAAAAGAAAAGAAATTAAAAAGACGGAAGATATAATTGAAACTGCATTTAAATTTTTAAACATCAAAACTGACTCTAAAGTGGGGGTGGCGGGGAGAGAGATTCACAAGCGAGAAGTGTGAGAAAAGAAAATGTAAACCTAGAAATTATCATTACATGTCACCATTCCAACTTTAAAACGATAAAATATTGCTGCCAATCTAGAAATGTGCTTAAATTCATAAAGTCTACATGCCATAGAAAAAAGCATGAAAATATTTATACAAAAGGCACAGTAAAGCAATATTATGGTGGTGGGAAAGGGATGGAGACTGAGATGCCAGGTCAGGACCAATAGAATTGGAGATTCTTTTTTGTATTTTATCAAGAATCTCTAAATATATAGTCAAAGCACCAAACTATAACTGGCAGCAATATTTAATGCATGGACATATGGTAGAGTTATAAATATATAAGATAGATTCTGGAGAGAAAAATTGTATAGCATGGCATAGTTAACCATCTTTCCTAGCAGCAGACCTAGCTATTGATTCAATATAATCTTTCCACTTCATGCCAGTGAAAAACCATACAGGAAAGTCCATCAATACAATTAACATGAATATTGTTGTAACCTGTAGAAGGTTACTCAATAGAATAATCAAACAAAGGTTGGTAATGAATGATAATACTTAGAACAAGAACAACACATATAAGATTTGCCCTCAGCATGTAGAAAAAATAGTCAACTGCTAGAAGTGAGTCAAGTGAATTCTACAATGAATCTCCAACTGCAGGATATCTACCAACCGACCCACATGGTCAGATGTGGCACAAGACCGAATTTAATGTGAGGTATTCGAGCCCATAGGCTCATCCAAAAATTCCCCGTAGACCCCATATAAAACAGGGTCAGGTAGCTGTTTCCTGAGACAAGACTCTGCCCTTCAACATAACCTCAACTAGGGGTCCTCTATGTCCGGAAGCAGAGAGTTTGACCAGCACAGCTGGAGACAACTCTCCAATTGCAGACCAACATACAATATTTGCTACTGTATTTATGTGAATGGAGACATACCCATTATCATCCATAGGTATACTACAGCAAAAAGATTTGTAGAAAAGGCACAGGAAAACTATATTACAGGACCAATAACATTGCGGATTCTTCTTTGTATTTCATCAAGAATCTATAAATATATAGTAGAAGCTTCAGATCAGATGTGGTAGCAATATTCAATGTCTGGGCAAATGGTATACTTATAAAATGTAAGATAGGTTCTGGAGAGCTGAGCAATTGTTTCAATATAATTGTTACACTACATATAAGTGGAAAATGTTAGTAATGAGTCACTATCCTGGAAGCTAGCTTTTCTAAACGTCAGAAATTACGACATTATATAACAGAAATTGGATTGATTTACTGATTTGTCTTTATGTTTTATCAACTTTTTTGCAGGTTATTTAAAGCCAGAAAATATTTTTAGATTGTAAAAATGTTTTGGAGATAATAGTAATGGCAATGTTTAACGTTTATGTCTGCAAAAAAATGATGCTTAAAATGGACATTTTTTTCTGTAGACACCGCTATTACTGTATACACTTTTGACTCCCACAGTAATGTTTATTTACAAGCTTAGAAATATATAAGAACCAGGTAGAATGATATTTATTAATTACCATTTTATAAAGATTTATTATTTTTGGCACAAAAGGTTTTTTTTCTAGTCATTTCTTTTATTAATATTGGATTTACAGATACATTTATTTATATCTAAATTTTTGTGCACACACAAACATATACACATATACATGCATATATGTTTCGAAAGATGTAAGACAAATTGGAAAAAGTTTTTGTGAAAACCACATTTCATTCAATGAAGTTCTAATGGATGAAAGCATCACAAAACTTTTTCCGATTTGTCATACAACTTTTCTTTCAAAAACTTAATATATAAAAATTTATATATCATTATCCCATATATATATATATATATATATATATATATATATATGTCAGACTTTTTGTCATACATGAAATGTTATGTAATTTTATTATGAATGTTATAAGGAGAATTTATGTGTTCTTGCCTTTCCCAAGGGTATAAATGCAAAGTGATTGTATCAGACTAGCGCCTTGAGATAATGGTAGTGCTCTGTTTGGTCAACATTCAATGCCTTTTTTAGCAGTGTCTGGAGTGCCTTAACAATCCAATCTTTGTGTGGCACCCTCTTCGTAGGCATGGCAGATGAAGTTGGAATGTGGAATGAAGGTCTCAGATCACTCTTTCTGATTCCTGCATTGTCTTCTGATGTTCAGCTGTTGGTTTCACTTTTTCTCACCATGATTCCTTGAACAGCACGGCGCCAGCCACTACAATCATCTGTTAGCTGTCCCAGCTACTAAAGTCAATGTCTGTAATTTTCAGGTCCCTCTTGGAGATGAAATTGAAACTGGCCAGCTGAATGGTGTCTTATGGTCAGCTCACTGTACATGATGTCATTTGGTATACAGCTATCATTCATTTGATGGACATGACCCAGCCATTGACGACAGTGTTAACAGAAGAGAAAATGCATGCCCCAGGAGTATGCTTGAGCCAACACAGCAGTGTTGGTAACTTTGTTTCTTCATTTGATGCAAAGGATACATCTTGTATACTTCTAAAGAAACGTCTTACAAAATGTAAGTTCAGACAGTTTTTTTAATATTTCTTTTGTGTACATTGTTAAGTTCTATTCCATGGAGAATATTTGCTATCCAGCATAGGGATTGAACTTACATCCTCCAAATTATAAAAACTAATGCTTTTTTGGATTAACCTGTCCCCACTGCTGATTCAGATGGGTCCAGCCCAAGTAGCTCAATTTAAGCTAGTTGTTTTTATATTATGAAAAAACGCTTTCAGTTTCCTGGTGAATTCTTGTCAGAGTAAATTCAGGAGTGAATAGTCTTTCTGTTGTCTGGATTATATCCTGAAGATAATTTGACAATTATTTAGTTAGTTTGAATTTAATATAAGCCTAATTTTTGTTAAATACCTCTTCGTGAAGAAACAGAGATTTTTTTCTTGAGTTTACCAGAAAGTTCTTTGAGAAAAAGAATGGAAATCTTTCAATTTGCCAATCAGTACACAAGAAATTCCCAAAACAACCTTTGGACTGAAATGCAGACAAATTTTATTTGACAGTATTACAGATTGGCAAATCGGATCTAATTTTGAATGACGTCTCATGTTTTCAAGTCAAATGGCTTATAACTGACCAATGCTTTGATGTCATTACCATTTTTTCTTTTCTTTTTAACAATTCTCTCCAAGTAAGGTAATAATGCCATTAAGATGCAATAAGCTACTAGAAGAGAAAGAAAAAGAAAAGACTTTAGAAGGAAACAGAAATCCAATCATAAACAATAAAATAAGGGATATAATATGGTGATACTTCTGTGTCTGGAGAAGCCATGTTTAGGACTCAAATGTGCCAGATCCATCTATGTCCCAAGTGAGGACATATTCCACAAATGGGAAACAGCAAGTCTTGGGTTTTCTTGAGTCTCTTTTTATATCTGGGAAAGATATCTTCCCAAAATGAAACCATGGATATGTAAGCTGCAGGGGAGGGAAATTTTAGCCTCTGCCTGGGCTATGGGAGATCCAGGTTAGAGAGAGCAACTTTACAGTTTAGCTGCTGTAAATGAACTTATACTTGACTGCAGATTTGTTCATTGTATGGAGGAATATTACTAAGTGGCTGTCATGTGACCAATGTGACTTATCTCCACCAAAGGGAGATAATCACCTTCTGTAGCCATACAAATTTATTGCTATTACTTCCGATTACACGTTTTTGCTCTTGTTCTGAATGCAAGTTTATTTCAATTCATTTGTAGGACTATATTAACTCTACATCTGACTGTGTCCAATACAATGATTTACAGGCTTTGCTGTGGACTCCATGACAGGTAAATTGATATTTTCTAAGCTTAGTTATGTCTGGCTCAAGATATTTTGAGGAATTGATTCCCCAGTCACTACAATCATAACCTGTTTATGTCTGTGGTAAATGTTTATCATATTCACATATCCTATAAATTATGCCTCTTATTCTATAAACTTCTACCTTGAGTGGTTCTTTGGCTTTGTACACAATGAACATTATTGTAAAAAAATAAAAATAATAATAATAATCTCATAGAACACTAGTAATATTAAGCAAAACTTTACTAAACAAGAGGGCACTTTCAGTTTTATAAATTAATTTATATACTGTATATTTCCATGTGACCTTTAGATAAGACAAGGTAAAAAAATATAGCAAATTTTCATGAATCTATCCTATACCTGTAGTATAAGACGATTGCATATTGATTATATAAAGATGATGTTATTGGAAATGTTGTTATTTACTGTATCCTTAAAAATTCAAAATATGCGAAATAACAAAGCCAATTCTATATTGTTTTTTCTACACGAAGGGAAACTATTGTTTTTTTTTTATGTATCATACATCTTGTGAATATGGATTCTTTTTCTTCTTTTCCTATATCTAAACAGTTACAAACAGCCTGATGCACTAATGGTCATTTACAGAATTTGTCTATATTTTTTAGATGAGGTATTATGTACATTATTTACATTATTCGGACTATTGTCCTCATCTTTGTCGCCATATTTATCACAACATTTCGGCTGTTGTACACCGCAGCATTCTTTAAGTGGTTGGAATGTCGAACTGAACCCTTTATTTCGCTGGGGTAGACTGTTCTAGTTCCACGTGCCATGTTTGATGGATGTCAGTTATCAGTTATCTCCTTTTAATTGCCCTTTGAAAGTTCTCCACTGCCTTAACTAGATATTGAACTCACACTCTTTGGGTCCTGTCACTGGATCTAACCAACGCCTTTATCCACTGTGCCATGGAACAGTGGAACTAGAACAGTCTACCCCAGTGAGCGATATAAAGGGTTCAGTTCAAAATTCCAACCACCTGAAGAAGGCCGGAGTGTACAATGGCTGAAACGTTGTGATAAATATGGCGACAAAGATGAGGACAATAGTCCGAATAATGTAAATAATGTACTTATACTTCATCGACAATAATGAATTTTTAATGCTGTAATTAACACTGCAATGATGATTATTGAAACTTTAATGAAAGATAAAAGTTGCTGTGAATCATAACTCAATGTTTACATTTTCTAAGCTTAGTTTGCATAGATACAAGTTAATTTCATTGATATGAAATTATTCTTTGAATGGGCAATTTATTACGAAATTATGCCAGTAATATATAAGGTAGAAATGGTTTTATTACTTTTATTATCAGTTTATTTGATAATGTGGATCTTTTCATTGTACATTATTGGTTATCACACCAAGATCAAGCCTTAGCCTACACTCAGAATTCAAGGTTTCTTTTTTAGAATTGTAGTATAAAATGACTCCCAATTTTTAAGGGTGATTTTTTGAGATTTAAAGTGCATCTTTATATATATGGTACACTAGCAGCATGACCTGGCGTTGCCTGTGCTTGATTCAAAAATCGTACGACTCATACAGCAATCGCTATCACTTGACTTAAAATATTTTTGCCCTTCCTTGCTTTTAAAGGAGTGCCCTTTGCCATGCTGATGTTGCTACATGCCTTACTTCTTGCCTATCTCACACTGCGAATTTTTTCTAAGCTCTATACTAAACATTAAATCTGTTACGAAAAAAGAACTAAACAAAATGAACACAAAACGATCAGCTTTAAAAAAGAACTCGTAACTGGAAAAAACAAATGAAAAAAGAATGTTAATAACAAATACTTTTTCAGTTTTGCAGAATCAGAATCAATGTTAAGTTTAAGCAAGCAAATGAACCAATTGGAATAAAGTGCCATGCAGATTTAAATTTTTCCCACTTGTGACGAATGCAGCTATCCCAATAAACTGTGCCTCTTAATCTGTAACCCTCTGCCTTGAGTGGCTATTGGGCTTTGTACTGTGCAAACATTATTGCAAAAAAAAGAAGATATCAGACAACACAATAATAAATGAAAACAATTATAGTTTAAGACCCCACATCTTCAACAGAAATCGAACCTGTATCCTATACGGAACCGTCATTTAGCCTGACGTGCCTTTAACCGTTTTGGCCACAGAGGAGCGTTCAGTTAGCAAGGTCGAATTTACTGTCTTTAAACTTTAATCTTCCATGAATCTCTCACGTACATTCATATCTGCACATGGCGTATCAAATGTAAACAAATGACGTCACACATTATGAAATGGACAAAGTCCAATAATTATTATAAATATTATAAAAATGTCTTAAAATAATTGTCAGACTTTGTCCATTTCATAATATATATATATATATGTGTGTGTGTGTAAGAAGAAGAATAGAATAAAACACTAAAAATAAAAATAGAATAAAACACTAAAACGTTTTACATAGGATACACCACAACCATACCTATCAGACCAAAGTGCTATAACACAATACATTAATAAGCAGCATAAGGATCATAGTAACATTAGACTGCTACTAACAATCAACACTAAAATACTAGAAAAATCAAACAGTATAAACAAACCTATGAACTTCAAAGCAATGCACATGTAACAAAATCAACCATCTATAAGTAAAAACAATTATAATTTCAAATGTTTATATATACATTAATAGTGGGAGTAAATATATAATAATAAAATAAGAAACTCTTAAAAGTCTGCTATATACATGTGTGTGTGTGTTTGTGTGTACAATATTAATAATAAGAAGAATAGAATAAAACACTAAAATCTCTCACATAGGATACATTACAACCACACTGATGGGGACTCACCTGCCACCTATCAGACCAGAGTGTCATAAGACAATATATAAATAAGCAGCATAAGGATCATAGTAACATTAGAAAGCTACTCAGAAACAATACCAAAATATTAGTACAATCAAATAGTAAAAGCAAGCTTATGATCCTCAAAGCGATACTCATACAACAAAAACAAACATTTATAAATAAAAACAATTATAACTTAAGAGCCTGCATCTTCAAATGTAACATATATACTCACATATCATGTGACCTTTGAAGGCCTAATTTTGAAGCTAACTTAAGTATAGTAAATGGATATATAATTTGGTCAATGGCCTAGCCAGGACCAGCAGTACATATACTAATTTTATATCTCATGTATGATGCAACCTCCTTAAAATTAGCTTCAAATTAGGTCTTCAAAAGACACATATAGTATATAGTGATGTAATGGAATAACCAGTCACCCCCATGAATGATTACACTGTAGATAGTAAAGTCAACTATCTATGAGAGACTGGAGGAAGAGTGAGAGAGAGACGATGCAAGCACATGCAACCTTCCAATTAGTGGCACTCACTACTAGATTGACCTGTGTGTATAATGGTACCATATTTCATATTGTACTTGTGTACAATAAACCTTTCTTCTGTTATCCACCTGATGTGAAGTATCTATTCCCTTAGCACGGAATATAACATAGTGTATGAAAAGAAAAAAGAAAAATGTTACACCTTGAATAAATCCCAACACTCTTTGACTACCTCACAACACTCTAGTTCTATGAAACACACCAGTTGTCTCTACCTACTCTGATGATGACTTAAGAAAGTCGAAAGCTCAGACCATAATTTTTACAAAATGAACTTTGGACACTTTCTAACGGAATTTCCTCCTCGTCTGAGAAGGATCATTTGTAATTTGGAAAAGTCAATCAGTAAAATTAATCGACACAAAATGTCCATTGTGTTTAATAATATTTACCTCAAAGAGTATATTCTGCCTAAATAATTGGTTTGGTTGTTTTTGTTAGTGGCATATCAACACCTCTATGGGTTATTTAATGCCAGAATCTAAATATTCTATATGCAATTTTATGGCTTCAACTACAAATAATTTGTACATAATTTTATACTTTCAGAACAAACATATGTTGTTTTTAGATACTTTATAGATTATTGCTGGTAATTTTATGAGAAAAATGAATTTTTGCTATATTGATTGTCATTTTGCTATAAAAATATATTGCCACTGGTCATTTGTTTTATAAATATATTGCTGGTATTTTTACCATAATGTATTTTTATACTTTCTTAGTGAAACACCAAACAAAGATCAAAATACTATTTTCCCATAGCTGGGACCCTAACAGGTGCTACTACCCTGGGTCAGGGTGGACCAAGGAACACCAGCAATTAAGAGGTGGTTCCACGCTCCTCAAAACCTCCTGATCAGAGGCCTTGCTGCTGGACATAGTTTATCATCTTACCCAGAACATGTATATATGGTTTTTTACCAAAAGTGTCTTTTTCAGACATTTTTTTTTTAAGCGTTTCACCCCAAGCAAGGCGGGAAGCCACTAGGACGCAAGGGGTTGCAGAAGATTTGGAGCAAGATCAGATAAGAGTGATAGAGGAAAGGATGAGGGGAAGGATAGTGGATAGATCAAGACAACTGGAGATGTCGATTGACATTGCATTTGAATAGTTGGAGATTATAGCTCTCAGGGAAACTGGCAAGAGATGCGAGATATGAAGCTATTGGAGTGGAAGAGACGGCTACATTTAGGAGTTTCAACAGTGAAAGGGTGAGAACGGGATGCCAGCCTCGTAGGGCACTTGAATTCATGAAATCTGGGAACCAGCGAATGCAGCTCCTCGGAACAATTACCATAAAAGTATTTGTAAAAATGATAGAGAGAGGCGACGACATGTCTGTGAGAGAGAGACCATAGATGAGATGCCAGAACAGGGCAAATTATATTGCATATCCACCTCTGGATCTTATCAAGAACCCCGAGGCAAACAGAAGGGGCTCCAGACCATATATGGCAGCAATACTCCAGGCAAAGGTGAGATCGATTCTGGGGAGAAAAATTTCCTGGCATTGCACAGGGAGCCATCTTTCCTTGCAGTGGACGAAGCAATTGACTCAATGTATTTGTTCCATCTCAGGTCAGCAGTCAATGTAAGACCGAGCAGCCACAGAGAGTTGCTCTCGAGAAGTTGGGCATCAGACATTCTAATGGAGGGCAGGGAAGGATCTCTTTGGTGATTAATAGAGAGCAGATTTGTTTTTGAGGCATTAAAGTTGGCGAGTCAATTCCTGCCCCAGTTCACAACCAATTGGAGGTTCTTTTCGAGACATGGATGAATAAATACATCCAAACCATAACATTCAAAAATGAGCTACAGACGTGTTCATATGTTGATCTTGATTCTTTTTTCTGAGCTTGAAATGAGTCTAATTTCCAATTCATACATCTGGTAGAGGTGTTAATCACTTCAAGGTGCCTCAGTTTCTTAGTTACTATATTAAAAACAAATAAAAAATGGGGAAGGGCTTAAGAAGTGGTTCTACACCCACTCAAAACATCCAATCTCTCAATCAGAGGCCTTGCTGCCAGATGTAGTTTATCATCATACCCAGGATTATGCTGCTTAAATGCATAGAATACAGATATATAAAGATATAGATACACACATACAATTATTAAAGAGATATTCTGTTGTCAATGCTAAATATTTTTCCAATGAATTATTCAAACAGGTATCATTACCTTTATGAGTTGTGAAAGAGAAATTACTTAACAAACAGTATTAATGGATCTCAGAAGACATCCGAGTTTTACAATGAGGAGATAAACGGTACATATGTTATTGAAATGGACTGTGGTTTCATATGCACTTTTCCAGAGGTGAATAAAACTAATTTCATCTTGAATAAATATGTCTTCATTCATTTCATATGCATTTTGTTTGTCATTGCCAACTGTGACTTCGGCAGCAGCCAATCACCATTGACAGACGCTAGTAGGTATATCAACCATGTGTAAGTAGAACTGACCTTCCAAGATCACTAAAACTACCGTCATATGGTATGAAAACATCACAAAACAAAGCTATTGGGAACCAAAAGTAAGACTGCTATAGGCATGACTGAAATAATAATATATTAAGCTTAACCCTTTCCCCAGCATTGATGTGTATATATGTTTTTATCAAAACTGTCTTTTACAGACTCGGACAAATAAACATGTCCAAAACATAACATTCAAAAACCAGCTACAGACATACATCAATCTTGATTATTTTTATGCTCTTCTGAGTTTGAAATGAGTCTAATCATCAACGCATACATCTGGTAAAGGTGTTAGCCACCACTGAAGTACTTCAAGGTGCTAGTTGTAATGACAAAAGTACACAGGTGTAGGCTTTAAAAAAGCTTTATTCAACTGAGAATACAAGGTTCGCATATAGTGTCCTTTTATAGTCCCAGTAAATAGAAATAGCTCTCTTAAAGAGGAGAGTAACAAAACAAAGAGAGGCCATACCTGATTATTCATAACACTAGTTACTATATTAAAAACAATAATCTTCAAAAATTTAAGCGTAATGGCAATCGGCATCTTCTGATGCCTTGATCTCCATTCTTCTTTCACCCTTCACCTTTCTTTTTATCCTTTCCTCAACCCTGACCCACACACCCCTAGTCAGTTTTACCCTTACCTATGCCCTCTGTAGCCCCTTGTGTACTACTGGCACTCCCACCTTGCTTGGGGTGAAATGCTTAAAAAAATAAAAAATAAAAATTTGTCTGAAAAAGAAGGGGTTAAAAGAACTAGGCATCCTATCAGGATTTATTATTTGTGGATAAAAACTTAACAACATAAGATACAAAGGAATTATGTTACTAACAGTAAAGGAAAGCGAGAAGGAAAAACTGTCAATTGTATGGATGCATAATGTCTGGTCTTTAGTAAAAGAGCCAGCTCAAGATGCGACCTACGAATTGAAGATGTCAGTACTGATTTATGAAACATAGATCAGTACTAACATAACAATGAAGAATGTGACATAAGAATCTGGTGATGCACTGGATTAAAAATATAATAAACTACTAAATAAAAGCCACTAAACAAGGTGTTAAGTGTTATGGAATACGGAAAAACAAATTAATAAGAAAAGACAATAAGAGAACTGGAATTAAGAAGGAAAAACTGATAAGAGTCCAGGTCTGGTTCCAAAATGTCAGTAAAGTAAAGTTCTAATAAGAATATATATATATATATATATATATATGAATTGATATATATGATAATTAATATGACAATATAGTTGATATATTTGAAAACTGATAAGAGTCCAGGTCTGGTTCCAAATGTCAGTAGGCAAGTAAAGTTCAAGTATATATATATATATATATATATACTTGATATATATGATAACTATATATGACATATATAGTTGATATATTTGAAAACTGATAAGAGTCCAGGTCTGGTTCCAAATGTCAGTAGGCAAGTAAAGTTCAAGTATATATATAGATATATATATATACTTGATATATATGATAACTATATATGACATATATAGTTGATATATTTGAAAACTGATAAGAGTCCAGGTCTGGTTCCAAATGTCAGTAGGCAAGTTCAAGTATATATATATATATATATATATATATACTGATATATATGATAACTATATATGACATATATACTTGATATATTTGAAAACTGATAAGAGTCCAGGTCTGGTTCCAAATGTCAGTAGGCAGTAAAGTTCAAGTTATATATATATATATATATATATATATACTTGATATATATGATAACTATATATGACATATATAGTTGATATATTTGAAAACTGATAAGAGTCCAGGTCTGGTTCCAAATGTCAGTAGGCAAGTTCAAGTATATATATATATATATATATATATACTTGATATATATGATAACTATATATGACATATATACTTGATATATTTGAAAACTGATAAGAGTCCAGGTCTGGTTCCAAATGTCAGTAGTTCAAATGCCTATAGAGAAAGCATAGCAGTTTAAATAGTATCTAATAGTCCAATCCACCCTGTACAGGAGGGGGATACAAGTCTATGCTCCTGCTGATAGGAAGAGTCCATCAAGTTGCGGAGTGGGGGATAACTGGTTATACCAGTTATAATAAACACTAGTTAACAATAACAAATGACATTGCAATTAACTTGACTGGAAAGCCAGAAGAGAGATCCCCAAGCGAGAACAGAAATTGTTAGCATCGAACTTAGGGTTATATTTAACCATTTTGACTGTAAAATGATGAGATCTTGTCGGCAATCTAGTACTGCGCTTAAATTCATAGCTCATCAGAAAATTTACCATGACAGTTGGGTTCATTATGTGCAAATACCATTGTGAAAGCTATGAATCCACCTCGTCTCCCCCAGCTATGGGCTAATTACTAGGACGTGTACCACTAAACCATCATTATATAAAAGAAAATTTTCACAATCTAAAAAAAATAGTTCTAGGTCTAAATAAACTGCAAAGTGTTTATAAGCCATAAAAATCGAATCGACTGACCAAACTATTTTAAACCTTTTATTGTTTCAAAGTGGGAGGCAAAAAGCTGGAAAAAAGTTCCACTAGCAAGAAGTGCAATAGAAACTATTAGCATACAGTTACATCTAGCTATTAAGCTTTAGGTTAGTAGCAATAATATGTATTATTATTTTTTAGTAATATGTAAATAACAGCCTAGTTAGTATAGCTAAGGCATAGACTATATAAAAGTTCAAGCAGTAAGGGTAGACAAGCTCTCAGTATACAAGAATTCCACTGAATTGATAAAATACAAAGGAAATTCAACTTCATAATTTTATTAAAAAATCCTGTTTCCAAGAGTTCTGTGCATCACTGTATGCTGGGAAACTGTTTAACAATTATCCCTGGCTGATAGATTAACTGAAAAAAAAACTTAAATTAAATTTTAAATGTAGTAGGTGTCTGTCTAGTAAGAGAGATTTGACTTTGATAATTTATTCATTTATTTACACTATTTACATCATTTGGACTGTTGTCTATTTTTATTGACATATTCACAATGTTTCGGCTGTTGCATGCTCTGACCTTCTTCAGGTGATATACATTGGAATTTCAAACCAAACCCTTTATTTAGTCCACAGGTGTAGATTGTTCTAATTCCACATGCCTTTTTTTAGATGTCCCAGTTTCAATTAATTCCTTTGAATAACTCTACAATATTTTATTACCCCTGCTGTGGCCAGGTATTGAACTCACAACTCTTTGTGTCAATTCACTTTCTGGATAACTTAACCAACACTTTTATGCCCCAGTAGATAAAAGCTTTGGTTGAGTAATCCAAAATGTAACTGCCATGACTTATTGGGAATGATAGTGGATGGGTTTCTCATTTCCTTTGACTTGGCTTTGAATTCACAGTAGTCATTTTTATAACTGTTTTTTCTGTTATGTTCCTTCAGGATATAAGCGATCATGGCTCTCCACAGTTTCCTTTTCTTTAATGTATGTGAATTACCATGACTTTTTGAGAAAGATAGTTTGGACTGTTGTCTATTTTTATTCCTCTTTCCTTCCTCACATACACACAAATCCACTCACACATACATACACACATATCCACACACAGAGACACACACATGATTCAGGTATTTTATTACTGGGACACCAAAATAGAACCACACAAAGTCTAAGTGTTGCAGAATTGTGGGCGTGATATCCGATGACCAGTATTCCTCATAACCCTGTGGCTATTTGGTCAGTTTCCAAGCAGAAATGTTGGTGAGGGAATTTCAACCAGCCAATATTAACAAATACTTTTGTAAGAATTGGCTAAATCCTCTTTGTTGTCCTAAAGAAACCAAAAATCTTGGTCAATATATTACATGGAAATTCGTACATCACGAACTTATTGGTCATCTACATTTGTGGCTGCCATGAGAAAGTTTATTGAGATTGGCATGTGAGGTTGGGTCTGTAATGAACTGATAGTTATGTCAAAATGATAGCTATGGAAAGAATGAGAGTGATGGTGAGGACAAGAGTGGCATTGGGATAATGACATACATTTTTTATTTTTACCATCTCTGTTTTTATTGTTTTCTTTTTAGATTTTCTTTTTCTTTCTTTATTCTCCATCTTCCTTTTTTTTCTTTCAATAAGTTTTCTTATTTTACTAACTTTTCATTCTTCATCTTTTTTCTTCTCATCATCCTTTCTTTCTCTTCACTCTCTTATCTTTTTTCATTCATCCGTTATTTTTTCTTATTAGCTGCAGTTCTTCCTATCTCTTTTTTTTCAGTCTGTTCGTCCTTCCTTCCTTCCTTTCTTCTTTAACCCCTTTCTCTCACTTTTCATGTATTTATTCTCTGATCATCATCAGGTGAAATTTCCGTCGAGTGTCAAACTTGTCAGTTCACCACATTGCATTATGTTTGTCCTTTTTTCTTTCTTCCTTCATTCTTTCATTTTCTACCTTGTTTTTTTTCGTTCCACTTTTTTCATTATTTTTTTTCTTGCTTTCACACAATGGTTTGTTCTCTTTTTTATTTCTCTTTCTTTCCCTTCTTTCTTCCCCATATCTTCTTTTTTCTTTCCTTTTTTCTTTTCACTTTTCTCTCTCCTTTTCTTTCTTTTTGTTTTCCTGATTCTTCTGTTTTCTCTTTCATTTCCATCTTTCTTCTTCAACTCTTCCTCAATTCATTTACTTTATCACTTTTCCTTCCTTCCTTCTTTCCTTCCTCTCATTTCTCCTTTCCTTCTTTCCTTTCTCCTTTCCTTCTTCTCATTTCTTCCTTCCTTCTTTCCTTTCTCTCATTTCTCCTTTCTTTCTTTCCTTCCTCTCATTTCTCCTTTCCTTCTTTCCTCTCTTTTCTCCTTTCCTTCTTTCTTTTCTTCCTCTCTTTTCTCCTTTCCTTCTTTCCTTCCTTCTTACCTTCATCTCATTTCTCCTTTCCTTCATTCTTTCATTTCATTTCTCCTTTCCTTCTTCTCATTTCTTCCTTCCTTCTTTCCTTTCTCTCATTTCTCCTTTCTTTCTTTCCTTCCTCTTATTTCTCCTTTCCTTCCTTCTTTCCTCCTTTCCTTCTTTCCTTCCTCAAATTTCTCCTTTCCTTCTTTCATTCCTTTCATTTCTCCTTTCCTTCTTCTCATTTCTTCCTTCAATCTTTCCTTTCTCTCATTTCTTCCTTCCTTCTTTCTTTTCTCTCATTTCTTCCTTCCTTCTTTCTTTTCTCTCATTTCTTCCTTCAATCTTTCCTTTCTCTCATTTCTTCCTTCCTTCTTTCTTTTCTCTCATTTCTTCCTTCCTTCTTTCTTTTCTCTCATTTCTTCCTTCCTTCTTTCTTTTCTCTCATTTCTTCCTTCAATCTTTCCTTTCTTCTTTTTTTCTTCCTTCCTTCTTTCTTTTCTTTCATTTCTTCCTTCCTTCTTTCTTTTCTCTCATTTCTTCCTTCCTTCTTTCCTTTCTCTCATTTCTTCCTTCCTTCTTTCTTTTCTCTCATTTCTTCCTTCCTTCTTTCTTTTCTCTCATTTCTTCCTTCCTTCTTTCTTTTCTCATTTTTTCCCTTCAATCTTTTCTTCTTTCTTCCTTTTCTTTTTCTTTTCTTCCTTCTTTCTTCCTTTTCTTTTCCTTTTCTCTTTTCTTCCTTCAATCTTTCTTTTCTCTCATTTCTTCCTTCCTTCTTTCTTTTCTCTCATTTCTTCCTTCAATCTTTCCTTTCTCTCATTTCTTCCTTCCTTCTTTCTTTTCTCTCATTTCTTCCTTCAATCTTTCCTTTCTCTCATTTCTTCCTTCCTTCTTTCTTTTCTCTCATTTCTTCCTTCCTTCTTTCTTTTCTCTCATTTCTTCCTTCCTTCTTTCCTTCCTCTCATTTCTTCCTTCCTTTCTCTCATTTCTTCATCTCATATCTTCTTTCCTTCCTCTCATTTCTTTCTTTCTTCCCTATTTCTTCTTCCACTCATTTCCCTTCTTCCATTTTTCTTTTTTTTCTCCACTTTATTTTCTTTCAATAACTTGTTCTCTTTTTCATTTCTCTTTTCTTCCCTTCTTTTTTCCCATTACTCAATTTGAGATTTTTCTCTTTCACCCTTCCTTTTTTTCACCTTTCTTCCCACATTATTTTCTTTTTCTTTTCCTTCTTTTTTTCTTTTCTTTCTTCTTTGTTCTTCTTCTGCTTATTCTCTTTTTTATTTCTGTTAATTCCATATTTCTTCCTTCACTCATTTCCATTCTCTCTTCTTTTTTTCCTTCCTTTCTTTTACATTTTTTCTCTTTTCTTCATCCTCTCAATAGCTTGTTCTCTTTGTCACTAATCTCTCTTTCTCTCTCTCTTTCTTTTTCCTTTCTTAAGCCTTCACTTCTTCTTTTCTCAGTTTCTTTCTTTCTTATTTTCTACTTGTCTTCCCCTCCCACTTCATGTTAATTCTTTCCGCCTTTCCTTTCTTCCAACCATCAAAATAGTTCATTTTTCATCTCATTTCCTCCTAACAAAAATATCCGCAATTGCTGTTGTACCACAAACTTTGCTTAATACTCATTAACCACAACATTAGTTTTACATTTTCCTTTCCCATGAACATTACAAGAAGCCAAAGTTAACATTCACCAAACAATTTCAGAAACAAGTGTATTGTGAAATGATTATAAAGACAAAAGAGTAAAAAACAAAGAAAGAATTTAGATAGAGAAGAAAAAATGGTATTTTTCTAAAGAATTGGTTTTGATTTTTGCAATAGAATCATTTTTATTTCTTACTCGTGGTTGTTGTAGATTTCATACTTTTTTCCCCTTAAAGATTTTACTTTATTCCATAGATTTTTCAAACCATTATCTTGATTTTGATATTTTTGTTACTTTTTCATAGGACAACATTCCATTTGGTCATACTGAGAGCAGTACTTGTCCAAATCAATTACATGGTTTGCTGGAATGAACAAACTATTGGATCCCACTATGTAGACAACATCATCTCATATTAATACTCTTGTGTTGTCCAAGAATTTTGGCCAAGAATCTCATTAATACTCCTGTGTTGTCCAAAAATGTTGGCCAAGAATCTTATATCAATATTCCTGTGTTGTCCAAGAATGGTGGCCAAAAATCTTATATTAATATTCTTGTGTTGTCCAAAAAAGTTGGCCAAGAATCTCATATTAATACTCCTGTATTGTACAGGAATATTGGCCAACAATCTTATATTAATACTCTTGTGTTGCCCAAGAATGGTGGCCAAAAATCTTATATTAATACTCCTTTGTTGTCCAAGAATGTTGGCCAACAATCTTATATTAATATTCTTATGTTTGTGGATCTTAATTAATAATGGTGTTGTCAAAAAATGTTGGCCATATTATATAATGCTCCTTTGTTGTTTTTTTTTTGTTGGCTAAGGATCTTATATTAATTGTTTTTGGCATTAATATTCTGTTCAAGAATGTTGGCCAAAATCTTATCTTCTTACTATTAATATTTGTCCAAGTGTTGGCCAAAAATCTTATATGTTGGCCAAGGATCTTATATTAATACTCCTGTAATTGTCAAAGAATGTTGTTCAAGAAAGTTAATGCTTGTTCAAGAAAGTTGGCTAAGGATCTTATATTAATACTCCTGTGTTGTCCAAGAATCTCATATTAATACTGCTGTGTTGTTCAAGAATGTTGGCCAAGAATCTTATCTTAATACTACTGTGTTGTCCAAGAATGTTGGCCAACAATCTTATATTAATACTCTTATGTTGGCCAAGGATCTTATATTAATACTCCTGTGTTGTCAAAGAATGTTGGCCAAGAATCTCATATTAATGCTCCTGTGTTGTCCAAGAAAGTTGGCTAAGGATCTTATATTAATACTCCTGTGTTGTCCAAGAATCTCATATTAATACTCTTGTGTTGTCCGAGAATGTTGGTCAAGAATCATATTTTTTTACAGTCACCTTGTACAAGGCCCAATGACCACTTGAGATAGAGGGTTACATTAAAAAACAGTTTACGGGGTTATTTTGATAAAATCTGTCAGTTAATAAATAAAAAAATCCAGTACTTGAGAAATTTTTTTGTTTAAGAAACTGGCAGATATGAAAATTTTGGGAGTCTATGATGACAAGAATTTGGCTTAAAAATGGCACTATTCAACCTTGTTGAATTCTCTAAGTTCATTATAGCGCAGTTGGTCTAGAGCCTATCATATCTTCTGACGGTTCTCTCTACCCAGGGGCATGAAAATTTGAATCCAGCTGGAGAGCACATATTTTTATTTAATAAGATTTCTCGGATATTCAGGCTAGTAGAGGAAAATAAATATACTGTTAAATAAATAAATAATGGAGTGCCTATTCAAATAAAAGTATCTACTAAAAATAATGTTTAAAATGATAAAAATCTGTCAGATTATTAAATAATTAATCCATTACTTCTTTAGAAAAAAATGTATATTTCATAATAAAGAGTAATCCCTCTTTTATACAAGTTTTGTTAAAGACAAGTTACTGCAATTAAGTTTTTTTATTAATTTTTCAAACACTCTGAAATGTTGGTATTGGAGCTACTCAATTTACAAGGGTGCGATGGGTAAATTGTCAAAATTATACAAAAATGAGAATAATACTGACCTCTCATTGTAACAGATATATTTACCAAAATTACACAAAAATATCTAGAAATACTAAAGAGTAAATTTATTCTAGAAAATCACCATTGGCTTCAACCACGGCCTCCAGATGACTACAGAATCTCCTGCATCTCTTCTGGATGGTCTCCTTGTTTAATTTGGTGAATGTTGCTATAATGCTTGCCTTCAGTTCAACTTTGGGGTTACAAGGAGTTTTGTTGGTTTCTCGCTAAACTGAACATAATAATCAAGGGAATTTCGGTCTGGAGAGTTAGGTGTAAGCTGTGCTGAGGTCGCAGAATTTGTCTGACAGCTATGATTGGGTTCTCCTGCTTGTGTGGTATGGTGCAGAGTTGTGTCGCCAGACATAAGGTCTTCCAGCAGCTACCTTCTTGACCCAGGGCAGCACTACCTCCTCAATGTACTTGATGTAGGCCTCTGTGTTGATTTTGAGGCCCTGTGGAAAGATGAATGGAGGCATAACGTTACCATCACTAGTGATCATTACAAACACCTTCGTAATCACCATTAAACTCATCCAACGCTTTTTGAATCCTCTGCACTGTCCTCAGATTGATACCCAAACACTGAAATGTTTGTATTGGAGCTACTGGCATGAATGCCAAGCAGGATAGCATACCGTTCCCAAATTTCTGGCACAGGGAATTGCATCATAGTGCTCTTTTTCTCACAGATGGTGCCCAGCTGACCCTACTATACTGTGTAGTTGATAAAATCAAAAACAAACAACATGTACATTATTTACATTATTCGGACTATTGTCCTCATCTTTGTCGCCATATTTATTACAATGCTTCAGCTGTTGTACACTCCAGCCTTCTTCAGGTGGTTGGAATGTCGAACTTAACCCTTTATTTCGCTCACTGGGGTAGACTGTTCTAGCTCCACATGCCATTTTTAATGATGTCAGTTATCAGTTATCTCCTGTAAATTTCCCTCTGAAAGTTCTACACTGCCTTAACCGGGTATTGAACTCACACTCTTTAGGTCCTGTCACTGGACCTAACCAATCTTGAGGACACATGGCATAGTGGATAAAGACGTTGTAATAAATATGGCGATGAGGACAAAGATGAGGACAATGGTCTGAATAATGTAAATAGTCTAAATAATACCTCATCTCAGAAATATAGACAGATACTGAAGGGCCAAAATGTTGTCATAAATATAGCGACAAATATGGGGGACAATAGTTCGAATAATGTAAATAATGTACATAATACCTCATCACAGAAATATAGACAGATATGGAAAGGCCCAAACGTTGTAATAAATATGGCAACAAAGATGAGGACAATAGTCTAAATAATGTAAATAATGTACATAATACCTCATCTCAGAAATATAGACAGATACTGAAGGGACGAAACGTTGTAATAAATATGGCGACAAAGATGAGGACAATAGTCTAAATAATGTAAATAATGTACATAATACCTCATCACAGAAATATAGACAGATATGGAAAGGCCCAAACGTTGTAATAAATATGGCAAAAAAGATGAGGACAATAGTCTAAATAATGTAAATAATGTACATAATACCTCATCTCAGAAATATAGACAGATACTGAAGGGACGAAACGTAATAAATAATTGCAAACAAAGATGAGGACAATAGTCTAAATAATGTAAATAATGTACATAATACCTCATCACAGAAATATAGACAGATATGGAAAGGCCCAAACATTGTAATAAATATGGCAACAAAATAATGATGAGGAATTTCCATAGTCTAAATAATGTAAATAATGTTGTATAATACCTCATCTCAGGACAAAATATAAACAATGATACTGAAGGGACAAAACGTTATAGATAAATAAAGGCCCAAACGTTTAACAAAAATATGACAAAGATAGTCTAAATAATAATGTAAATAATGTACATAATACCTCATCACAGAAATATAGACAGATACGGAAAGGCCCAAACGTTGTAATAAATATGGCAAAAAAGATGAGGACAATAGTCTAAATAATGTAAATAATGTACATAATACCTCATCTCAAATAATATAGACAGATACTGAAGGGACGAAACGTTTGACAAAATAAATATGGCGACAAAGATGAGGACAATAGTTCTAAATAATGTAAATAATGTACATAATACCTTCACAGAAATATAGACAGATACAAAGAAATTGTATAAATATGAATTAAAGAAAAATAAATTGAATATGTTTAAATAATATATATGTATATATATATATAAAATTAAAAATATATAAAAAGATGAGGAGTCTAAATAATTCAAATTTTGTTACTTTTATTTCATTAGAAATCACAATATGCATGAAATTAAAATTATGGAAATAACAAAATTGCAAAAGACAAAAAGGAAATGTGAGAGTAAATCTTTTCAGTTTCTAATTTTCTCAATATTAGGAGACCACCTTCACACACACACACGCACACACACACACATACACATTTTATGCAATTAATGTATTTTTTTATTTCTACATTCTTTATTGCTGTAAAAATTATATATATTAAGTACATGTGTTTTAAACAGTAATATACTGTAACCTGGGTAATTATAATTCTTATTAAAGAAAAAATGCCAATGTGATCCAATAGATGTCAGTTTCACAGTTAATAAAAGAAAAAAAGTCAGAAATGCTTACTCGAACATGCATACCCACTAAATATACTGTTTTTAGTAATATATATTTTAGGAAAATCTATGACAAAGTGGAAAAAATTTTTGTGTGATGCATTTCATCCTTTAGGTCTCCATCAGACTCAAGTGATATTTACATGGATGTGATTTTACATGCACATAAAAGAAACATGATGTAGAAACTTGAAAATTAAATAAAACATTTTTTTTTAATATGTGTTTTGGATATATGACTCATTCAGTGGAGGAGGGGTGTATTCAACATTTGATAATTTTGCAGCAATACGCGCTTAAAGGTTTTAGGCAGTTTTGATCACCATTTCTTTTCATGGTTAGTCGTAAGGAATTGTAAATGTAGGACTACCTTACACTTAAGTAAAATAATAACAATAATAATATTTATTAAGAATTTATTACAGGAAATATCAAGTTTTACAAAATCATTTTTGACAATTACGCATTTAGTTACATAACAAATAAATAAAAATAATATAAATTTTGATGTTATATTCGATTTGTTGTTAGGTATTTTTCATTTTCTCCTTTGTTATTGATGGCATTTTAGAATACTTTGGCTGTAATGCTAAGTTTCCTAATTTGAACAAACTGGAGTTATTTCATTTACACTTTGTTACCTCTCTTTTCTATTTTGGTTTTTAGATCGCTTTCTTCCAGTCATTTTGATGGGCAATAATGAAATTCTGAAATTTAGAATGATCTTATTCCATTTAAAAAATAAAGCCTGTAAAAAGGAATATTTCAAATTAATATAGACCAAAAATAAAATGCATTTGACAAAAAACCTTAACGATTTCATTATAATTAACACTAATGTAATGATACTCCACAGACAAATCTACGGTTGATGTTACCTCATCTCATTGCATGGTTACGAACTATAAACCTAAATTGAGCTTGAAATATTGTGTAATTGGCTCTAATTTTTTTGAAAATACTTGGATATGATATAATGAATAATTTGCAGTGAAAAAAAGCAATTTTCAGTTTTTCTTTTGAATACACCTTTCCTCTGCCAAACACGTCATACTGTACAGTTGATTTCATCAAACATATCTAGACAGGAAGAATTCATTCAAACATGATAATAACCTCAATCCCAATATACAAAACCTCATTTAAAAATTGGAAAGATAGTAAAAAGTTGAATAGACAAAGCTTATTAGTGGAATTTAATAAAACTTGTTTGGATATATATTTAAATTCCCAAATATTACAAACAGTCATCTAACAACATGTAGCTGTATCTGAATAGTGGCAGCTGTGTGATGTGGTGTGGAATTTATTGATTTAATATATTGTCTGTACTTTGAATACTGTTGCCATATCTGGTCTGGTGTTCCTGTTGTACATCTTTAAATTCTTGACAAAATTCAAAGAAGGATCTGTAATGTAATCGATCCTGACCTGGCATCTCAACTTCAGTTACTTTCTCACCAATGTAACGTGGCTTTACTGTGTCTTTTATACAAATATTTTCGTGGCAACTCTTCTGATGAGCTTTTTTCCTTGGTGCCTCAAATACATGAATTTAAACGTTCTACTAGATTGGCAACTAGGTCTCACCATTTTACTCTTGAAATAACTAAATTCAACCACCACTTCTATTCTAACAGTTTCTTTTCTCACACTTCTCATCTGTGGAACTCCCTTTCAATTTCTTGCTTCCCTGATAACTACAATCTTCAAAACTTTAAAGGCAGCGTCAATCACCATCTTCTGTTTTCTTGAACCCTTTTTTGTCCTTTCCTCAAAACTTCCCACTTTCAGTCTTCTTATTCTCCTTCATCTCACTCCCAGTAACCTCCCGTGGTCTAATGGCATTATCACCTTGCTTAAGTTGAAATGATTAAAAAGATATATACTACAGATGTGCATGGAGACAAGGATGATTTCAGTCTCATATTTTTTAAGTGCTCTTTTAAAATGCTATGTAATATAGTTGGAAATAGTTATTTACTAGATATAACTTAGTTCTGGCACAAGGCTCCACTGAGGATCATACTCACTTGTAATGATTTAAAAAACAAGCTTGCTAAATATGATACCACTGAGGAACCCATGAACTGGAAAATCAAAAAAGAAAAAAAAAGACATTCTTTCTGAATCCTTGAACTAATCAGATTTCCCAGATTAAAAAGATAAAAGATAATATCACTTAGCAATAAATTGTGAATTAGTTGTTATCTGTAAACCCTGTGGCTACAAAAAAATAGTTTTCAAGTGAAATGCTGTTAAGATAATCATAAAAGAAAAAAGAAAAAGAAAGAATAATTATTTTCTTGGCATGAAAACTCCAAGCATGGCAAAGTCAAATGAATGGTAATTAGGAAACAAAACAAAAAATAAGATCTAAGGTTCCAAATATACCTGACCTGCACATACCTAAGTGGTTAAAAGTGGTGACCCCCTTAAACAGCTATTGCAAATTCAAGGATGCAAAAGGGCCATTATATGCTGAGGGAAGAATTCAGAATATTACCAAAGGGAAGGCTTCAACTCCAGTTGTGTGGGAATCATGAAATCCAGAGGGTGCCACTGGTTGAAGCCCATTTTCTCAAAATAAAATTAATTTGCATCACATTCAAACAGAAAGTGCAGGTGAAAGTTTTTAGAGGTGGGGCCAAATTCCCTAATGACTTATCAAATTTATTTCTTATAAAATTAAAAAAAAGAGATGGAGACATTGTCACAAAAATATTTGTGTCCTCTGTTCAGCCAGCTTATAAAGAAAATATAGTGGTGGGGACATCGTTTCTTTCCCTTCGCGTTGCCTGGAGAGAACCTAGAACAGACCCTGATGACTTTAAAATTGATTATGTGTCTATTTTCACTTGGTGGAAAGGTCAAGCTTAATTTTGAATTCAGTTCAGGGTTCAGTTTGGAATTCCCTAAAGGTTACCTAGATGCAACTGATGAAGGCCAAGGGCCCAGTGGCTGAAATAACAACAACAAATTTAAGGACAATATTCTGCATTTAAATAGTGTAAATAATAATTCCACATCACAGAAATTCAGGCAGAAAACAAATATTAGATTTTCTTTTGAGATGTCAAAATTTACAAGATGGTATTCTACAAAGGTAGACTGTTCTTGCTCCACAGCCCATAACAGTCTACTACTGTAGATTAAATAAAGAGTTCAGTTTAGAATTCCTTAAAGATTACCCAAATCAATATTCACCTGATGATGACCGGAGAGCACAACAGCTGAAACATTGTCATAAAAACAAGAAAAATGAGGACCATAGTCCGCATGTAAATAGTGTAAATAATGATAACTCCTCATCCCAGAAATTCAGAAAGAAGGTGATCAGGTGATAGCAACAACAAAGATGAGGAGAATAGGCTACATATAAATAGTGTAAATCATGATGACTGTTAATCCCAGAAATTCAGACAGAAAACAAATATTACATCAAAGGCTCCAAAACACACTGCCTGGATATGGTCTAGAGGATAAAAGTGTTTGAAGAACCAAGTTTAATATAATGGCATTGATTACACATAAGTATTATTCTACAAATTATTTGGATGTTTTTATTATAATGTTTCAGTTGATGATTTTTCATCTTCTTCAAGCAGTTCTTGAATACCATCTTGTACATTTTAACTCTCCAAAAGGAAACCAGTTTTACATTTTATGAATCTGAATAACAAAATCATTTTCTCATGCATTGCAAGAAAAATTCTGACCAGACTGGAAAACTGACAGCCATTTTAAGATGGCTGGGGGCAAGAAAAATCAAAGCCAACAATTAGATTCATCCCAATTAATCAGTTGATAATTAACAATTTAATTATTTCCAATAAATATTGGCAAAAGTCTATAAATAAATATCATATTATTTAAATTTGGTCTATATTTAAGTTAAGTGATCATTTTAAAGACGAGGCTGAAATTTCAATGATAAAATAACCAAGAACACCTGAGTATGAAATCCAATTGATTAGAAGAATGGAAAAATAAAAAGGGAAGACCAGTTAATTGGAAAATGTTGATATAGAAAACTACGGGTAATCAACTGATAATCAATAATTGTGCATATAGTACAATGGCTATTGGCACAAAAGGTGAAACTGGTATGCCAAGTTCAAATCCAGGTTGAGGCTGTTGCATTCACTTTCACACAACTACTCTTAGGGAAAAAAAAGCATAAATCCATCTTTTCTCCCTTCAGTTATGGGATAAGTAGCAGGACAGACTGGGCTCCCTAACTTTGACTGTCAACCAATCTAGCAGAAGGACAACATTGAATTCAAAACAATTTAGGCACAGAGCTAGCGACCATAAAAAAACACTTGCAGCAGCAATACTTTTCTCGCACTCCTTGCACATGGAACTCCTTTTCAATATCTCACTTCCCAGCCAACTACAATCTTAAATTAAAGATTGATTAAATTAAAATGCAACATCAATCGCCATCTTCTGTCATCCTTTTCCTTTATTATCCTTTTTCCTCTGTAAAGTCTTCTCATTCACTCCCAGCAAGGCAATAAAGCCACTAAGAAACAAGGGATTACTGAGTGTGAAAGAATAAGAAAAAGATTAAGAAGCAAGAACAATATAGTCTTCTCATTCTCTTTTATTTTCCTTTTTGTAACTTTTCATTTTTTTTTATTTTACTCCCAGCAAGGCAATAAAGCCACTAAAAAACAAGGGTTTACTGAGTGTGAAAGAATAAGAAAAAGATTATTAAGAAGCGAGAACAATATAGTCTTCTCATTCTCTTTCACTGTAACTTTTTGTATCCAAGTGACATAATTATCTTGCTTAGGGTGAAACGATTAAAAATAAAAAAAAACACTTAATGTGCTGAGGCAGTGACCCTATACTCTGCAGGGGAGACTAAAGAACCTTCTACTTCTACTACAATTTCTACTACAAGAAGAACTCTAAAGAAAATACTAGCCTGAATAAAGAATGAAATAATGACAAAACTCTCTAAACATCAGCATAATGTATTTTAAAGTTCTTTACATCATTCAAACTAACTTCATTATTTTAAATACAAGAAAGAAAATTGTCATTCCTAGAATTATGATTTTTAGCTTAAACTTCTTGTAAGTGTGATTGTTTCAGAGTTGAAGAAAACCATTCTTTTTTTTCTTTGCATTGTTTGTTCCTGGTGAAACAACACAATATTCCATTGATCATATCAATTTAACATCAAATTCTATGAGAGAAAAGAAAAGGCAACAATTTCAAAAGTTATCAGATGACTCAATCTGCCCACCAATGATTAAAGAACAAAACATTATCAAGAGAAATTATTTTTATGAAAAATATTATCCTTGCTGAGTAAAATTACCTTCATATTTTTTACAAAAAGAATTATTATTAAATTTATCAGAATTTCTTACATGAAGCCTTGTCAATTATTATTCATTTTTGACTCATATTTCTTTCATCTTATTTCTCTTGCTTTTCCACCAAGTAGTAATAGTCTTAAGTTGTTTGAATTTCTTAGATGAAATCTTGTCAATTATTATTCATTCTTGACTTGTATTTCATTCATCCATACCATAAGGAAAGTTGGTTCTCTGTGTCATGCCAGAAGGCTTTCTTGCCTGAGACCATCCTTTAAATTTACAAATCACGCATTGGTTCTTGCATTGAATACTGTTGCTATATATGGTATGGTACCCCCACTGGGCAACGTCCTCAACAAAATCCAGAGACAGATATGCAGTGTGATAGGTCCTGATCTAGCATCTCATATACAGTCACTTTCTCACGAACATGCTGTGGCTTCCCTCCGTCTTTTCTACAAATATTTTTATGGCAACTGCTCTGACGAGCTACTTTCACTAGAATCCAAACTGCATGAATTTAAGCATGCTACTAGGTTGGCATTTCAGTCCCACCCTTTTACTGTCAAAACAGTTAAATATAACTACCTCTTCTACTCCAACAGCTTCTTCTCTCACACTTCCCAACAGTGGAACTCCCTTCCTCTTACTTGCTTCCCTGATAGCTATAATCTTCAAATATTCAAATTTAATGTCAATCAATATCTTCTGATGTCAAACACCCCTCTTTACTCTTGCTCTCACTCTCTGTAACCCTTTGTATACTACTGGCACTCCTGTCTTGTTTGGGGTGATATGCTTAAAAAAAAATTGAATTTTTTACATGAATCATTAGCAAATTATTACTAATTTTTTACTAGCATTTCTTTCATCTTAAAAGTAAAAGTTACTTTATAGTTCAGATAATTTTAAATTGTCTGAATTTGTTACATGAAAAAATTAGTTTGCCTATCACCTGATTCACAATCGTTCCTAGTCTTTTGAACTGGAGGAGAGTTTAGCCCCTGTTTTGTGTTTAGGATTGGGTTTCCAGTTCCTTCTACAGTTTTCCTTACTCTTCCACTTCTAGTGGACCCTTGCATCTTGCTTGGTGTGGTGCCTCTTACTCCATAACCCTCTACCTCAAGTGGCTCTTGGACCTTGTACAGAGTGAACATCATTGTAAAAAAAATAATGCATCTGTATAATAAAATTACAGTGAAGTGTTTGAGATTTTTATGCATTTAATGACAATATCTCTTGATATTTCATAAAGTTTGTGAAAAAGAACTGTTGGAAGAGTTTGATATATTTGGGAAGGATATCGGAATAATCTATACTGGGAGCAAACCGCCTACATATGAATAGAAAATGTATTCATACATGTAGATAGGTTCACCTATTGTCCGATTCACACTTCTTCCCAGTTGTTTGAACAGGAGAAGAGGTTTATCCCTTGTTTCCAGTTTAGGATTCCAGTTTCTTCTAAAGTCTACTTCAAATCTATGCTTTTAACGTCTCCATCTAAACTCTGAAATTTTATTTATTACTTTTTTTTTCTCAATAGAATTACAGGGTGTGAAGGGTAAATTGTTGCTATTTTATATTTTTAATTTCGCTCATGCACATTGTTTTTGATTTTGTCAACTGCACGGTATATTAGGGTCAGTTGGGCACCTTCTGTGAGAAAATGAGCACCATGACACAATTCACTCTGCCAGAAATTTGGAAATGGTATGCTGTACTGCTTGGCATTATTTGACGCTCATATGACATACCGAAGACAAAGGGACAGAAAAAAGTAGAATATAACTTACCTAAGGAGATTGGGTCAGAACAGGGATTAGAATAGCAAAAAACACAAAATTTACTAAGAGCTACAATGGACAGGAAGTTGTGAAGAGCCATAGTCACCCATGTCCTGAAAGAACATGGCAGAAAGAAAGAAAGAAAGAAAGAAAGAAAGAAAGAAAGAATGCATTTAATGACAATATCCCTTGGGAATACAAAAAGAGGGATCTTGTTAAATGCTAATTTGATTGTAAATATGTATTAAGATAGTTGTACTGGAGATTGTTAAAAAGTTCTCAGTTAACTGCACTTCCCTAAATCTGACCCAATGACTAAACGTCAGAAGTTTTTTTTTTTTTTAATCCATTCTGTGTTAAGCTGGGAACTTTTCAGTAACTACTTGTACATTTACCAGTGGTCAGTGTAATATATTCAGCAACACATCCTAATTGAAGAGGGTCATGGTTAGTGCAATCAAAGGACATTTATATTCACTAACACACAACATGATTAAGTGAAAATGCAAGTAAAATGAAAGTAACCAACTAAATACACATCATCCGATGCTGATGTAGATTTAGTTTAGAAATGCATATATAAATACAACCAGTATAGTGCTGACATGGCAGTTTTTCATTTCTGCTTTTCAAGCATCCAGGAGAGCAACATGATACACCTTCTTGGCCTCACATTTTCCACTGACTTGAAGTGGAGTGACTATATCAATCAATAGCTGCAAGTTGGGTCATACTATCATACCAGAAAATTTTTCTTATCAGAATCCACCTTGCACATTTACAAATTTACCATTTGTTCATGCATTGAACATATCTGGTCTAGTGCTCCCACTGTGCATCGAGAGCTTCTTGACAAAATCCAATGGACAATCTGTAATGTAATTGATCCTGACCAAGTATCTCGACTGTGGTCACTTTCTCACCGATGTGTCATGGCTTCCTTCTCATCTTTTCTACAAATATTTTCATAGTAACTGCTCTGATAAGTTTTTTCCCTGTTGCCCCGACTACATGAATTTAAGCTTGCTAGTAGGTCCCACTATTGAAATAACTAGATGCAATCGCCACTTGTACTTCAGCACTTTCTTTTCTCACACTTCCCACCTGTGGAACTCCCTTCTGTTTTCTTGCTTCCCTGATAAATTCAATCTTCAAAAATTTAAATGTAATGTCTTCTGTCTTTTTGAACCCTCTTCTTTATTTTCCTTTCCTCCCCATTCTCAGTCTTCTCTCTCACTCTCACTTTCACTCCCTGTAACCCACTGCTTACAAGTGGCATTACCACTTTGCTTGGGAGGAAATGATTAAAAATGTTAGAAGTTATCAGACAATTCTTGAGATAGAGAAACCTTGATCAATTTCTCTTTCTTTATGTGTTTGAAAAAAAGGTAAGAGGGACTCAGTCATAGAGCAACAACTTATGTCATGTTTCTTTTTTTCTACAATTACAACACTTTGCTCAAGTCACGTTCTATAGAACTCCATTTCCAAAGCCAAATCATTAACCAGAAAACTTGAGTGATGTTCTTAAATAGCCTCATCAGATCGAGACTTTCATATAGATGTCATGCATGGTACCAAACTTATTCTGACATATCTAAACTATCAGCTATATACAACCACTTTCTCAGATCAATGGTTAGAAATCGTTTCAAGCAAATGAAGCCCATAGGTTTTTGTGAGGATCATTCTTCTTTGAAACTCGCAGACTGGTGCTACAGAATCACAAACAAAGAACTGTACCAAATAAGAGAAACCACATCACTTGCAGACTTTCAACAGCAGCAACAACTAAAATGGATAGCACATGTAACAAATAAATAATGACTTAATCATGATGTTAATGTTCCCCACTACTGCAAACAAAAGGCTAGGAAAGAAACCTCCATCAACACTGAAAAGAGTAATAACAGCTAGTAGACTTGAGAAACCTATTTTCCTGAAAAATTGTTTTAACATAAATAGATTTTATAAATTTCAACTGAAAGTAGTACAAGCTGCTGGGTTAATGAATGCTGGATGTTTCCTTATAGGGAAACACCTAATAATATCATTATAATTCAGTTTCATTTGTATATACATCATGGCCTTACTTAGGCCATTCATATATACTGCAAAGAGTACACTGCATATTGTCCTTCAGGACTTGGGTAATCAAGGCTCTCCACAATTTCCTATTCTTTGTAGCTCTTAGTAAGGTTCTGTCTCAGTCTTTCAAATGATTTCAAACAAAAGGTTAGCAAGGAAACTCCTGTCAATACTGGAAAGAGCAATAACAGCTACTGGGCTTGAGAAACCTGTTTTCCTGAAAAATCATTTCAAGAGAAAGATTTTATAAATTTCAACCGAAAGTAGTACCGGCTGCTCAGTCAATGTTTCCCTATAGAGAAATGATTAATATTATCATTGCCATTCTACAGCCTTCTTCAGGTATTTTTTAAAGTCTTTTACCCTCAGGATGCAGGAAATAATGACTCTCTAAAGTTTCCCTTATTTTATCATCTTTATCATGTTGGAAAAGATAGTGAAATTGGCAGAGATGTGTTTGTTGGTGACAAAAATGTGGGCAGTAAGTTGGTTCAGAAGGTGTAAACATGACTAGGTGGAGAAGGCAGTCTACTGGTAACTGTGCAAGTTTTCCATTGCCTTTTCCAAAGTTTGGAATTCAGTTTTTTTTCTCTTAGACTGGTTGCCAGCCAAGACTAGAGATTCCAGTCTGCTCTTCTATTTAATGCATAATTGGGATGAGAAGAGCTGGATTCATGCCTTTACCAAGAACAATAGTATGTACAATTTATAACATATGAGAAAGTTCTCTTTTTGTTAAAATATTAGGGGTGAACTGAAAAGAAAACATTGGGAAATATGCTGACCTGTTTAACTCATTTCTAGCAAACCAAGTGACACAAGAGATTCCATTTTTCCATGTAACATACTGTGACTTTCTTTATTGCAAGAAAGAATTAAAGAGAATCATTATTTAAAACTTTTTTTAATCATTTCACTCTAAACAAGGCAATAAAACCATTAAGATTCTAGGGGTTATTGAGTGTGAAAGAATATCAGAAAAAATTATTAATGAAAGAGCACAATAAAAGAAGATAAATTCAGGAGACAGAATGACATTAACAGATTGAAGGTGATTTTTTAAATCAGCTACCAATTTGACCATATCATCATATCAGACTTGCGACTAAGACAGAAGTAAATAGTAGTGTCATTAGCATAGATACTAAATCGAGGACTGATGACATTGGGAAAGTTGTTGAAGAAAATTAGGAACAAAGTCTGTCCAGGAATTGAACCGTGGGGAACACGGGAACAGATCTAGAAGAGTGGCTGTTCAAGACAACTTTCACTTCCTGATTAGATAAGATTGAAACAAATCAAATTTAATTAAACATATAATAAAACAAAATTAATATATTAAACAAATATAGAATCACCTGTGTTATACAAGCAATAAAGAACAAAATTTACCTATTTACTGATTTGTATAAAAAGGGAATTGTTTTAGAACACTCAATGAAAATGTTTTATTTTCACCATTTATTTTTTGTTACAAAAACTGAACAGGATTAAAAAAATAAATTTGGATTAAGGACACAATAAAAAAAAAATCCATAACATGATAAAAATTGAAAGTGCAGAGGTAGAGATGACAGAAATGTGTGCAGTAAGTTGGTTCAGAAGGTGTAAACATGACTAGGTGGAGAAGGCAGTTCACTGGTAACTGTGCAAATGACATTGATTTCACCATCAAAACCAACAGGATAGGCACAAATCAAAATCTATTTTGGGGAAAAGAAAACAGAATATATGCTGACCCGCTTAACTCATTTTTGCCTACCATCAGCATGGCTGATGCAAGATTCCTGGAGAAAAAGACTGCGCCTTCTTGGTTTCACATTTTCCACTGACTTGAAGTGGAACAACTACATTGAATCAATAGCTGCATCTACTGCAAGGAAAGTTGGTTCATTCTGTCAGGCCAGAAGATTTTTCTCATCAGAGTCCGTCTTGCACATTTACAAATCTATCATTCATCCGTGCACTGAATCCTGCTGCCATATCTGGCCTGGTGCTCCGAGCTATTCATCTCGAGGTTTTTGACAAAATCCAAAGAAGGATCAGTAATGCAATCGATCCTGACTTGTCATCTCAACTTCAGTCACTTTCTCATCAATGTGATATAGCTTCCTACTGTCTTTTCTATAAATATTGTCATGGCTACTGCTCTGATAAGCTTTTTTCCCAGGTACCCCTACTACATGAATTTAAGCATGCTACTAGATTGGCAATTAGGTCCCACCATTTTACTATTAAAATAGTTGAATGCAACAGCCACTTCTACTCCAACAGTTTCTTTTTTTGCACTTCCCAACAGTGAAACTCCCTTCCATTTTCTTGCTCTCCTGAAGTGTAATCTTCAAAAACTTAAATGCAACATAATCACCATCTTCTTGAATTCCATTCATTTTTTGTCCTTTGCTCAATCCTCCCTATACTCAGTCTTTTCCCTCATTTTCACTCCCTGTAACCCCCTGTGTACTAGTGGCATTCCCACCTTACTTGGGGTAAAATGATTAAAAAAAAAACAACCCACACAAATGATTCCATTTTTCTGTATAACATATTGTGACTTTCTTTACTCTGCAAGAGAGAATTAAAAAGGATTGTTGGATATTAAATACAGAATCATCTGCGTTATACACCCAATAGAAAACAGAATTGCCTGTTTATTGATTTGTATGAAAAGAGACCCGTGTTTTAAACACATGATGAAGACATTTTATTTTTATTACTTTTTTTATTTGTTACAACAACCCGACAGGAATTAAAAATATACTTGGCCCTAACCCAGTTAAGACAATGACAGAAAAAATGTCAAAACGTAATTAAAATTGACTGTGCAGAGATTTAGATGAAGAGAGGCCATAGTCTATTCCACTTGTGAGGCCCCTCCAAATACCTCATTCTCACGAGTAGAAAATAGAAGAGTATTAAATTAAACAATTTGAGTAAAGCTAAGGATGATAATGGTTGTTTAAAATTGCGGAAGGATTATTTAGAGTCTACAATGCATTATGACAACATGTAAAAGAAAGGCCTATGACAGTGTCAAAAATATTATACACCTTTTTTATGGAGACCCCCCTGCTTTTTGAGGCCCTAGGCTTCAGCCTGGCAAGCCTAAAGGTAAATCAAGCACTAGTGCAGCGGTAGGTGTGTCTGTCAGGGATATAAGTGAATGCAGTAAAATAGGTCAGAATGTGTAAATATGACTGGGTGGAGAAGGTAATCAAGTAGAAACTGTTCAAATGATTTGGAGTTCACCATGGAAACCAATGGAATAAGCCCAAACCAGAATCTGTCTGAGGGAATAAATACATTTTAAAAAATGCAGACCAAATCTCATCATTTTTAATGCAATGAAAAATTTCTATTTTCATCAATTTTTATTTTTATGAGAAACACCCAATACAGAAGTTGCAAAATTAAAATATATTTGGCAGGAAAGAGGATAAAATATTACTTAAACACTTTTTCAGAAAGCCATTAAAGTTAAAATGATGCAGACAGCATAGGATAAAATAATTGCACATTGGTTGTCACAAAAGAGAAAAGTGAACAATTTTATGAATGAAATGAAGCCTTATACCAAAGCCAGTCTAACACAACAAAAGACATGTCTTTAATATATTTTAAAGTCTATTTATGCAGACAATACAGAACTTCACTTCAAAAGACAGAATGAAGAAAAACAATAATTCTTGACTCGTATTTATTTTCATTTTATTACTTTTAGATCGAGTAGTTGTAGCCTTAGATTATCTGGATTTCTTACATGAAACCTTGTCAATTATTATTCATTTTTGACTCATATTTATTTCATTTTATTTCTCTTGCTTTTACACCAAGTAGTAATAGATAGTCTTAAGTTGTCTGAATTTAGATGAATCATCGTTGATTATTCTTTTTCTACTAGCAAAATTCTGTTGGGTTCCATATTTAATGAACCTGAAATTTTAGAAAACATTAAATACCAGTATCTGTCTATATCTTTGAGATGAGGTATTATGATTATTTACATTATTCAGATGTTATCCTCATCGACATATCAACAACATTTCAGCTATTGTACACTCTGGACTTCTTCAGATGAGTGCTAGAGAAAAGCAATGAATAGCAGCACAAAAAATTGCAATATAAGCTCTGGTAAAAAATATACAATAATAATAACAGAAAAATTGCAATATGAGCACTGGTAAAAAAAAAAAAAAAGGTACTGAGACATTACGTTTATAAGTCCCAGAAATTCATACCCAGATGACCTCAAGGACACATGGCTCGGTGGATAAACACGTTCAATACCATGCTACAGCAGTGATGAAAAAAACAACTTGGAGAAATAATTGAGACATCTGGAAGAGGCATAGCACTTGGAACTAGAACAATCTACCCAGGTGGATGAAATAAAGTGTTTGGTTTGATATTCTGAAGAAAGTTGGAGCATACAATGGCCGACACATTGTGAATATGGCAATGAGGATAACAGTTTGAATAATTAAATATCATCAAATTTTTTTTTTTAAATATTTCAACCTGTTTTCTTTAATCACTTTTTTACAGCTTCAATAATTTCCATAAATCCATCTTTTTTTTGTTGTCTGTGTCATATCTCTGTGTGTGTGTCTCTGTCTCTGTCTCTCTCTCTTATATATATATATATATATATATATATATATATATGGCTATGGTATATTTGATTCCTCCAAATATCTTATGTACTGATTTATCTTTAGAGATAACTGTCAGATAAAATTTGCTATTAAAAGCACAATGAGATAAGAAAGTTCCTTATAAGAGCAGTGATGATTTAAAATCGACTAACTAAACAGAGATGTGTCCCTTATAAGAGCAGCTATCAGCTCTTTTCAGAGTTAGAGAACTTCTGTGATAATTTCTGGTTATAAAAAAACTGCAAACTTTTTACAACCATCTTCTTCAGGACATAAACGATCATGGCCCTCCACATCTTCCTGTCCCTTTTAGCTCTTAACAAATTATTCTATTTCTCCCAAACCCTGTTCTACCATCCATTTACTCAAGCCCATCAACTATGTTACGTGCTGCTTTCCTCTGTTCCTCATTCCCTCTATCAGCCTTGTGAGTATCAGATTTTCCAAGCCCTCCTTCCTCATTACATGCTCAAAAATATCAACTGCCTCTTCCTAATGTTAAGTATAAGTTTCGTTTTTGTTTCTATTCTCTCCAAGACCTTATTGTTGCTCACAGCAATCCTTATCATCTTTCTGTAGAACCAAATTTCTGTTGCTTCAAGTCTCTTCTCCATCTTTGTGGAGATTGTCCAGTATTCACTGCCATGACCATCAGTGCAAAAAAATCCTTTCTATTTGAATGGTACAAACCAATTTTTGGAGAAGTTTTGACTTTCTTGAAGGCAAATCTGAAATCAGGCAATAATTTTCTACCTTTGAAAAGGCTGCATATTTCACTGGGTTACAGAAATAATTTATTCCCAATTGCTTGGTGTCAACTACATCTGTTCCTATATTTATTTTAATAAAAATTTATTTTATCAAACTTTGATGGCTAATTGAACAAAATATAATATAATATAACTATTATCCATAATTTAACTATTATCCATTGATATGTTCGTCTAATGTCAGTTAGTCAATTATGTGCTATGCATGTTACCCACTTAGGTGATCATGTATCTTTTGATACATGACTTACAAGGCAGATTTTTCCAACAGTAGTTTGCCATTTCTTTTTAGCGGTAGACCAGTTGCCATCCAATGAAGAGGATTCATACCTTTCCCAAGGGTATTAACCGTAAGTGAATGTAATGGATTTGGCTGGAATTCGAACTTGGCTCTCTAATTTCTCAATCCAAGCTGCTATCCATCACTCCACCATGCCTCATATGTACTTAAAAATGTCATGGGTCCTTACCTATAACTACAGAATGAACTCTTCCTAACACTATGTATACTATGCCTCTCAAGAGAGAGTGTCGAATCAAGTCGAGCCAATAGTTGTTCACTCCCAACCAGACTGACAGTCATACTAACACCTTCCACATCTTGTATTATTATTTCGTGTAATATACCTTCATTATTTCTACTCTTGTGTTTGAGTTGTTCTTCCTTGGTCCTAACCTGGACCATAACAGAAAATAAAAATCAATTAGGGATTACTGAATCCCTCATTTATCAAATATAAAAATATACATATACAAATATATGTATTTTCCACATGCATTCCAACACATTTGGTTATGCATATATGAGGTCTGATCAAAAAGTATTGAAACTGGTGCTACAAAAAGAAAACTATAATACATATCAGTTTCGTATTTAATCTCCTTCGAAGTAGTCTTCTTCTGAAGCCATATATATCAAGCATCATTTCTATTGAGGGAATCATTCCTGGAATCCCCATTTTTGGGATAGTGAACAGCTGCTTTGAATTCTCTTGGATTTCCTCAATGTCTTGAAATATTGTTTGTTTCAAGTGGGATTTGATTTCTGGAAAGAAGAAAAAGTTGCAAGAGGTGAAATCTGGAGACTATGGTGGTTGCAGATCTGGTGAACATTGTGCTTCATCAAAAACTGCTGCACAAGCAATGGTCACTAATGCAATTTGTCTGGTATGGTGAGATGACCACACTTTACACACTTTCCTTCTATCAACAACAGAAATGAGTTTTTTATTATAATTTAGTATGCATGTGTGACAGAGTTCAAGGTCAATCTATTCCAAGCAGCTTCATTCTCCATACTTTAGTTCCATTACCATAGCAACAGTCCTGATACTTTTTGATCGGACATCTTATAGTCATCCATGAATGTGAACAAATAAATACGCCTAGTGACGACAGCAGCATTTATTTTACATAAGACAATATCATAGTTAATAAGCCTTGTCATAGAAAGCTTAGTTTATTCTGACACAATATTTCGAGTATAGGGTGCCAAATGTATAGGAACTATTTTACTTGTTGGCTATTGTAGCATATGGGGGCTTCCTTACTTTGCTCAATTCAGCAGCACCAGCAGCAATGGAAATAATCAGCAAGGTATCAGGATACAACACAAAGGCCCAGAAGCTATGAAAGCCTTGCCTGAGCCCTAATCAGCCTCTTTTCCATTTTTTAACTTTCAGTGGTCACTATCCTCAAGTCCAGCTCAAAAGGCTACACACAACCTTGTCCTGGCAGCTTGGCAGCAAATTTCTCTTTCCTCCCGTGGGTATAAGTGGAGAAATATCTTTAAAATAAAACAACTGCTCAAGAACTTTGTTAACTGGGAAACCCCACGTTTTTTACCACAAAATATGACTATTTTGCACTTTCTTTCAACCAGAAATAAAAGCTGTTGAACAGTTATTTTGAGCCTTAGGTTTTATTCATTCCACTCACACTGCTGAACACAAACACACATGCAAATAGAAAAAAGTTCCCACAACATGGATTAAACTTACTGCCCAATAGGAATGGTCTGATAGACTTGCTCATTAACATTTACCTAAGAGCAAATAAAAAATCATGTCTAGGCATGAGTATTATATATTATTTACAAATTGTGACAATTCTTGGAATCACCCTGTAGCATGTAGTTGTGTGTAATTATTATTATGCTTATTAAGAAGACTTACATTGCATCTCTCAGATCATAGCTCTATTAAGACCCATTTAAATACACATGGAGACCTACTAACTTATGTCTGCAACATTATTTGTTGTGGAAAATACAACCATAATAGACTCACCGAGATGCAAAAATGAGTTAAAAATAATGGAAGTATTAACATTAAAAAAGAAGCCAACCTTCAGTAATATCAATTATGAACATGGCCACAATGTGTTGACCATGTTCAGAAATTCAAAACATTTCTATCCTTATATATATATACATGAAAAAACAAAAAAAATCTACATTTTCAGTTAAATAAAAGAAATATCCTTGATGATGGCTAATAGACTAGTCGAAAAACATTCAGATCCACAGATCATTTGGACAAGTTTTACACACTCTATGTCCAGCTTAAGAAATCACTTGTACAAATGCAGGAAAAACTTAATAAAACATTTTTCACAGTTTATCTTGTCAGTTGTCTTTAATTTAAAAATTTGTGTGAAAATTAAAATATTAATTACATAAAAAATATTAAACAACATCATTAACACATTTGTTTATTAGACATTAAATTACATCAAATAAGCATCTTCCATAATTTTCTTTTTTACTTTTTTTAAAAAATTAATGAATATTTATGAAACATTTTTAACTTTAAAATTCTGAAAAAAATAATATTTTAAAAATTTGTTTTAAATAAATTTTTTAATTTCGAAAATAAAAAACCTACATTTGTCTTCAAAAAATCCACCATTTTCATGGAACACATCAGTTAAGATAAGTTTTCCTTTTGTCTTTATTCATAATGTCCTTTTACAGATATATGTTTTAGTTATATCTGAAATTTTACATTATTTATATATGTATATAATAGATAGATAATGAATATATTGAGATAGAAAGATAATGAATATATTGAGACAGATAATGAGCATATTGAAATAGATAATGAACATACTGAGATAGATAGATAGATAGATAGATAGATAATGAATATATTGAGATAGATAATGTGCATATTGAAATAGACAGATAAATAATAAATATATTGAGATAGATAATGAACATATTGAGATAGATAAATAGATAGACAGATAGAGAGATAATCAATATATTGAGATAGATAATGAACATAGATAGATAGATAGATAGACAGACAGATAAGCAATATATTGAGATAGATAATGAACATATTGAGATAGATAGATAGATAGATAGATAGATAATCAATATATTGAGATAGATAATGAACATAGATAGATAGATAGATAGACAGACAGATAAGCAATATATTGAGATAGATAATGAACATATTGAGATAGATAGATAGATAGATAGATAGATAGATAGATAGATAGATAGATAATCAATGTATTGAGATAGATAATGAACATAGATTGATAGATAGACTGACAGATAATCAATATATTGAGATAGATAATGAACATATTGAGATAGATAGATAGATAGATAGATAGATAGATAGATAGATAGATAGATAATCAATATATTGAGATAGACAATGAACATATTGAGATAGATAGATAGGTAGGTAGATAGATAGATAATGAATATATTGAGATAGATAATGAGAATATTGAAATAGACAGAGAAATAATAAATATATTGAGATAGATAATGAAGATATTTAGATAGATTTATAGATAGACAGATAGATAATGTATATATTGAAATAGATAGATAATAAATATATTGAGATAGATAATGAACATATTGAAATAGAAAATTAGCTATCTATCTATCTATCTATCTAGCTCTAGCTAGCTAGCTAGCTAGATAGATAGATAGAGATAGATAGATTTTAAAAAAAAAAAATTATAGACATAGATATAAACAGACTCAAACAGACAGATATGTGCACTCCTAGCATCAATATACAGATATATATACACACATACATAAATAGATATAATTTGAATAATGTATTTAGGCAGCAAATTTCCTTTTATGCATTTTTTAATAAATATAACAAACAATGAAAGACAGTTATGTTGTATAATTAACTGTTCTTGGTTTTGGGTCAAACACTGCAGTAGATGTGAATTCATGAACACATAGACTATGGCTGAATTTGGAGGAAGAGAGCCTGCTCAAATTTTCAACTGTTACCTTTGGTCATCATTAGGAAGGAGACTTAGAAAAATGTAGGTTACTTATGTCTGTTGAAAAATATTTTATGAATGAATTGATTAAGAGTTGAAATTAAAGTCTATTGTTAATATAATATAGTGTGATGAGATGTTGGTTTGGTTGGCTGATTTTGTTTAGTGACATATCAACTTCAATGGGTTATTTAATACCAAAATCTAAATATTTTGTACATAATTTATACTTTCAGGGTAAAGGTATGTTTTTTTAGATATATAGTCTGTAGATTATAAAATGTATTGTTGGTCATTTTTTAAAATCTTTTGCTGGTAATTACCCTATAAAGATATATCGATGGTAATTTTTTTTATAAAAATGTATTTTTATATTTTTTTAGTGTTTCACTGATTTTGATTTTGCTATAAAAATGTATTGTTGGTCATTTTATTATAAAAATGTTTGGTTGATTTTTATTTGGGAGTTCACTATTTGCTCATAGCTGGGACCCTAACAGGTACTACCACACTGGGTTAGGGTAAACTTTGGAACAATAGCAGTTGTGGTGGTTCCACACTCCTCAAATCTCCTAATAAGATGCCTTGCTGCCAGATGTAGTTTATCATCATACCCAGGACGAATGACAAGATGTCATGTGGTTGATTTACAGTTAAGATTATAAACACCTGCACGATTTCCCCATTGTTGAAGCTCATTTTGTTTAGGTTTAATGTTCATTTCTTTTAATTTAGACACTTTAATTCAAAAACATAACAATCACATTCAATAATACGTACATAAAATATACTGATTTGGATAGATAGATAAATTGATCGATATCTGTTGTGGAGTGATTTCACAGTGGAGGCTTGTATTTATACTAAATCGGTCCTAAAATAGGTTCGACGTACAAAACGTTAGGAACTTGATATAATAGGTATGACACAGAATAATCTAGTTGTGGTCGCTGATACTTTCGTATTCGACTAACCGTTGTCCGACATCGACTGACTGACTGACCGACTGACTGACTGCTGTTTCTATTACTACTCCTACTTATATTAGGTGGGAGAGTCTATTAACTATAGAATAGGTGTGTTTCACCATAACAATATCAGACATAAACTGTGCCACATTGTGTGTATTGACAAACAGATAGACATATGGGAAATAAAGAGATGTGTGAATAAATACATTTATTCTATTGAAAGAATAACTAAAGACAAGATTTTTTAACAAAAAGCATTCCTTGGACACAAGGCACTTTTCTAAAGAGACAGACAAGCTAACGATGTCCAGATCATGTTCCTTTTTGAATGTATAATAACAATGTAAAAAATCTGAACAGAAAAGTTTTGTAAGTTTTACCTTTTATATTTCCCTGAACTTTTCAAGATTGCTACTTCTGGAATTCTGTCTTTGAGGCTGAAGAATTCTCATTTTTTTTTTTGTTTAATGTGTCTTTGTGGTTTGCAGCTTAGAGAGTAACCTGTCATACAAGACATGTTGTTTCTTTGTGACTGTCACAATGAAAGCAAAACAAGAAGACAAGAAATGGTGTAACATTTATCTTTGTGTGCTGGGGTTTATATCCACCTCCATATATTTGTTTAGAGAAGGCGGCATTTATTCTGCTAAGGTTTGTCTATCACAAGACCAAAACAGTTAAATTAGTATCAGATACACTATAATGGCCAGTGAGATAAGCTTACTAACTATTACGAAATAGCAAACTCTCCATCAAGATATATATATATATATATATATAATACCCTAAATTAGTTGCACAACTCTGAATTTTCATGCTGTCAAACAGCATGAAAACTCTGAGTTGTGCAATCAATTTAGGGTATTACATATATTTGTGAATATATTAAATAGCTCTATTATTTAACATTCAGCACTGTTTTTTCTTACACTATAGAGTATATATATATATATATATATATATATATATATATATATATATATATATATATATATATTAGTATTTGTATATGAATGCTTATTTGTACATTTACCTATATTGATGATAGCTAGATAGATAGATAGCTAGATAGATAGATGGTGCGATGGATATTTATTTAGTCCACCAGGGTAGATTGTTCTAGTTCCACATGCCATACTTCATCCAGATGTCTCAGTTATTTCCCTTTCACTCAACACTTCACCACTGAACTCACAACTCTTTGGGTCTAGTCACTGGATCTAACCAATGCCTTTATCCACTGGGCCATGTGTCTTTGAGGACATCTGTGTATGAATTTCTGGGACTTATAAAACTAATACCTCAGGAATCATTTTTTACCATTTTGTGTTGTTATTCATTGCTTTTCTCTAGCACTCTTTATACTGGTTCCAATATTGTATTCATTCCTATGAAAGGTCGGCTCAGGAGATTTTTGTGGCCTAGCATATGTGCTGATTCCTTAAGTTTTCGTATTTTCCATTGATGTTCTCTCTCTATTATTTCAACCTCATCCACAAGGGGTAGTGATCTCCCTTTTCCCTCTATATGTGGTCAGCTATGCCTGATTTTTTATTTCCCCTCATGTTACCAATTTACAATATTCTTGCAGTCTTACCATAAGGGGATGGCCTGTTTCTCCTTTATATTTCTTACCACAGCTGCACGGGATGGCATACACACAGTCCTTTGTCATGTTCTCTTCTAGGGGGCGGGGTCTTACTAGGAAGAGGTGTCTACAAAATGTTGAACCACTTTTGAAGATTGTTCTAATGTTATATGGACCACAGATCACTTGAAGAAGGCTGGAACATACAACAGCTGAAACATTGTGAAGATGATGATAACAGTCTGAATAATGTAGATAATCATAATACCTCATCTCGGAGATATAGAGGCTGAAACGTTGTGAATATGTCAATGAAGATGATGATAACAGTCTGAATAATGTAAATAATCATAATACCTCATCTCGGAGATATAGAGGCTGAAACGTTGTGAATATGTCAATGAAGATGATGATAACAGTCTGAATAATGTAAATAATCATAATACCTCATCTCGGAGATATAGAGGCTGAAACGTTGTGAATATGTCAATGAAGATGATGATAACAGTCTGAATAATGTAAATAATCATAATACCTCATCTCAGAGATATAGAGGCTGAAACGTTGTGAATACGTCAATGAAGATGATGATAACAGTCTGAATAATGTAAATAATCATAATACCTCATCTCGGAGATATAGACAGACAATAAACTCCTGTTCACTTTTTAATCCTGCTCACTCATAGTCTTGTTGCTATTGAGTCTGCGTAGCCCAGGGTTTGAACTCACAATCACTCACTAAATTCAGACAGAAATGCATATCAATTGTTATAGTTTGTACTAATTTGTTGATATATATGAAAGTAATACATACACTATAGGCAAAAATTTTGAAGCCACTCTCTGGATTTAATAATTAGTAGGTTTCATGCCTTCCTTGGTTAAATTAACTCCTACTAAGATAGGAGGCTAAAACTATTTAACCCATTAGTGCATGGAATCCAATTCTTTAGAGAGAAAGTTACCTAAAAATTTTAAATCTGTAAGCACTAAAATCACCATTAGCCGACCTGGTAGATTAAGTAATAAATGATAATAGATTAATAAAATAGATTAATAAATAAGCAATAGATTCTATTTACATTGCCCGGACTATCATCCTCATCTTTGTTGCCATATTTATCACTTCTATATTTTCGAGATGAGGTATTATGTACACTATTTACAATGCTTGGACTATCATCTTCATCTTTGTTGCCATGCTGAAATATAGACAGATACTGAAGCAATAGATTCTCATAATCTTTAATCACATCTCCAAGGTTCTGATTCTGAATATGGTTTTATGGCACACTGACTCCAATATAATGGTCATGTAGTGCAACACAAGGATTTTAAAGTAGATTCTCATAGTCTTTAATCATATCTCCAAGGTTCTGAATCTGAATATGCTTTTATGGCACACTGACTCCTATATAATGGTCAGGTGTTGTCAATCAATGACTTTAAAGCATATTTTCAAGGCCATTGAAAATGAGTATTTAATGATAAAAATATCATTATTTTTTAATTATTTTTGTATCAGACATAATTGTACGACCATAATTCCCTATGTATAATATGCTTTCATCCATAATAAGCACCCCTGAAATTATGCTGAAAGTGTGGGGAAATGCTTCTGCTCACACATAATATGCACCCCTTGTTTGGTAATCAAACCCTATAAATTGTACATCTCTAATTTCATTATGGCCAGCATTTCCTGCTCTTAATTCAAGCTGTAATTGAAGATATTTATCAAAATTTCTGATCATCATGATTCTAAAAGGAAACGGAAATACCTATATTGTACCTACTGTGCAGACACATTAACCTGTTTTTGTTCAATAAAATGTTTAATCTACCTGATCTGTATGTAGTTTGAGTTAGTTATACATAACTAGAGTTTGCTTAATAGTTCAAGTTAGATATACATAACTAGAGTTTGCTTAATAGTTCAAGTTAGATATACATAACTAGAGTTTGCTTAATAGTTCAAGTTAGATATACATAACTAGAGTTTGCTTAATAGTTCAAGTTAGATATACATAACTCAAGTTGTGCTTAATAGTTCAAGTTAGGTATACATAACTAGAGTTTGCTTAATAGTTCAAGTTAGATATACATAACTAGAGTTTGTTAATAGTTCAAGTTAGATATACATAACTAGAGTTTGTTAATAGTTCAAGTTAGATATACATAACTAGAGTTTGCTTAATAGTTCAAGTTAGATATACATAACTCAAGTTGTGCTTAATAGTTCAAGTTAGGTATACATAACTAGAGTTTGCTTAATAGTTCAAGTTAGATATACATAACTAGAGTTTGCTTAATAGTTCAAGTTAGATATACATAACTAGAGTTTGCTTAATAGTTCAAGTTAGATATACATAACTAGAGTTTGCTTAATAGTTCAAGTTAGATATACATAACTAGAGTTTGCTTAATAGTTCAAGTTAGATATAAGAGTTTGCTTAATAGTTCAAGTTAGATATAAGAGTTTGCTTAATAGTTCAAGTTAGATATTCATAACTCAAGTCGTGCTTAAAGACTAGACTGAATAAGAGTTGGTCTGAGAAATATTTAACAAAGAATAAAATAAACAAAGGAACAAAGAAATCAATTCAATGAAGTTTATTATGACTGCTAGTTCATGCATTCATTGGCAGATAGATGACTGTCAGAATCAGGCAATGAAAATCCCAGGAGAAAAAAATCCCAGGATGGGATTTCAAATTTTTTTTTTTTCCTGGGATTTTGTAACTTTTTGAATTCACTGGGGTAACTTGTTCTTGAATTCATTTTTAACCAGGTGTGTTGTAGAGTAAGTATAAGAATAGGTAAGAATAAAGTATGTTCTTCTTGAAAGAAAGTTGTAAACTGTTGGTTGTTTAGCTTAAACACATGTTTTACCAATATCTGTTTCCACCAAAATAAACTTTCTTATTCCAGTTGTCTTGACCAATCAGAGTATATTATGCAGAAGCAACATGGCAGCACCCATAGTACGTCGCATTGTCATAAGTTGTTCACAAAAAATGGTTTTAAACATAAATTAATATTATTCTTATTTAGTTTTATGATAATTCTGATTTTATTTTACATTTGTAAGTATTGTTAGGTACATATGATTGTATTTGACATCCTTATGGGGTCGTAATCACCAAATGTTAGTGTCAAATTGTTGTATGTTTGTGGTGAGTAGTCATTTCACAAATGAAATCAACCTATAAAATGGCAATTTTTTAGAGATTTTTTGTAGCTGTTCATAATACACACCTCTAATTTTGCTTATTATTTTTTTAGAAAAAATGCGTATTATACATGGGGAATTATGGTATCCTTTAAAACAGCCCAAAGCTTCTTTAATCGACCTAGCTTGGATATTTATGGGTCGATCCTGCCATCCATAGCAATAAGAGCTAAAATGTTAAGGAAACTTTATGCAGTAATGAGTTAATTTCATTATTATTATTGAATATATGATAAAACCTGTAAGGAGAGAAAGTCTCTCTGGACTGAAATGAGCAAGTAAATTAATTATAAAAAAAGGCATGTTCTACAGAATGCGAAGGCCAGGGCCAGAATGGTCAGCGATTGGCTGGAATGCCTCATGGGTGTCTCATTCTGACAGTGATGGATTTCCTTTGTTTGGGTTTTGGATATAAGTCCAAAATAGGGCAAATTCAAGAGAGGGCTACAAGAATTCCGAAGCAACCTTCTAAGACCACCCGTAGAAGGATGCTAAGCCAACATGTGACATGTATTCCTGTGATGTCATTCCTTCTGCTGTCTTTTAGAATCTAAGCTGCCACCACTCTCACCTAATAAAATGAATAAGAAAAAGGAATGCTCCTTTTTGTTGATAACACTTTATATAGTAGCAAGGGGACCCAGAGATGACAAAGAATGCAACACACATAACCTTCCAAATTTAGACAATTCTTGGAAATCCAGAGAGTGGCACCAAATTTTTAGCCTATAAGGTAGATAAATATAAAAAGATGTTGATATAAGTGGTACACATATATGTTTTTTTTTCTGTCACTGGTATGACAACAGTAGTAATCACAATATGTATCAGTTATCAGCATAGGAATTCAAATCAGCAAGTAAAGTTCAAATTCCAATGCTGTCTATTTCATTCATGTCAAACTAATACCTGTGGGAAAGGCATAGATCTGTTTTCTTTCCCCTACATATGGGTTAAATAGTAGAGTAGACTGGGCTCTGTAAGAGTTCTTCGATTGCAAAGGAAATATTTGTCACAGATTACTTCCACAATAAAGGGAATAAATCACAAGTTCAACCTCGAATATCAGGTGCAGAAAGAAATGTCAAAATCTCAATTCGCAGGTACTATGTCACAAATCACAATGCACGTAACCAGTCAAAAAAAATGACTCACTCACTGACGAATGCAGTAGCCAAATACATGAATTTTGTCTTTGTTCCCTGATTCGAGAACATCAACTGCTTTTATCAACCGAGCATTTTTTTTCATTCGTCAACAACTGGGAGAGGATGTACAATATTAGCATATCCAAAATTCTTTTATGGTGACTCCTGCAACTGATTTGATTCTAATTCAAATATTCCATCTTCAGCATGTCATGCAGAATAGATGCCCTTTTTTTTTGACAAGTAACTTTCTTTTTTGCCACATTTTCTGTCATAGGGTACATGGGACACGTCGCTTGGTTTGATGAGATAATTCACAGTTTTCTTCATTACGGGCTCAATATATGTTTTGTGGTAACCAGTGTAAAAGTTATAGCAACTCAAAGAAATCAAAAAAAAAAAAAAAGGAATCTGTGGAGAGCCATGTCCTAAAGATAATATCAGAAGAAAGAAGGATCAACAGAAAATGTATCAACATCATAAATCTGTAGGCAAAAAAATGAAACCCCTGAAAATGTGCCAACATCACAAATCTATAAGCAAAAAAAAAGGATCATTTCATATATAAACTTGTTGAAATGCCCAATTAATTTGTATTGAACGATATTGACAATATGGCTAAATTCACAGACATTTACATCTGCCAATATCATGCAGCAAAATTTTGTTTTGGTCCTAAGCAGCCTTCCTATGCAAACACGTGCATCTGATATGGATCGGCCAAAAGCATGAAAAACAAGATCAATACACTAAACAAATCTTGAACGAACAAGCACTCTTCTTATCATTAAAGAACGAATGCTTCCTAAGGATCAGCAGAAGTCTGTTAAATGGACGGACAGTAACATTGTGAGAAGAATATAAGAAACCCTATTTCTCAAAACTGGAAATGCAAAAAAAAAAAAAACTATTTGCCTGGAATGCACATCTCTGATAACCTTGACAACCAGGCTGCAAGTTGATATTTCATTTCTCCTAGTTACAGCATTTTACTTCTTAAATATTAGGCAGGCCCTTATGCCAGTTCCAGCTTGTCACAGGTTTTGAATAATACATTGCCAAGCAAAGCTAGAGAGCCCAGTTTGCCCTACTATTTAACCCATATCCTCATAGAGAAGAGATGTGTTTAATATCTTCCCCAAGGCTAAGTTGAACATTAAATTAGCTGGAATTTGAACTCAGCATACTAATCCCACTTTCATGCTCGTGTGTGTGTGTGTGTGTGTGTGAGAGAGAGAGAGATGAATGAGAATATAATGAAATGGGAAATATCTAACACAATTTTGAAAAACTTTTAGCTTGACATGTTTTGCCAATAAGATGATTGAGTTAATTTTTATGGCTTATCAACCCTCTGTGGATTATTTAAAGACAAAACCTATTTTGGATTGCAGGAGGTTGCTTACATTACCCAGTGTTCCCAAGTGGTTCTCTTTCTAAATGTGGTCCCCCCCCCACTTCTAAATACTAACTAGGCTTGACTCTGTTTAACCATTGGAGATTGAAAGAGATCCAGTATTTTCAACATGATTTGACTGTAGGTGCCAATAAAGTGATTAGGTGTCATCAGCAAAAGAATTTTATTTCTAAAGCAAAAAAAAAAAATCTTGTTAGTCCATATGACCGTTACAGCATGCCAATACTGGAAAACAAGATGACTCTTCGGAAAGACGAAATGACCCTCTAGAAAGGTGGAGTGACATCTTGGAAAGACAAGAATCTACATTAAAGCATGAAGAATACAAGAGACGTAGAATGCCCTCTGGGTGACTGTAGTGGGGAGGGAGAATATATCACCCAGCAGACTGATTTTAATGGAAACAACCTGTATATAGACCCAGCTACAATGTATGATTGCGGCAGAAGATTTAACGGTTTACGCGGTTTACGTATCCATAAGGCCCGCTGGTGCAAACAACATAATTCTCCTATCGGAGAATGTAAATCGAGTGATGGGATTATGAATCTGGAATACACCCACTGTGTTCAGGATTCCATCATTGAGCGACAGCACCCTGGAGAAATCCTAAGCAAACCAAGAATACAGTGGCCCAAAGGTAACCAGAAGACTGTTTGGACAAATCTTGACAAAGAGCTTTCTTTTATCCTTAATAACAATCTTAAGGGTCACATAGGGCAACAGATCAGTTCCTTTTGTAGAATAATATATAACGTTTGCTTTGAGTGATTTGAACCAGTAATGGAAAAGAAAGATAAAAAAGAGGAAAAACGACCAAATCGACGACAAATCCAGAAAGGAAAGTTACGATCAGAACAAACATTACTGAAATATTATGAGCGCAACATCACGACCTAACATGCGCAAGTGAAATATTTGCGTAGTCATTTATAACGATTTTTACGAACACATCAATAACGGCAAATGCGTTCAGGAACTTTCATTACGGACAGAAGCTGCAAAGAGGAACAATCGTTTTATTTATTTCATTAAGAATTTACAAAGAGGAACGATCAATCAGTTTTTTTTTTTTGTTTGTTTTTTTTCATACCCTGCCTGGTGGCAAACGCTGCTGGTGGCGCCTGAGGTGGCACTCTCACCATAGCCACCGAAACCGTGAGATCACCCCTGGTCAGCTGCTGATGAAGACAGGGTATAACACGTGCTAACACACGTATGTAAAAAAAAAGAAAAAAAAAATATATATATATAATGGACTATTCCATTTTGATCACATGGAAACACAAGACATATCAGAAACGCTAATTGGTTTCAGTGAAAAAAAGAAAGAAAGTGTTTAACGTCTCCTGCTAATACCTCATAAATAATAGACTATTCCATTTTGATCATGTGAGATGACAAAAGACATCAAAGTCACTAATTGATTTCAGTGAGAAAATGAAAGAAAGAAAGAAGATAGAAGTGTTTAATGTCTGTTTCAGTGAAAGGGAAAAAGTTGTCAATTTCAAATCTTTTCATTTGTACCCACTTCTTAAAATAATGATAATATCTATGATTGTTATTGAAATATTTTGTTAAAGTTGTTAAGCTCAAATATTTAATGATGCAATAAGTGAATTTCTACAGATATTTTATTATCCTAGACCTCGCCATGAGCTTGCTCAATCATTACTTTAAGAATTAAGATTCATAGGAATTAAATTCTCTATATATTTTTCAGCCAATAAAATCCCATCAGAAGGTTTGTTTGATAAACAATAATTACTAGTGCAAATACCACCAAAATACTTGGTGGACGTAGTTGTAGACCTACCACATGTTATTTTTGGATGATAACTACCTTCACCACTCCTGCAAATACAAGAAAAAGATATTTGTGAATTATTTTCTAACTAATGAAAACCTTGTATTCAAAAAGTTTGCACCTCTATGTTAGATTTTGAATCGCCTTACAGATATAAAAATAGAAGCATACTTCTTCTTGAGGTCAAAAACACGCACCAAAACACACAATAGAAGAGATGACAGCCTGCAGCCACCAACTAAGGCCTTGTTTACAAACTCACAAACACATTGACTGACCTTCATGAAATAACTCTGTTAACACATTTCACATCATACTAAGAACATTCAATTACTTTATAAAACAAACTTCACTGCAAGGAAAATCAAACATTTTATTGTTACTGTATATTTCTGAAAAGAATATATAAACATTATTTTAACTGATGTTCTGCTTCTACTTTTCCTCCAGAGAATAATCTTTTATATGATAATTTAAATGATATGTTATTGTTGTTGTTGTTGTTGTCAAATGTTTGGAATCCTAACACAAAGATGGGAACAAAGACCTGGGTCAATAGATCTGAAAATTCAAAGAAGAAAATCATGAAATTTTCATGGGTTAAAACTAGTCTACATTAATGAAACATGACATGACTCACATTAAGTACCCGAAAGTAAAAATCAAGTATTCAGGCACTTAATATGAGTCACATTTTATTTCAATAAGGTAAATTATCCTTTTAGAAGTTATGATAACTATCTCACTTATTGGCTATTGTGGCCTGTGGGGGCTTCCTTACTTTGCTTGATTCAGCAGTAGCAGGAATGGAAGTAATCAGTAGGGAACAACAGGAAGTCCCAGAACTCTTAAAATGCTGACAAAGCCCTGTTTGGTATATTTTCTACTCTTTCTATTCAGTAGCCACTACATTGATGGCCCAGCTCAAAGAACTACTGACAACTTTTGCTGCAGAATACATGACTTGCCTGGCAGCTTCACCTGAAATTTCTTGTTCCTCATTGGAAAACACAGGGCAATTTCTCTTCAAGACACCTAGCCAAAGAAAAAACTACACACAACCCTTGCTGCGGAAGACACATGCCAGTTTTCCCAGATTGACATTCAGATTTCTCACTCCTCATGGGAAAAATCTCTATGTAACATTTACTCAAGGGAAAAATTCTGTTAACTGGTAAACTCAACACTTTTTCCTGTAAAATACCACTATTTTGCACTCCCTCTTTAAACCAGAAATAAAAGCTGTTTAAACAGTTATTTCAAACCTTGGGTTCATTCATTCCCCTCTTATTACACACACACACACACACACACACACACATACAGCCAGGAAAAATTCCTACGAAATAAAATCTGTATTTAGTCCAAAGTCCTTTTGAAGGATGAAATGCATAACAGAGCACATTTATCCTTTTTGTCTTTCAAATCTCTTTCTTGTTAGGCATGCTGTAGTATCATAATTCTATAAAAAGCAGGATGTGTGTGTGTATGTAACGAATGTATGGTCACAATTTTCGTTGGATTTGCACCAAAATTTACATGCACATGCTCCAAGTTAGTGGAAAGACCAAGACCAACTTTGCATTTCCCAACTCCCATCGATAGTGGAAATAATCAATTTTTTCATGCTTCTATGTCAGTTTTCATGTAGTTTGCAGCCATTTTCTACTGGCCAGAGTGAGACCCAATAGCTGGCTGCCACGAATAGGCAGGAAGATTCTATTGGCCAACATGAGAGCCAACAGCTGACTGACACGAATGTTAACTAGCATGCAAAAAAAATCGATAGCTGCATTCGTCACAAGTGGGAAAAATTTAAATCTGCATGGCACTTTACTCCAATTGGCTCATTCGCTTGCTTAAACTCAACATTGATTCTCATTCCGCAGAACTGTGAAAAAGTATTTGTTGTTAACATTCTTTTTTCATTCAGTTTTTCCAGTTATGAGTCCTTTTTTGAAGCTGATCATTTTGTGTTCATTTTGTTTAGTTCTTTTTTCGTAACATATTTAATCTTATAGAGCTTAGAAAAAATTTGTAGTGTGAGATAGGCAAGAAGTAAGGCATGTAGCAACATCAGCACGGCAAAGGGCACTCCTTTAAAGGCAAGAAGGGCAAAAATATTTTAAGTCAAGTGATAGCGATTGCTGTATGAGTCGTACAATTTTTGAATCAAGCACGCACAACGCCGGGCCATGCTGCTAGCATCAAATATGATTATTTACAAATTTGGTTTGATCAGGAATACAGTTCCTTAAGTGACATGGGAATTCCGAAATAATATTGGTCCTCTGTAATTTGGATCTTGCAGGTGAATTATTGACAATGAGGTTTGCAGTTTTAATTTTTTTATAGTAGATGATTAATTTAATTTTCTTGTTTTTGTCAATTGTATAATAATAAAGCATCACTCAGCTGAAATCCTGAAAATGGCTTACTTTCCTCTGTTTTCTGAAAGAAGTCTAGAATCAAAAATGCACTCCCAAAATGTGGGGGTCTATCATTATGGAAACAGGAAGGTAGCCCTTAAGACCCTCAAATATACAGAGGTAACTTAATTGGATCCATCATAGTGAAAGTCTTAATGAACATTATATTAATTAGGCTCTAAGGTGGAGTAATGAATAGCAGCTCAGATTGAGGCATCGGAGAGCTGAGTCCGAATTCCAGTCGAATCCATAACATTCATTTACGTATTAATAACCTTGGGAAAGATATGAATCCTCTTCTAGATTTTCCCGGAGGAGTAATGGATAAAAACTAGGATTGATTTTGGAGAGGAATTGATTGAGGAATTGAGAGCCGAGTTCAATTCCAGATCGAATCCATTAATTCACTTACGTGCTAATACCCTTGGGAAAGGTATGAATCCTCTTCTAGATTTTCCCGGAGGAGTAATGGATAGCGGCTCGGATTGAGGAATTTTTTGCCGAGTTCGAATTCCAGTCGAATCCATTACATTCACTTACGTGCAAATAATCCTCTTGGGAAAGGTATGAATCCTCTTCTAGATTTTCCCGGAGGAGTAATGGATATAAAGGTTGGATTGATTGGAATAGGAGAGCCGAGTTTGAATTCCAGTCGAATCCATTACATTCACTTACGTGCAAATACCCTTGGGAAAGGTATGAATCCTCTTCTAGATTTTCCCGGAGGAGTAATGGATAGCGGCTTGGATTGAGGAATCGGAGAGCCGAGTTTGAATTCCAGTCGAATCCATTACATTCACTTACGTGCAAATACCCTTGGGAAAGGTATGAATCCTCTTCTAGATTTTCCCGGAGGAGTAATGGATAGCGGCTTGGATTGAGGAATTGGAGAGCCGAGTTCGAATTCCAGTCGAATTCATTTCATTCACTTACATGCTAATACCCTTGGGAAAGGTATGAATCCTCTCCTTCTCCCCTCAGCTAAATAGCAGGACAAATCGGGTTCTATAGCCCTGGATGGTAACTGGTCTACTGCAGAAAGAAATGGCAACCTACTGCAGGAAAAAAATCTACCTCGTCAGTCATGTATCGAAAGATACATGATCACCTAGGTCTGTATCATGCATGGCATATAACTAACTCCCATCGTCAACTCCTCACAATCCAGTTTGGTTTTTGTTCTGGTAGGAGATACAACAGTGGCATATCAAACATCTCCTAGAAATTGCTTACCTCTCTAATAGAAAACTGTATACCTGGTTTGTTGACCTCACAACAGCATATCATATCTTCCTCTTCTCACCACCTTCCAAGCTCCACATTCACTGAACGCATTGAACTAATAGAAGAAGAATATCACTCTACAGAATCTTACATGTTTGGCAAGGACTCCAATATGGAAACATTTTAAATGTCAGCAGGTGTACAACAAGAAAATGAGAGCCCCAGTCTATTTAATTTCTTCTGAGACTATGCTCTGCACATATAAAGGCTGTTCCAATATTTGATTTCTTTCTTTTTCTTTCAGATTTAACAACTTAAGTCTTTGGCAATTTCAACCATGGAAAGATTAACAATCAAACAACGTGTTAAAGTTTCAAGAGGTCAATTGGAAAAATTGTTCATAAATTCAAACAAACTGGGTCGGTGGCAGATGTGAAAACACCATTGCATGCTCGTTTACGCCGTTCAGTTGAAAATATTGCTGCAGTGCACAAGAATGTGGCTGAAAATCCAGACACCTCTATTTGTCATCGCGCGCAAGAACTGAACCTTGCTACAACAATGTTACATCGTTTCCAATTACACTCTCAGTTGGTTGATTATGTTGAACAAAAAAATCATGAAGTGTACTAAATGCATTTCTGTTTGAACGTCCATTTTCGTAATAGGCTTCAATAACTTTAACCCATTGTTTGATTTTTAATCTCTCCATGGTTAAATTTGCCAAAGACTTAAGTTGTTAAATCTGAAAGAAAAAGAAAAAAATCATTAGACGCTTAAACTTAATTCATATTTAAAATCAGTCCAAGTTATTGGAACACCATTTATAAACACAGATGTGACAAGATGGGCACTGAATACTTAAACATTCCATACAGCATCCTAAATGAACCTACCAATAGAAGACAATGATTCTACTTTCCCTTCTGAGGCTAACACAATGTGATGGAGGGGGGGTTATGCTGATGACATAGCTGTTCATATTTGAAAATCAGTATCCTTTATCAAGTTTTCCAAAAAATAGAACTCAAGATAAACGTTTCCAAAATGGAATCTTTGATCTGGAATTGGAATAAAAGCAGCGATGGTACCTACCCTGAATCCCCCATAAAAATTCAGGATATGGAATTAGTAAATACTAAACACTTCAGATACCTTGGCATATGGATCAGTTATAATAAATTAAGTATAGGAGAAAAAAATATTGAACATAGAACAGATGTAATTTTTCTCAACACTGCAAATTCCTCCGAAACTAAAGCATTAAACTGAAAACATGAGTCCTATTTTTAAATAGCCTTGTCAGATCAAGATTTTCATATGGATGTCATGCATGATGCTAAAACCATTAAAAAATATCTAAACTGTTAGCTGTATAAAAAAAAATTCCTAAGATTAATGGTGAAAAAAGCTTTGAGTGAGTAAAGCCTGACTCTCTGGTCAAAGGTCATCCTACTTTAGACATTGTTCCCAAAGAACAGTACCAAATAACAGAAATCACATCACTTGGGGATTGCTAACAGCAGCAACAAATAAAATGAATGGATAACATGTAAGTCAAAGAGAAAATAACGACATAATCACGATGTAGGCTTTCCACACTACTTCAAACAAAAAAAAAATCAATACTGAACTTGAATTTTTAAAAAATTTTTTTTTCAAAATTTTTTTAGAAAAATTTTACTAATTTCAACCAAAAAAGTACTGGCTGCTCAGTCAATAAATGCAAAATATTTCCTTGTAGGGAAAGGGTTAATATTATGATTAACATATTATCTATCTATCTATCTATCTATCTCAATCTGTTCAATCCATTCTATCTATCTATCTATCTATCTATCTCAATCATTTCCTATCTATCTATCTATCTATCTATCTATTATCTCAATCTAGTTTTTTATCTATCTATCTATCTATCTATCTATCTATCTATCTATCTCAATCTGTTCCTATCTATAATCTATCTATCTATCTATCTTTATTATCTCAATCTGTTCCTTCTATCTATCTATCTATCTATCTATCTATCTATCTTATTATGTTTTAAATATGGTAACTGTAACTAGAAAAATAATAATGATAATACCAAAAGAGCCAGACAAACCTTAAAAGTGGTTTCACCAAAAATAAGCGGATCGTCAGGAAAGCTGAAATTTAATAATATAAAATAATATATATAAAAAATTGTATAAATAAGAGATAGCCTGTATGACATCTGTTTTTTTTAAGAGACCCTGGATCTGCAAAATTAAAAAAATAGACCTCAAAAATCTTCTCATTCATGCAAATTAAAAACAGTCTATCAACGTAAATGTTAATTTAGTTCAATGATGTCTTAAATGGCTAAGAGCGTCACATGAAAACATTTTCCGTTTTGGCATATTTCCTAATATATATATTCAGAGCCATTCTGAAAAATGAGATGAAGATTTGCATTTAATTTGATACAAAAAACTGGGAAAATATATTAACAACTTTTGACATGGACTAATTATTATGAAAAAAAAAACGGAATAAATATAAACAGCTTTTTAAAAAGTCATTCATTTTCTTTCTTCATTAATCACAAAAAAATGCCAACTTAGGGAAAAAGGACTGTAATTCATTATTTAAATTACAAAAAAATAATACAAACACATATTTTTTTTGTTTTGGGATCTGAAATGTTTTTATTCTTAAAACACGAAAGATGTAAGCAAATCTAATTCGATGAAACATTTTTACATTTATCAAATTTCTTCAAAGGTTTGTTGGGATTCTACATCCTATTTTAAATGCACACATAGACATATACAATTTGGCTTGATAGAGTCCATCAGAGGACAGAACACATCAGCTAAGTTTTCCTTTTTCTCTTCATATATATGAGATATTTTCCAATAATTATTATTATTGCACACTTCTCTTTATTAAATTTGGTCTCCACACTTCCTAGCTTTATAAATATTTTCATGGTTTGCCATTATCATAACAAGGACACTTTTACCTGGTATCCATGAAAGGGAGATAATAACTCTAGCAGGTCAAAATTTACAGACACAGTTTATAAATACTCTCAGTATATTACATAGTAAGGTAAAAGGGAGAGGGGGAGAGAGAAAGAGAGATGGTGAGAGAAAGAAAGAGAGAAAAAAAAAGAGAGAGAGAATGTCTGTCAACTTACCCTAAAGCCAGAATCTATAGAATAGGAATATTGGATCTACCCTTCTGTTCTGGAGGGGTCACTTGTTGGTAAAGGAACGTATTGATTATTAGCATGTGGGCATTGATGGATCTCCACAGGTTTTATCAATCATAGCTGATCAGAGTGATCAAGTGGAATGAATAGACTTTGAGAGAAGTTCTATGAAGTCTGTCGACAGTGGGCAGGGAAACAAATGGTAAGAAAGGCAGTATATACATATCTGGGTTATATCACCATATTCAAACTAAACATTCAAATCTTTGATTACACACACATACACACACACACACACACACACACACTCTCTCTCTCTCTCCCTCTCTCTCTCTCTCCTCTCTCTCTCTCTCTCTATATCTATCTCTCTCTCTCTCTCTCTATATCATTCTAATATTCTTATTTAGGTATACATATATATAAAACAAATGAGTCTGTTTCTTTTCCTAGTGAATTTTCCTTATTGGGGTTACAAAAAAAAAAAAAAATTAATTTTGTTTATATACAAGGTGTCCCTTGTCACAAAAAATGTATCTCCTTTTCTTCTTTGTTGTCATTTTTTATATTTATAAACATGTATTTAATTTAAACCAGTCTGTAAAACATTTTTGTCTTTCTTTTTTCTCCATTAATCTTGTTTGCAAGTCAATAAACGAAGCATTTATTTTCATTTATAGAGGGAGGAAATTTTTTGACAAAAAATTTACATATGTCTAAAAATTTATGAAAAAAAAAAAAAACACAGTTTTTCATAGGTGATGTGCAGCCTGTTGATAGATGATCTCTTTTCTGCCCAAAGTTTGCCTATTCCCCAAGTTTTTGAGCTCATTTGAAAAATGGCACTTTTTGTTTTGATTATTAAAGTAACACCTTCAATCATGGATTATTTACCTAAAGTAATTCATGCCCAATTAAAGATATTATTTTTGTTTTGATGTCAAAAAATCCTGCATTTATATTTTTTTGTTTAAGTGATAATTTTTTTTACAAATTAAAAAAAATACAAAATTTTAAAAAAATTTTGAATCGGCATTTATTGACCAAAAATCCATATGAGCATCAATTTATTAAAAATTTTAAAATGTAAATGTATGTACCAAATCCATTAAATTTATATAAAACTAAAATTTATGAAATGTAAAAGGATATCATATTTATGTTTTCGGTTCCATTCCCAATGCTCCATTTTATATATATTCTATCTATAAAACACATAATGTGTGTGTGTGTGTGTGTGTAACGTGTGTGTGTGTGTGTGTGTGTGTGTTTTTGAATGCATTTGCAATTTATTTTTTCATGAAAATTTAAAAACATGCTCCAAAGTGAGAAGGCCAAGATTAACTTTGCATTTCCCAACTCCCATCGATAGTGGAAATAATCAATTTTTTCATGCTTCTATGGCAGTTTTCATGTAGTTTGCAGCCATTTTCTACTGGCCAGAGTGAGAGCCTATAGCTGGCTGCCACGAATAGGCAGGAAAGATTCTATATTGGCCAGCGTGAGATCCAACAGCTGACTGACACAAATGTTAACTTGCATGCTAACATGCAAAAAAAATTAGCTGCATTCATCACAAGTGGGAAAAATTTAAATCTGCATGGCACTTTACTTGTTTGGCTCATTCACTTGCTTAAACTCAACATTGATTCTGATTCCACAGAACTGGGTTGGGTGTGAAAAAAAATGTATTTGTTGTTAACATTCTTTTTCATTCAGTTTTTCCAGTTACGAGTCCTTTTTTTTTCAAGCTGATCATTTTGTGTTCATTTTGTTTAGTTCTTTTTTTAACAACAGATTTAATGTTTAGTATAGAGCTTAGAAAAATTTGCAGTGTGAGATAGGCAAGAAGTAAGGCATGTAGCAACATCAGCATGGCAAAGGGCACTCCTTTTTAAAAGGAAGGGGCAAAAATATTTTAAGTCAAGTGATAGCGATTGCTGTATGAGTCGTACGATTTTTGAATCAAGCACGGGCAACGCCAGGCCATGCTGCTAGTACATACTATATACAAATTAAATAGCCTGTATTCCAAACTTCCAAAATAATCTGAAAACTGAAGCACTTTCGGTCCTATGAATTTCGGATAAAGAATTCTCAACCTGTACTAAGAAACAGGAAAATTTTGTGTTTAATTGCTATGATATCAATCTGCTTGTATGTCAATGAATGCTGGACAATCGCCTCATAGATGAAGAGGAAACTAGAAAGCAAATGTGGTTCTACAGAAGGATACTGAGAATTCCATTGAGGGAGTGAGTAAAGAATAAGGAAGAAAATGCTAACTAAAAGAGCACATACACAGTATCAATGAAAGGGAGCCAGTTGAAACAAACATATTTAATGGAAAAAGGCTTTGTTCCTTAAACCTCATAGGACATATTGACATTTAGAGATTTATTCTGATGGATGGTATTCAATTAGTTTCGAGGCTTAGTAATGAGTAAAACACTGCCATGAGCCACAAGGGATAGGAAGTTGAGGAGAGTCATGATCACCTATTTCCTGAAGAGACATGGTACATAGAAGAAAAGTGATCAATTTAATATAATTTTACTATTTTATATTACCCCATATAATAATTATGCTAATATATATATATATTATATATATATGCAGTTGGTACTCTGTAACCCAGTACAAAAATGGCTGCTCAATATGTTCAAATTTTTTTTTTTGGGGGGTCAGATTCGACAATTGGAACATGGTGAGGTACCACAGAAAGGATTTAAAAATGGACCAACATTTTCTGGGAAAGCATCTAAATTTAATAAAACAAAGAGGGATTTTAAGCAACCCTTCTTTTTTGTAATGCAAAAAGCAGTGGTCATTAAAGGATCTGAAACAGATAGATTTTTCAGCATTTCTATAGAAAAAAACTCTTTAAAAATAATAAAATTTTTTTAACTTTACTGTCAATTAAGTACTCCAGATAAGTGAGAAACTGATTGGCATCTTGGCCTCAGTCACTTTTCCGCTGCCATAAATATAATTTCTCTGTGTCTTTTCTATAAATACTTTCATGGTAATTGTTCAGATGAATTTTACTCTATGGTATCTAAACTTTATGAATTTAAGCACATTACTAGATTTGCATTACAGTCTTATCATTTTACAGTTGAAATGTCTGGATGTAACCGTAAGTTATATGCTCACTGTTTTTTCTATTGCACTTCTTTCTTGTGGAACTCTCTTCCCAGTTAAGTTTGATCTTCAAAAATTTAAATATAATGTCAATTCTTATCTTATTTCCTTCAAATGCTTTAAAATTTTTTTTTTTCTCCTTATTTCTTTTGTTTTACCATATTCCTAGTAATCTCTTCAATTTAGTGACTTTCTTGCCTTGCATATGCTGAAATGATTAAGAAAAAAGATCACAAATAAAAATTTTCTAAATTTAAGACAGGTTCAGTTTGATATGTAAATTTATTGTAAATTATTTCCCTCAGACAAGTAGATTTATTATAAACTGACCACTTTTTCTTGGAAAGAAATTAATCCCCTATTTTTTTAAAAAATGATGTTGTTGAAAATCTGAAAAAAAATTAGATTGTCATTATATATATAATATATATAAAATAATAATAATATGTTAATGTATCATATATATATATATTCTGGAACTATTCTGGGCAAGAAAACTCTGGCAAAAATGGAAAAAATGCAAATATATTAGCCTAAAAATTTAAACTTTAAATGATAAAATTTTTATTAAATTTTTAAAACCTGAACTCTGTTAATCTTTTAATAAATAATTCTGTAAATAAAATAATTTTTCCTTAAAAAAAAAAATAAAAAGATTCTACCCATTTTTAAAAAAGCATTGATAATTTTTAATTTTTCTATCTTTGAAACCGACAATTCTTTAATCATGGAACTTTTTCCCAACTTAAATTTAACTTTGAATTTAAAATAAATTTTCAATTTGGTCAAATAACGATTGATTTGACATGATCTGTTTTCCAATTCAGGTCAAATCAATATAAACTCTGCAGAAATGATTAAAAAAAATAAATCATCAAACCTCTCAATTTAACTCAAATTCCTTGGCATTTTGAAGGAATAAAATTGAACGATTGCAATTCAAAAAATAAATTGTATTTTTAAAGTGAAGTTAAACAAACCTTTTTTTAATTCACACACATTTTTTCTTACTTTAAACTCAATGTAAATTTAAAACTTTTAAAATCATATTATTTTTTTTCAGTTATTTTAAAATTTGAATTTTTAATTGTTCCCTCCTCATCCAGACACAAATTCCAATGCTGGATGTTCAAGCAACAGAAGGAGCACAAATGTTTAATACCAGGATTATCGTGATTCCAAAAAGGATTATCATGATTCCAAAAAGGATTATCCTGATTCCAAAAAGGATTATCCTGATTCCAAAAAGGATTATCCTGATTCCAAAAGGGTATAATATGTTAATGTAAGTAAAACTTTATATTTATTATATATACAATTACACACAGACAGACAGAAATTCAATTTGCTGTTTATTTATTTAGAAAGAAAAAAATTTTTAAGAAATTAATTTTCTTATGTAAAAAGAATTAAGCTCAGAACATTTTTCCAATTTTTCTTATTCATTATTATGCCATGACAGATTATCTCTCAAAATAAACATCTTCAAAATAGATATCTTAAGAAATAGGAATGTAGAAAATAATTTAATTTAATGACTACTGGATCTTGAAAAATATTAATTTTTTTCCCAATTACAAACTGTAATTGAAAAAAATCTTGTCATTTGAAGTTGATATTTTTTCTCGTGAACAGTTTTTTAAAGAACCATTTATAGATCAAACTATTCAAAGATTTCTCATAAAACCTTATAACTGTTCATTTTTTTAAAAAGTTTATAAATCATTACGTTTTCTAGTCTATATATGTCATCTGTGATTTTCTGCTCTAAGCTGCAAAAAAAACCCAAAATTGACAGTTAATTATTGATGGCAACAGTGTTAATAATCAAATCTGAAAAAATGAAACCTAGTTTAAACCTAGCAGGGTGAGTCTGTGGCTCTATATTCCAATTGGAGTCTATATGATTAACAACAACATACAGCATATAAAAAAGTATCAGCATATAAGACTGGATCCAGAGCCAGTCCAAGAGTTTCATGCCTCCTCCCCCAATTCTGTGGCCCCTCCCCACCAATATATTATTTGGATCCCCCTCTCTACTATATCTCAATTTTCATAAGGTAGTATTCATATAAAATACAAATTTTATTGTAACCTAATTATGTACAATAATGGATCATATGCAATATAGATGAACAATTCAACTAGAAAAATTGAAAATAAATACAATGTATCTAAATACAAATTAGAGACATGTCATAATAGATCATTCCATCTTAAATAAATTAACAATGTTTTGTGGCAATTTTTAACATCAATTTAAGATTTTTCTTGTTAAAATGTTGAATAATTTTAACACATTCAACATTATGGATGAGAAATAGTGAATTTTATATAGTGTTTTTTGAGACTTAGTATGAGCAAAACAAATTGACTGTTTTGGACAAAAAAAGACCCCAGAATGACGTCAAAATTGGTGAAAAGTTTTCATCTTTTAATAGTCAGTTGTGCTTAGTTTAATTTGTAATGTATATAAATGTAAGTAGAAAAATGCAAATGTTAATAAGATAGCGAGTGTTACAATACACTGCTAATCAAATGTGCCCACTATTGTCATCTGTCATTTACAGCATGTGACAGTTTGATTCTCACAATGACAATTTGTCATTGGAGTAATGATTTGAGAAAACATTCATACCTTGACATATCCAGACATGTTTCAACTTCCCAAGTCATAAATATTTCACACTTGGCAGAAAATGAATGAAAGAAATCTGGAGTGGTGGATTAATGTTAAGTTTTGTGGGAAGTTTGGTAAAAGTGCTCTTTTTTTTAATCATTTGACCCAAAGCAAGACAATAAAGCCACTAAGATGCAAGGGCTTACTGACTGTTAGAGAATATGTGAGATAAAAAAAACACAATTAAGGAGAGAGGACAATAAAAGATCATGAATTAAGAAGACAGACAATTTCAAATGACATTGTATTTAAATCTTTGAAGAACAAAGAACCTGGAAGAGAGTTCCACCTGTGAGAAATGTGATAGAAGTAACTGTTAGCATAGAACTTATAGTTACATCTAGTCATTTCAACTGCAAAATGATGAGACCTAGCTGCCAATCTAGTACTGCACTTAAATTCATAAAGTCTAGGTACCATTTGTAAAAATACAAAAATGTAAGGTTTTGGGGGAAATAACAAAAAAACAAAATATATTAAGAGCTATAAAGTATAAGAAAATGTGGAGGCACATGATTACCTATATCCTGAAGGGATACAGAACATAAAAGAAGAAGAATGGGAGTTCTTACAACAGCATCAACAGAACACGTTTCAGGCATTCAAATCCTCTTCTGGTTATAGCTACACTGAACAAAGACGGCTTTCCAAAAAGACACTGCCAAATTTCTATGTTGGCTCTTTGTTTTGCTATTTGTTCTGCATTATCCATCATATCTACATACTTGAAACCATTTAATTTCCATTGGAGTTTTGCCACTGACCATTTCTCAGTAGACATTTGTCATTTTACATCAGGCAATATATTTTGAAGCAGCAAGACTTAAGTGTAGTGATGTCTGTATAAAAGATGTTTGCCCTTTTCTTGTACACTGTACTTTTATCTGTGTTGATAAAATTAGAATGATTTATTTCATGAGAGACATTGGAAGACAACCAACAACTAAATCAATCTCAAAGACAGCAACTTTGCAAAATTCAACTCAATGGTGCAACCTGAAAGTACAGACTAACAGGACTGATGGCTCACTAAGAATTTGTTCACTATGTGATCAACAAAACAGAATCAACTCATAGATATAATTAACATGAGAGACTACTTAAAAATCCTTGTTTGGTATGACATGACCACTACATAGGAATCAATGTGTCATGAAACTACATTCAGAATCAGAAACTTGGAGTTGTGATTAAAGACTAAAAATCTACTTAAAAATCCTTGTTTGGTATGACATGGCCACTACATAGGAATCAATGTGTCATGAAACTACATTCAGAATCAGAAACTTGGAGTTGTGATTAAAGACTAAGAATCTACTTCAAAATCCTTGTTTGGAATGACATAACCATTATATAGAAATCAATGTGCCATAAAACTACATTCAGAATCAGAACCGTGGAATGTAATTAAAAGACAATGAGAATCAATTTAAAAATCCTTGTTTGGCATGACATAACCATTATACAGAAGTCAATGTGCCATAAAAACATAATCAAAATTAAAAACTTTTGTGATGTGATTAAAATCTGAGAATCTACTTAAAAATGCTTGTTTGTCACTTATGACCATTATATAGGAGTCAATGTGCCATAAAACTACATTCATAATTAAAACCTTGCAGATGTGATTAAAGACAGCAGCTCACAAAATTCAACTCAACAGTGCACCCTGAAAGTACAGACTGTCAGGATTGGCATGCTCTAAGAATTTATTCACCATGTGATCAGTAAAACAGAATCAAGTCATCGATATAATTAACATACACTTGGACAATTAAACACCTGATTGTATGAGACTGATCAAATCTGTTTGGCCATTTACATGATTATCTCAAGTGATTGAATTTATTGATCATTCATTCAGGTAATTAATAAAGCTATTCTCAGGAAGATGAATAGAAAGAATTCCAGCCATTCAGTCTAATTGATCTCAGAAATGCTAAATTATGTAGAAATATTAGAAGAAACAAACTCCAATGATGGACCTAACCACTGAACAATCACATTCTTGATAGTTTTATATTGCTTTTGATTTTATGTTGATGATTTCCAAATAAACAATAGCAAATTCAAGATTGAACCACAATCAGCTTTTGTTAGATAAGGTTTAACAATACTCAGACTCTGTTAAAATTTATCAACAGTTAGCATCAGTTCAATAAGCCTATACTAAGATTTAACAACAGTTACCCCCTGTTAGTTAAGGTTTAATGTCTAACAACAGTCAGCCTCTATGAGATAAGGTTTAACAACAATCAGCCTCTGTTAGATAAGGTTTAATAACAGTCAGTCACTATTAAGTAATGTTTTTTTTTTTAAGCGATTCATCCCAAGCAAGGCAAGAAGCCACTAGGACGCAAGGGGTTACAGAAAATTTGGAGCAAGATCAGATAGGAGTGATAGAGGAAAGGATGAGGAGAAGGATAGTGGATAGATCAAGGCAGATTGGAGATTATAGCTCTCAGGGAAACTGAAATAAGGAAGGGAGTTCCACAGGTGAGAGGTGCGAGACATGAAGCTATTGGAGTAGAAGAGATGGCTACATTTAGGAGTTTCAACAGTGAAAGGGTGAGAACGGGATGCCAGCCTCGTAAGGTGCTTGAATTCATGAAGTCTGGTAACCAGCGAATGCAGCTCCTTGGAGCAATTGCCATGAAAGTATTTGTAAAAAAGACAGAGAGAGGCGACAGCAGATCTGTGAGAGAGTGACTGTAGGTGAGATGCCAGAACAGGGCCAATTATATTGCATATCCACATCTGGAGCCTATCAAAAACCCCGAGGCAAACAGAGGGGGTTCCAGAAATATATGGCAGCAATACTCCATGCAAGGGTGAATTGTTGATTTGTAGATCTGGAGGATCAATTCCGAGGAGAAAGATTTCTGGCACAGCACAGGAAATTTTTTTCCCTGGAATCGATCCTCCAGATCTACAAATCAACAATTCGCCCTTGCAAAGGCTTCTATTGGATAAAATTAAACAACTGTCAGTCTCTATTGTATTAGACTTAACAACAGTCAGCATCTGTTAAAATTTATTAAGTTAGTATCTGTTAGATAAGGTTTAACAACAGTCAGTCTATTTGCATTCTTGCCTGTCACATATTGCTTTTGATTTTATGTTGATGTCTTTCAAATAAACGATAGAAAATTCAAAACTGAACAACAGTTAGCTGATGTTTAAATTTATTCACATTTAGCATCTTTGTTACCATATTCACACTATTTTGGCTCAGTAGATAAAAAGTGATGGTTGGATCCCGTGACTTGGCTACTGCAGTATTGAACAAAAACTTAGAGTTGAGTTAAAGGGAGTTAACTGAGACATCTGGAAGAGGCATGGCATGTGGAACTAGAACAATCTACCTTGGTGGATGAAATAAAGGGTTCAGTTTGAAATTCTAATCACCTGAAGAAAGCCAGAGCATACAACTGCTGAAAACATCGTAAATATGGCAACAAAGATGAGGACAACAGTCTGAACAATGTAAATAGTGTAAATAATTACAATACCTCATCTCAGAAATATAGACAGATATAGAAGAAAGCCGGGGTGTACAACGGTCTAAACATTGTGAATATTTTTTAAGATGAGGACAACAGTCCGGACAATGTAAATAGTGTAAATAATTACAATACCTCATCTCAGAAATATAGACAGATATAGAAGAAGGCCGGAAATATTCGGTCTAAACGTAAACAATATGGCAACGAAGATGAGGACAACAGTCCGAATAATGTAAATAGTGTAAATAATTACAATACCTCATCTCAGAAATATATTTTAGATATAGAAATAAAAAAACGAAGAAACGGTTTAAACGCTGTGAATATGGAACAAGATGAGTCAGTCCGACAATGTAAATAGTGTAAATAATTACAATACCTCATCTCAGAAATATAGACAGATATAGAAGAAAAATAATTTTTCTATAACGGTCTAAACGTTGTGAATGTGGCAACGAAGATGAGGACAACAGTCCGAACAATGTAAATAGTGTAAATAATAACAATACCTCATCTCAGAAATATAGACAGCATCTCTTAGGTAAGGCTTAACAACATCCTCTATTAGACAAGGTTTAACAACAGTCAGCCTCTGTTGGATAAGGTTTAATGTGTAACAAATGTTAGCCTCTGTTAGTTAATATTTAATGTGTAACAGGTCAGCCTCTGTTAGGCAATGTTTAACAACAGTCAGCTTGTATTAGATAAGGCTTAATAACACTGATCCTCTATTGAATAAGATTTAACAACAGTCAGCCTCTAGTGGATTAAACTTAACAACAGTCAGCCAAATAAGATAAATAAATAACAAATAAGATAAGAACAGTCAACGTCTATTAGATAAATTTTAACAATGGCCTCGATGAGATAAGGCCTAAAATAGTTAGCCTTGTTAGATACGCTGTGCAACAGTTGGCCTCTATTAGACTAAGTTTTACATCAACCTATATTAGATAAAGTTTCATAACATTCAACCTCCTTTGGATATTTGAAAAATTTAAGGACAACTGCCTGTTTAAAATATCAATGTGCAAATCAATAAAAGCAATTTAGAAATTTCTCTAATGTTACATGACCATAATATAGTAGTCAACATTTCAAAAAAAAAAAAAAAACACATTCAGAATCTGAATCTGGGAGATGTGTGCAGTAATAAATTAAGCACATACCATCTCCCCTCTTGCTCGTAACCATACATCAAAATAAAATAAACATTTTTCAACACGAAAGCAGAATGAGGCAAATAAAGCTTCAAAAGTTTCTACTTAAAGTTGTTGCTATATTAGAATGTGATTTAAGACTAGGAGAATCTACTTAAAAGATCTTGTTTGGCTCTAAATGACCATTATATATGTCAATGTGCCATTAAACTACAATAAGTATTGAAATCTCAAAGATGTGATTAAAGGCTACAAGAATCAACTAAAAAATAGTTTAGTACTACATTACAATTTTATTGGTGTCAATGAGCCATAAAATCACATCCAGTATCAGAAACTTTATTGTTTCCTTGAGTTTCTTTTTTAATTGGTATCACTCCATGCAAGGTAGTAAAGCCACTAAGACACAAGGAGCTACAAGTTGTGGAAGAATTAGAAACAGAAACATTAATAATGAGTGGAAATAGGAATGAGTAATTAGGAGGATAGTAGATAGCAATTGACATTGCATTTAAATTTTTACAGATTAAAGTTGGCTGGAAAGCATGAAGTCAGAAGGGAGTTCCACAAGTAAGAAATGCGAGAAAAGAACTGTTAGCATAGAACTTGCATTTACATCTGGCCAGCTCAACTGTAAATTAGTGAGACCTTGTCACCTGTCTAGTACTGTACTTAAATTCAAAAAGTCTAGCTACCATAATGAAGAGCTCATCCAAACAATTACCTTGAAAAGTATTTATAGAAAAGGCAGAGAGGCAACCTTATGGCTGTGGGAAAGTGACTAAAGCCAAACTGCCAGATCAGGACCAATAATATTGCTGATTCTTCTTTAGATCTTATCAAGGTAAATAGCAGGGGCACTGAACCATATGTGGCAGCAATATTCTAAGCATGGACAAATGGTAGACTTATAGATATGTAAGATAGATTCTGGAGAGAAAAATTATCTTGCACAACACAGTGAACCAACTTTCTTATCAGCTGACCCTAGGAAAGTTGTTTCACCGTGTCATGTAAGACATTTTTTCTCTTTAGAATCTATCTTACATATCTATAAGTTTACTATTCATCAACTTAATTTTTATGTCTTTATGGGTTATTTAAAGCCCAAATATATTTTGTATTGCAAGATATTTTTGCAAGTTACTATTAGTTGCTTATATAAAAAAATGTTTATTAAACAATGCAATCAATAGTTTAGTAAAGATGAACAGTCCATCTAAAGAGAGATTTTGTATTTGGTGAGATGGATATGAAATACAACCAGTCAATGTTACACTTACACAGACATCTGCCATTAGCACTTAGAACTCTGCCATACTACTTTCAATGTAAAGAAGATCAGTTTAATTATCTCCAAAAGTATGGTGTTCCATAAGGAGAGTGAACATCCTGACACAACTAAAACCTGAAAAGATTGAAGACTTTGCTCAAATCTAATTACCGTCTGGTTCTATATTTACAGAACCGTCAACATGGATGAGTTCTCAAAGACTACCATGAAGTGAAAACTACCTCCTCTCTATTCTTTTCTCCAAAATCAAAAGAATTTTACCAAAAAAAAAAAAAAAATGTTCTTAGGAAACTTATGAAATTGTCAATAATGATGGAACCTTGGTAAATGAAAATTGTTTAAAATAGCTTTTATTTTTACTTAAGAGAAAACAAACATTTTGAAACAACCAGGACTTAACAACACAAATTTTGGAATTTTTTTCTTATGATTTTTGTTACAGTAAAACAAAATTCTGTGTAGATTGGTGATTAAATTCATTAGAAAAAAAGAGCTTTATTCATTTTACATAAAAAAGGACAAATTTTCATTGTAATACAATGTAGATGCTTTAAAATGGTCTAAAATTATGAAAGCACTGCTTTAGAATTTCAAAAAGATACTATTTGCAAAAGTTTAGTTTCTCTAAAATTAGAATTATAAAATAGTATGTTTTTAGAGAAGTTGAATTTTAACATTTGATGAATATTAGAAATCCAATGATATGAGGATTAGCATTTCAGATTAAAGACTGTGCGTAAAAGTTATGAACGACACTTATGTTAGATATGAAAAATATTCACCAGTTAAACATTATGATGTTGCTTTACCTATAAGTAACCTAACAGTTTAGCATTAAAAAAAAGGAAAATATTTTGTTATCTATGAGCATTGTTTCTTTTATGATTTTTACAATAGGAATGCATTGGAAATAATTTTTATTAGAGAAATGTATTGGAAATTATTTTTACTAGAGGAAAGGAATGGAAATGATTTTTACTAGAGAAATGCATTAGAAATGATTTTTACTAGAGAAATGCATTAGAAATGATTTTTACTAGAGAAATGCTTTACAAATGATTCTGACTAAGGAAATGATTTTTACTATAGGAAAGCATTAACATTTTTTTTACTATAGCATTCCATTGAAAATGATTTTTAATATAGGAACGAATTGGAAATGGTTTTTACTATAGTAATTTATCCGAAATTATTTTTACTAGAGAAATGCATTGGAAATGATTTTTACTATAAAAATGCATTAGAAATGATTTTTACTAGAGATTGGAAATGATTTTTACTAGCACTGGAAATGATTTTTAATATAAGATTACATTACAAGTAATTTTGACTAAGGAAAAGCATTGAAATGTTTTTTTACTATGGTATTGCATTGGAAATAATTTTTACTATAGGAATGCATTGAAAATGATTTTTACTATATGATTGCATTGGAAATGATTTTTACTATATGATTGCATTGGAAATGATTTTTACTATATGATTGCATTGGAAATGATTTTTGCTATAGTAATTCATTACCTGAAGGTGTATTGAGATAGTAAAATTTGCCTTGCAAAAGTTAAGCTCAGTATTAAGAAACAGAAAGATTTTATTAGATTACATATATATTTATAAAGTTAATGCATGATAACTAAATGATAATACATTCCTATATTCTAAAACAAGAGCCACTTCTAATCTGTACACATGCCAAGGACTGTACACAATGAAATATATACTAACAAATTGTAGCAACTTCAGCCAAATCTTTTTAAAATGGTACCAAACAACCAACATGAAAGAATACTCTCATGACATTTATCAGTATAATATCCTACAATTTCTTAAAGAAATCAAACTGTATTCTAAAATATAACTTCAACAAAACTACAACATAAAACACAGACATCATCACCTCTAGTAATTATGTCCACACAATCATGTATATGCACAAAAGCTGAGTATCATCTACCATGTATTCAATTGTGAAAGCAGAATAACATACTTTTATTACATCAAAGTTAAAAACAAATTAAATTTTGCCATTAAATGACCCATAAGATGTTATTGAACAAATCAATCAAAATTAATGATTTTCAGAAGAGAAGACCATTGAAAATCAGGAAAGAAGAGATTGTAATTGATTATGAATTTATACAAGAATTACTAACTTTAGAATAGGTATATGAAATATATGAGAT
>CAHIKZ030003349.1:50000-101517 GCA_903632075.3 Acanthosepion pharaonis | reverse complement strand
ATATATAAAATTATACAAATTATATATCAGTCATTAAATGACACATATTGATCAATGTTTTATATATATATATAGAGAGAGAGAGAGAATGGCTCTTGTCATGCTAACTTGTCTGGCTTATTCTAGATATTTTGACTATTTTTCATTATATCTAGGTTTACAATGTTTTTTAAACACTTTTAAAAAAAAAATTTTCATCGGAACTTATTATTTTTTGTTTTCTGTAATACATCCATTTTAAAATATTTCATTGTAAAAATATTTTGTAATACATTTGGGTATCATGGGTTCCCTATTTTATGTCCTTAGCTCTTAAAACATCTGTCTGGACATTTGGATTAGTCAATTAAGTTTTTCTATGCTAAAATTTAAAAAAGGTCAAAGGGTGGTTATAACTTGAATTCCAATAACACCAACACTATACGTGCGACAGAGAGAGAGATACCTTTCCTTTTTATTTCATCTTTTTTTTCTTCTTCCTCTTTGTTTTCATTACAATATTTTTTCTTTTGTTTTTCTTTATTTCTTTCTTTTTTTTGTCTTCTTCTCCTTCTAGTTTCATTTTCCTCTTCGTTTTCTGACTTTCTTTTTGACGCGACCTTCTCCCCCACTCCCTGCATTCTCCTACCTGACTTTTCTAGCTCCATATAAGGCGGCAATAAAGCGATCACGTGACCAAGCACATTCTCTTTTACCCCTCTCTTCCCGTAAAGTAAGGAAGTTTTGTACTAATATGGCAGGGATGGGCAAACTTGCTTAACCTAAAGCATCACCACATATGATATTATTCAGATGTCTGAGGGCCGCAAGATATCAGGAAAAACTTGACACATGTTTTTATCATTATGCACTCTCGCTTCTATTAATTACGATGCCAAAAATGTAGAAATGTCCAACGCATTTCCAGTAGTTGCACATTTTAGGCTAACTTAAAGACATGCATATGTGACGAAAAGTTTAATTTCTTAAATTAGCAATTAAGCAGTAATTGAGCGGGGGGCGAGCCTGATCGGGGACCTCGCGGAGAGCTTTGCGATCCTCGTTATCTTTAAACGTTTATTTTTCTACCTACATTTACAAATTAAGAACAATTGATTTTTATGAAATTTTTTTTTTGTGGATTTTAACATCATTCTGGGGTCGTTTTTTTTTTTTTTTTTTTTTTGTCCAAGTCCGTCAATTTGTTTTGCTTATGTTAAGCCTCGAAAAGACACTATATAAAAATCCGTTTTTTTTTTCTTTTTTTTTTTTTTTTATCCATGATCTTCAACTTTTTAAAAAGAAAAAAACTCAGGTTGTTAAAAATTGCTGCCAAACATTTTTGATTTTTTAAGATTACCATGACATGACCTATTCTCTAATTTGTATTTCGAATACTGTATTTATTTTTGAATATTTCTCGTTGAATTGTTCACTTATATTTAAATATGATCCATCAGTTACTAAAATTTGCATTTCTATATGAATACTACCTTATGAAATTGAGATGTAGCAGAGTCCCCACACACACAAACACAGATATCATAGATTCAGGCGGAGGACACGTGACCCTTGCACCGATATATATATATATATGTCCTAAAAGGGAAAAAAAACAGAAAATGAACAATATATCTCGAAGCGTGAAAACAATTTTTTAAAGGTTTTACTTTACTCACACTACGAGACAAGTCAAAAAAAAATTACCTTCCCACCTCCAACAGTTTTTTTCCTCTCTCCATTAATGCCGCTTTCTTCTTCCACATAGTTCTACACCCATGGTCTTAATACTTTTTCCACTGCAGTTCTTCCATGTGTGAGTAAGTGCCCACCCACAACCCGGTGGGGGCTTTTCCTACCACCGGACTAGCCGGCACCCTGTCTTGACAATACGTGACAGCAATCAACAAATAAGTCCTATATTTTGAACTTGGAACATTTAATGCATCGTGGGCTAAGCTAGAAGATGTCCGTCAACAACAAACAGTACATATATTTTTAGACAAATCTTCATCTATCTGTCACTACCCCACATACCTATCTATCGCAGCTTGTTTAGTAGTGCATTACAATAGTGATAGCGACTGCGACCATAAATAATATTTTTTACATTTTTTTTTCATATTACTATAAAAATACTCCAGATCATTAATATCAAAAATAAATAAATAATATCCGATTTTAAAAGTTAGTCCAAGTTGACTTACCACGGACGCCAAACAAATATGCTCAAACGAAGTAATTTCTTAAGAACTTTTTTTTAATTCGTAATCTGTAGTGCCTAATGATAGTAATATATATATATATATATATATATATATATATATATATATATATATATATATATATATATATATATATAACCTCCAGACTATTACATGAATTATATATATTTTATAATTAAAATATATATGAGTATATTTTGTTTGGGCTTCTGTTTGAAGATCAAATTATAATGAATTTATATACCAAACTGGACCTCCTTATTAACTTTTATAAAATGAATTATTTTTTATTTTATTTTTTTATATTTCATGATCTGGAATTCTCTCTCTCTCTCTGATGTTGGCGATCATGGCTCCCCGCAACTTCCTGTCCTTTGTAGCTCTTAATAAATTTTGATTTTTGGTAATCTCTCCTAAACCCTGTTCTGCCATCCATTTCCACACGCTCTTTTTCATCTGTCCCTCTTATCTTCAATATATCCTGTGAGTGCCAAATTTTCCAAGCCCTCTTTCCTCATGATGTTAAATCTGTCCTTTTATTGTTTACATTCCCTCTAAAACTTCGTCGATGCTCACATGTTCAGTTCATGGAATTCTCAGCATCTTTCTGTAGAACCACATTTGTATCGTTTTTTTTTTCTTTTACATCCGTGCGGAGATGGTACAGCATTCACTATCATTTAGGAAGTCCGATATTACATAACAGTTCAGTACTCTTTTCTCTGTTCCTAACGAAATTTTCCTGTTTCTTAATACTTAGCTTAACTTCTGTAAGGCACCTTTCGCTATCCCATTGACCCTTTGAATTTCAGTGTCGAACGTTTAAGTGCCTATACTATAGCTCCACTCCTTTCTGTAAACCTCCAAGTACCAATCTGTAAATTTGTCTATAAATAAATCTCTTTACACAGGGTGCGGCAGAAATGTCCCCAACATTTTAATGGTTGACAAAAAAGACTAAAGTAACTGCTATTAAAAAAAATTATTTCACTGTTGTTTAAACAAAAGGCTCTAGTTTTTATTCATTTCGGTTTTAAAGTGACACCTTCCAAATGGTGGCCTCTGTTCGCCATACACTGTTGTAGACAATTTCTAAAGTTTTATATCACCCAGAAGTTCAAGCGCTTCTAGGCCTTCCACGTGGCTTTCTTTTAAGCGCTGAACCTGTGGCCTTGAAAATTTTCGACCCATAGCAGTATCGATTTTCTATCGGGAATAGCATCATTCCAATATATCATGAAATTAGCACGAACAGCTTTTTGTGTTGCAATTAAAAATTGAGCAGTCTTAAAAATACGTTTCACCAAGAAACGCACGGTATATGCACTGGTCCAAGACATGACGGTATCTGAAGAGAAAATAGTAAGACATTAGCTAGTGTAAGTTCACTGGTACCACACAGGTGACAGTTTAAAATATGGTAGGTATTTCTGCCAAACTTTGTATTACGTATTAATCACTTTTTCTCTTTGATATATCCCGGAAAGGGATATATTTAATGAGGTAGCGTGGTTTTGTACTATAACCAAGTAGAATAGGGTAGCAGTAATGATAATAAGGCGATCAATTCCAATGGGCGTCATTATAGACTTAGCTTCCTCAGACTAAGGCTTTTGACTATCGTACGTAAACGTCCGTCGGTATTTATGATGGACACCAGCCAATCATATTCCAGTGAGGTGGGGGGGGCACAGGTGTATGCATATTCCATTATATCACACTTAAAGAAAAAAAAGGGGAAGAAAAAGAGAAACATTATTCATTAACATTCGTCTATCTTCATATCTATATCTTTGTGGCTTAGTATCAGTTAAACCTTATTTATCTATAATGCTTGTTATACGTTCATGACTGAAAAATACGTTTGGGGGCCAGTGTTCGACCTCGGTTAAAAGTCGGAATTTAGAATGCTGATTTTTAAGGCAGGCATACCAATATTCTGTTGTGGAACTAGCACAATAATACGTAAAAAAAAGGACGTGAAGATAACGCTACGATTATCTGTGCGAAAAATATAATCGGTTCAAATTCTAACGGCGTCTGTTGCGTTCCCTTTTGCACTAAAGCACTTGAAGAAAGACAAGGATCCATCGTCTTGAGCTCTCTAGCCTTGACTGGCAGCCGGTATAGGAGAAAGACAACTCTAAACTCGAGAAAGCAAGAGAAAGACTATTCTCGATTCGAGCACTCCCGTATCGTTTCCAAGAAGCCACGGCAATTCCAAAGATAAATGTAAAAGTGATCTGTGGAGAGCCGTGATCGCCTTCGTACATGGCATTTAAAAAAGTAAATAAATCAATCTCCATGAGTAAGGAGAGGGATATTTTTCTGTTTTTTTTTGTTTTTTTGTTGTTGTTTTTTTTTTTACTTTCGCCGAGTTATAGAGGTTAAAAATAAATAAAGGCTCCGAACACAAGGCAATAAAATTAAAGTGTGTTGCACTTTGGGCCAGCAACAAGTAATGCAGTGTAAAGTGTGCTTGGTGTGGATAATTTGAGTTCAATGTCAGAGAAAAAGGAAACGAAAGTTGTTGATGAGTAAACATGATCTCCCTTTCTCTCCCCCTCTTACAGACAGACACACACACACACACGGGTCCCATGTAGCACGACTCCTAACATCACCTCTCTAACCATCAAGTCGAACCGGCTTCTCTACTCCTCTCGCAACAAAGTCTCGAAAACAAAGATCGCGGTCTCGTTTGAACAGACAAAAACCCAATGGAGTTATTTCCTTCTATCGTAGCGAAGTTAAAAAGAAATGTGTAAATCTATTATAAAAGGAAAGAGATAAGACATATGTAAGTAAAAGTTGCTTGGTGTCGGCTGCAACAGCAGCAGTATCTATCTGCCTGGGAGGTATAAATTACTTTGTTCTCCAAGGCACGGACCACCTCCCGTTGGCGAACAAACAATCCTAAAACGATAAAGAGAATAAGGTACACGTTATTTCTACAACTGGTTTCTCTCTTTCCCTTATTTTGAGCCTCATTTTTCGTAGAGATGGAGAGTAGAAAAGGAGAGGAAAATTCCATGAACTGATTTAAGAATGTTGTAGCCCTTTCCTATGCGTTACTAAATTGGCCTGTTCCGACATTTTCTCATCTTGCATTTTCCGACAGAAAAGATTACCAGAGAAAGCAAAAAAGAGAAATTAGTGGAAAGCGGAGAAGATGGGGGAGGGAATAATTAAGTAAATGTAACAAGGTCAGCAATAATGAAACAGGGAAAGTGTTAATGAAAATATAAAGAACGACGAGTAAAAAAAGGAAGTAAACAGCAAAAAAAAAGAAAAGTTAAATATGGTCGTATGCCGTATTAAGTCAAGCGTGGTGCATAACGAGAAATAGTAGAAAGAGGTAAAATAAATTACGATTAGAGTAAAGACGAAAAAGAAGGGGAAAAGATTAAGTGGAAGAGAAAGAGGAAAGGTGAAAGAAAGAGACTGTAAAGGAAGGAGGAGGAAAGGAGATATTTCAAAGGAGAGGAGTGGGAAAGAAAAGACTGAAAATGAAAGGAGGAGAAAAGAAGAGAGTGAAAAGGAGGAGAGGGGAAAGACTTGAATTTTTTAAGGAAGAGGGAAAGAATAGATAGCAAAGGGAGGAAGAAGTAAAGAAGATATTGCAAAGGAGGAGAGGGAGGAAAGAAAAGATTAAAAAGGGAGGAAGAAAGAAGAGATTGCAAAGGAAGGGGGGGGAAGAAGATATCACAAATTAGGGAAGGTCGCTGCAATTAAGAGAAAATTGAAAAAGAATGCAGTGGAAAGGGAAGTATTTTTTTGTTTTTGTTTTTGTTTACTAATGTTCACGCAAAACAAGGCCCAAGGGCCACTCAAGTTAGAGGATTACTATGTAGAATTTTATTAGCGTAAGAAAGAGCAAAATAACAAAAAAGATAGCTAATTTCAAACATGAAGAGGTCAAGATTTAATTACCGAATAAAATTTCAGAGTTCAGGTGCAGACGTTAGGAGTATAGAGTTGAAGTAGACTTTAGAAAGAACCGGAAACCCAAATCCTAAGCAAAAAACAACGGTGAATGTCTACTCCTGTTCAAATGACCGAGGAGGAGTGGGATCCGGGCGATAGGCAAACCTATCTACTCTTATAAGCATCTCTTTTTTTTTTATTATTGGTAAATCCAAGAGAACATCTTCAAGTCCTTCATGATGGTCCCAAAGCTCTCGATGGGATTGAAAGGTGACAAATAACACTTGGAAGGAGATTCTACAAAATCTTACCAATTTGTGTGCAATTCTAAATATGGTACAATCAATCTGTTTCTTTACTAATGAGTATTAAATGCAGATGGCTATAAAATATATCGGAGGGATCTGATCGAGAGAAAAAGGAAAATGGAAAGAGAGAAGACTCATAAAGGCTGTATAAAATGAGCGAAATGAAAATGTGGGAATGGTTGAACGGAACGAGAAATTGCAAGAGATAAGCAAGAGAAATACAGGGTGGTCCGAAAGTATTGTCACCCGCTACCGAAAAGTAATGAAAACTATAGAACAAGTAATACAGTAATACAAAGCACATGTACTTCATTCAGTTTAATCACTTTCATTGACGCTGTCACATATAGAGAAGGTCTGCATGAACGCCATCATTTTCGTGTCAGCCATATGAAATAGAAAATTATATTATGTAGGGATGACAAGACTTTCGGACCACCCTGTATAAAACGAACTATATAAAATATAAGCCAAAAAGAAAGAAGGAAAGAAAAACATTGACGGGAAGGTATTTGAGTGGGGAACAGATCGAAATGCAAGTATTGGGACGGGAACGAAACGAAAAAAAACAAAACAAAGATGCATAAAGAGATGTATCAGGAAGGCGGTCATGATAAATAGAACAAGATGAAAACTGAAAAAAAAATGCGAGAAGTATAAAATACAAAATTAATGTGAGAAGAACCATAAACGAGAATAGAGAAATAAAAGAGATAAACGGTCAAGAAACCCGGATGGTCGAAGCCCAACATCTACTGCAGCCACAGAAGTAGTATTTCCTGTACAGGACAGCCTGACGGAGCCCAGGTTGATTTGAATTCAATTTTCCTCCTTCTATACCACTAGAAGCCAACCAACTATGTTCTACTATTTATCCGCAGCTGGATAAATAAATGGATTCATACCTTTCCCTAAGGCAGTGGTTCCAAAAACTTTTTTTTTTCTTTGGGTCGCATTTTCGGAATGAAAATTATATTATCTAGGGGCGACAAGACTTTCGGACCATCCTGTACAAGAAGAAAACTGCTGATCCAGTGTGGTCCGAATGTATTGTCACCATTTACCAAAAAAAAAAAAAAAAATTAATGAGAACAATAGAACCATCTCGAGAAAAGAGAAGTGATTGAAAAGGAAGGGAGGGGAAAAGAACCATAAACGAGAAACCCACTACCAGAACTTGCCGTATGAGCGCTCCGAAAAAGAATCGAATCTACAAAGACGAGGGAAAGAAAGAAATGGCTGAAAAGTCCCGGTGAAAAGGCGCCAGAAGTCCTACGGCAAAGAAGGTCCAGAGCTATACTTAAATGGAGATAACCGCGCATTATAAATCAGAACATTATCATTGATAACTCTCTTCCAATTTGTGGACCCTCGTTACTATATTCTTAATATTTGATATAATGCAAAAATATCACGATGATAAAATTTTTAAATAATTATTTATAACTATTTATACTGGGACTCATGCATGCAATTACAAGTAATCCATAATAATGTTTTAAATATTTTCGGCATATTCGTTTTTTAAAACTGTTTCTAAATATTTGATTGTCTGTCCATCATTCCGCCTCACCTGCTATCCACTTCCGCCGCGCTGTTTGGGAACACGTGCCCTAATGTATTAGTACATAATGTAATTAACTCAACTGGAATTCGAACTCGGCTCTCCGATTCCCCAATCCGAATCACTATTACTCCACCGTGGCTCCATTTACATAAAACAGGATGCTGAATAAAAATAAGTATGATAAATGCTATATAAAATGAACAGAATGAAAAAAATGCTGACTGTTTAAAAGTAGCGAAAGATACAAAAGCCGCCACGTGCAAAGAGACGAACCAAAGAGACGGTGTGTGACGAGTGTGATGCAAAACAAATGATGATTGTAAAAAAAAAAATTTAACAGACGAAGAGCGAAGAATTATAAATGCGATATTAGATGATCGCGAAGAGGGGGGAAAAAATGAATATTTCAGCCGCAAAGAGAGAAGAATGATAAATGCGGCATAACAAGAATGCAATGGAACCTGCTGAAACGAAAGGAAACAGAAAATGCCACATGCATCGAGAGTAAAATCGAAAACGCAATGTAAGATGCGCAGGCGCTCGTGCGCGCGCGCAAAAAAAATAAATTGCAGGATCGAAAAGAAGAAATTAAAACAAACAAAAAGAAATATAAGCACGCTAAAAAAATGTATGTTATGAAAAAAATAAATTTCAGAAACGAAAAGTAAAAAAAAAAAAGAAGTGTAATATATCAAGACAGAACAATCTTAAAGGCGTTGTAGTATTAGGCAAAATTTAATAAATAAAATAAAAGTAATCTTTAATAAATAAAATAAAAAATATTTCTTAAATCTTCCAAAAAGAATCATCTACTTATCATCTCCTCAACCATAACACCGACATTCTTAAAGGAAAGTCGATCATCTAGCTTCGTTTCTAAAACCAGATACATGGATTAGCAAAAACAAAAGACCAAAAACCCACTACCAAAGCGAATGACAATCCTACAACACTCACCGCAAACCCGACGACTTACCAACTTCAATAAAGACACGAGAGAATTTCGAGGTCAGTTCTTTCTATTCTTTCGCCAGAAAGCGGGCCAAGCTGGTCCACTCCACTCTAACCACTAGAGCCTGCTACAAAGAAGGGGTCTCTGGCTCTCTCTCTCTTTCTCTCCCCAATATACCGCGTGTTACGAAGTCCGTTTCACAAGAAGCATACAAGTTTATATTTGCCTAAATACACAAAGTTTATATGTGTATACAAAAGAAAATAAACCTTTCAAAACCACGTTTGCTAAACGTTCATTTATCTCGAATGTAAACACCAACATTCCGTGACAACATCAACATTATAAAATAAGCGCGAAAAAAAGAAGTAAATTGTGGATGCGAAAGGAAGCAGCAAATGCAATCTACAAACATTGAAGGATCATAGAGGCTGTATAAGAAGAGTGTGATTCAAATTGGAAATTGCTGAAACAAAAGTTAGCAAAAATGCAACCGGCAAAATGAGAGATGAATAAAAAAAAATGTATATCATCGCCAGAAAAAAAAATGTAGAGACGAAATAAAGCAGAAATATAAACATTCCATTTGGGAATAATTATAATGGTGGTATAAAGTGAGCGTGATAAAAAGAGCAAAATAAATGCAACGTCCAAAGTGTAATGGATCATAGAAAAGATGTACGGGAAATGAAATAGGAATGGCAAATGCGAAAGGAAACAAAAAAAAATGCAACAGGCAAAGAAATAAGAATCCTAATGACGATGTTAGATGAGGGCGATAAAAAAATGGAAATTGCAGAAGAGAAAGAAAATGCCGAAATTGAAACATAAAAAGAGAGAAGCACAATGAAAGAAGACTAAAATGATTTTGATGCAAAATGCAAGTTACTCAGGCGAAAGGAAATGCAGAATATCCATAGAGAATTATCATAAGTGCGTTATGAAAAACGATCCCTGTCACAAAAATAGAACTTGTAAAAGCGAAACGAATTAAAAAATGCAACCTACAATAAAGAGAAAAATCTTGAAGGTAATGCAGAAAAACGAAACCTCTGATGCGAAACGAAACATAAAATGCGATGTACAAAGACAGAAGTATCATAGAGACGGACAAAGGAATGCGATTAAAATTAGATATTGCCGAAACAAACGTTAGTAATAAAAAATAATGCAATATACAAAAAAAAAAAAGAATTATCAAGAAAGCGTATAGGATGAGCACGACAAAAAAAGGAAATTGCTGAGACGAAACGAAGCAAAACTTTCCACATGCAAATAAAAAAAAAAATAATCATATTGAGTGCAATAAGAAGAAAAAAAATTGCAGAAAGGAAGTAAAAAATGCAGAATCCAAAGAGTAATGGATCATAAAAACTTTAAAGATGTGCATGAAATGAAATAGAAATTGCAGATGCAAAAGAATAAAAAAAAATGCAAATGACAAAGAAATAAAACCGGTGTTCGTTGAATTCGATAAAAAGTGAAATTTTCAGAAGAGGAAGGAAGTAGAATATGGAACATCCAAAAAGATAAGTATCATGAAGGTAATATATAATGACAGTAATAAACGAATGGAGAATTACAGAAACGAAATGAAGTAAAAAAAATGGAACAAATAATTATACAAGATGAGGAAACTCTATGACAAAGTGGAAAAAGTTTTCGCTTGACGCGTTTCGTCATTTAAGATTTAGTGGGGTTTGCGCTGATTTGATTTCATATTCGCAGAAAGTGAGGACAGGCTGAAATTTTGAATTTAAATTAATAAATATTGTTATTTTAAACGTGTGTGGGGTACATGGGTTTCGGAAAGAAGAAAATGTAAGATACGATTAATCATAAAGGCGATATGAGCGCTCTGATACACAAAATAATCTCCGAGGAAGAGGACAGTGTAATATACGAGAAGAGAGGAAATATTAAAGGTCGTATGCGCCGCGATAAACAATGGAATCTGCATAGACGAAAGAAAGAAAGAAATGACTGATGCCGACTTTATGATCCTTCTCTTGTCATATGAGCGCTCCGATAAACAATAGAATCTACAGAGACGAAAGAAAGAAAGAAATGACTGATGCCGACTTTATGATCCTTCTCTTGTCATATGAGCGCTCCGATAAACAATAGAATCTACAGAGACGAAAGAAAGAAAGAAATGACTGATGCCGATTTATGATCCTTCTCTTGTCGTATGAGCGATCCGATAAACAATAGAATCTACAGAGACGAAAGAAAGAAAGAAATGACTGATGCCGACTTTATGATTCATCTCTTGTCGTATGAGCGCTCCGATAAACAATAGAATCTACAGAGACGAAAGAAAGAAAGAAATGACTGATGCCGACTTTATGATTCTTCTCTTGTCGTATGAGCGCTCTGATAAACAAAGGAATCTCTCAGAAAGAGAGGGAGGGAAAATTGTAATATACGAGGAAGAAAGAAATCCAAGATACGGTTAAAAGAAGTATAATAATTGTGGTATTACATTTCCTTCTTCCTCTGCAGTCTCCATTGTTTGGTTGAGCGCTTATACGGACGATAAACAAAGGAATCTCCGAGGAAAAGAAGAATAGGAAGGTGTAGCATAAGAGGAGAGAGGCATCATAGAGGCCATATGCGCTCAAATAAACTCAGGAATTTACAGAAACGAGCGGAAGAATGAAATGTAACATACGTCTAGTGGAGAATCATGAAGACGGTATGTGCGCTACGATAAACAAAGGGATCTACGAGAAATAGAGGATGAGGAAAGTGTAACATAAAAGGTGAGAGGAATCATAAATGCAGTATGCGCTACGATAAACAAAGGGATCTACGAGAAAGAGAGGAAGAGGAAAGTGTAACATAAAAGGTGAGAGGAATCATAAATGCAGTATGCGCTACGATAAACAAAGGGATCTACGAGAAAGAGAGGAAGAGGAAAGTGTAACATAAAAGGTGAGAGGAATCATAAATGCAGTATGCGCTACGATAAACAAAGGGATCTACGAGAAATAGAGGAAGAGGAAAGTGTAACATCTACGAAAAGGTGAGAGGAATCATAAATGCAGTATGCGCTACGATAAACAAAGGGATCTACGAGAAATAGAGGAAGAGGAAAGTGTAACATAAAAGGTGAGAGGAATCATAAATGCAGTATGCGCTACGATAAACAAAGGGATCTACGAGAAATAGAGGAAGAGGAAAAGTGTAACATAAAAGGTGAGAGGAATCATAAATGCAGTATGCGCTACGATAAACAAAGGGATCTACGATAAATAGAGGAAGAGGAAAGTGTAACATAAAAGGTGAGAGGAATCATAAATGCAGTATGCGCTACGATAAACAAAGGGATCTACGATAAATAGAGGAAGAGGAAAGTGTAACATAAAAGGTGAGAGGAATCATAAATGCAGTATGCGCTACGATAAACAAAGGGATCTACGAGAAATAGAGGAAGAGGAAAGTGTAACATAAAAGGTGAGAGGAATCATAAATGCAGTATGCGCTACGATAAACAAAGGGATCTACGAGAAATAGAGGAAGAGGAAAGTGTAACATAAAGGTGAGAGGAATCATAAATGCAGTATGCGCTACGATAAACAAAGGGATCTACGAGAAATAGAGGAAGAGGAAAGTGTAACATAAAAAGGTGAGAGGAATCATAAATGCAGTATGCGCTACGATAAACAAAGGGATCTACGATAAATAAACAAAGGGATCTACGAGGAAGAGGAAAGTGTAACATAAAAGGTGAGAGGAATCATAAATGCAGTATGCGCTACGATAAACAAAGGGATCTACGAGAAATAGAGGAAGAGGAAAGTGTAACATAAAAAGGTGAGAGGAATCATAAATGCAGTATGCGCTACGATAAACAAAGGGATCTACGAGAAATAGAGGAAGAGGAAAGTGTAACATAAAAGGTGAGAGGAATCATAAATGCAGTATGCGCTACGATAAACAAAGGGATCTACGAGAAATAGAGGAAGAGGAAAGTGTAACATAAAAGGTGAGAGGAATCATAAATGCAGTATGCGCTACGATAAACAAAGGGATCTACGAGAAATAGAGGAAGAGGAAAGTGTAACATAAAAGGTGAGAGGAATCATAAATGCAGTATGCGCTACGATAAACAAAGGGATCTACGAGAAATAGAGGAAGAGGAAAGTGTAACATAAAAGGTGAGAGGAATCATAAATGCAGTATGCGCTACGATAAACAAAGGGATCTACGATAAATAGAGGAAGAGGAAAACATGGTAACATAAATGCAGTATGAGAGGAAAACAAAGGGATCATAAATGCAAGTATGCGCTACGATAAACAAAGGGATCTACGATAAATAGAGGAAGAGGAAAGTGTAACATAAAAGGTGAGAGGAATCATAAATGCAGTATGCGCTACGATAAACAAAGGGATCTACGATAAATAGAGGAAGAGGAAAGTGTAACAAAAGGTGAGAGGAATCATAAATGCAGTATGCGCTACGATAAACAAAGGGATCTACGAGAAATAGAGGAAGAGGAAAGTGTAACATAAAAGGTGAGAGGAATCATAAATGCAGTATGCGCTACGATAAACAAAGGGATCTACGATAAATAGAGGAAGAGGAAAGTGTAACAAAAGGTGAGAGGAATCATAAATGCAGTATGCGCTACGATAAACAAAGGGATCTACGATAAATAGAGGAAGAGGAAAATTGTAACATAAAAGGTGAGAGGAATCATAAATGCAGTATGCGCTACGATAAACAAAGGGATCTACGATAAATAGAGGAAGAGGAAAGTGTAACATAAAAGGTGAGAGGAATCATAAATGCAGTATGCGCTACGATAAACAAAGGGATCTACGATAAATAGAGGAAGAGGAAAGTGTAACATAAAAGGTGAGAGGAATCATAAATGCAGTATGCGCTACGATAAACAAAGGGATCTACGAGAAATAGAGGAAGAGGAAAGTGTAACAAAAAGGTGAGAGGAATCATAAATGCAGTATGCGCTACGATAAACAAAGGGATCTACGAGAAATAGAGGAAGAGGAAAAGTGTAACATAAAAGGTGAGAGGAATCATAAATGCAGTATGCGCTACGATAAACAAAGGGATCTACGATAAATAGGTGAGGAAGAGTATGAAAAACAAAGGGATCTACGTAAAGAGGAAAGTGTAACAAAAGGTGAGAGGAATCATAAATGCAGTATGCGCTACGATAAACAAAGGGATCTACGATAAATAGAGGAAGAGGAAAACAAAGGGATCTAATAAATAAAAGGTGAGAGGAATCATAAATGCAGTATGCGCTACGATAAACAAAGGGATCTACGATAAATAGAGGAAGAGGAAAGTGTAACATAAAAGGTGAGAGGAATCATAAATGCAGTATGCGCTACGATAAACAAAGGGATCTACGAGAAATAGAGGAAGAGGAAAGTGTAACAAAAAGGTGAGAGGAATCATAAATGCAGTATGCGCTACGATAAACAAAGGGATCTACGAGAAATAGAGGAAGAGGAAAGTGTAACATAAAAAAGGTGAGAGGAATCATAAATGCAGTATGCGCTACGATAAACAAAGGGATCTACGATAAATAGAGGAAGAGGAAAGTGTAACAAAATGCAGTGAGAGGAATCATAAATGCAGTATGCGCTACGATAAACAAAGGGATCTACGATAAATAGAGGAAGAGGAAAAAAGTGTAACATAAAAGGTGAGAGGAATCATAAATGCAGTATGCGCTACGATAAACAAAGGGATCTACGAGAAATAGAGGAAGAGGAAAGTGTAACATAAAAGGTGAGAGGAATCATAAATGCAGTATGCGCTACGATAAACAAAGGGATCTACGAGAAATAGAGGAAGAGGAAAAGTGTAACAAAAGGTGAGAGGAATCATAAATGCAGTATGCGCTACGATAAACAAAGGGATCTACGAGAAATAGAGGAAGAGGAAAGTGTAACATAAAAGGTGAGAGGAATCATAAATGCCGTATGCGCCCCGATAAACAAAGGAATCTGCGAAGGCGAAATGAAGAAAGAAATGTAAAATACGACAAGAGGAGAATCATAAAGATGTTATGAGCGCTCCGATAAACAAAGGAATCTATGAGGAAGAAGAAATTGTAACATACAAGGTGAAAGGAATCATAAATGCCGTATACACTCCGGTAAACACTGTAATCTGCAGAGACGAGAGGAAAAGCTACTGTAACATAAAACAGGAGAATATTTATTAAAAGCATAAATTGCTGTATGTTAAGGAAGCTGAAAATTCAAGCTGAGTTGAGGGAAATATTAAAGTGGTTGTATTCGATGACCGCAATTAATTATGGAAACTGCTGAATATAATGAAACCTGAAAATTCAAGATAAAAAAAAAAGAATCATGTTGGGAAATTCATACATTTTAACGCGAGCAAGATGAAACAATCGAACGGTTTTTGGAAGACGATAAAAATTCTGCGAATAAAGTTGATTCATCGAGTATATTCGATAAGCAAAATGAAATATGAACCTTTTTCAGTGACCGTAACAAGTACGTTGACCATATAAGCTGAGGAGTATCTTAGTGTGGAAAGTTTCGAACAGGACAGTTTTGTGCCTGCATTTCTTGGACGAATACTTCTCATTATTTAAACGCGGACAATTGTTCTCATCTTGAGTCTTGTATTCAATGGAAAGACGCGCCACTTTGAATTTTGAAAGAGACTAATTAATTGGGTCAGAGTCGAAGTACAAGGTGATCCAAAAGTCTTGTCACTCGCTACCAAACAGTAATGAGAACTATATAATAGAGTAATACAAAGCTAATGTACTTGATTCAGTTTATTCACTTTCATTGACGATGTCACACATCGAGAAGGTCTGTATGAACGCCAAACATTTTCGTATCAGCCATCTGAAATAGAAAATTATATTATGAATGGGGTGACAAGACTTTCAGACCACTCTGCACAAGATATAAAGGAACAGCGTGGTCCGAAAGTCTTGTCACCACCTATCCAAAAAAAAAAAAAAAAAAATAATGAGAACAATAGAAAATGCAATGCACTTATAAAAAGCACATGTACTTGATTCAGTTTATTCATTTTCATTGACGCTGTCAGACATCGAGAAGGTCTGTATGAACGCCAAACATTTTCGTGGCACAAAATGATGCGGCGCCATGTCCTGTGTGATATTTTACGAAGCTTCGTTGATTGTTGCAAAGGCTCTCTGAATGGCGTCCATCCACTGATGGGTATTCTGGTATCGTTCATATGAAACTCTCTCCTTCATAAGATCCCCACAAAGCGTTGAAATAGAAAATTATATTATGTATGAGGTTACAAGACTTTCGGACCACCCTGTAAAAAAGATTTGGTGCAAAAACTTAGTGTCGTGTTCAACGGTCCGTGAACATCTCAAATGAATTGAGGAACTTCCAAAGAGAGAAGCTGTCTTTCTCATGCGGTGTCGCTTGAGAACCGACCATAACTTTCCACTATTTGAAACCATTTTTTACCTGGGGATGTCAGCTTTTCATTTTTAAATTCCATTGTTACCGGTGATGAAAAAGGCTTTTGCTTGTCAAAAGAAAACGAAAAAAAAAATATAGTTATCACAAAATTAGAAACTGGTGCCAGTTTTGGTCCACAGAAGTCCTTGCTTTGTGTCTGGTGGAATGCACAATTCATCGTCCAAATTGAAAACGAAAAAGCCATCACTGCAAGCGTTTATTGCTAGCAACATTATCGGGTAAAGTAAGCATTGCGTGAAAAAATTCCTCCTTTGGTAAAGAGAAATGCTGTTATTCTTCAGCATGGCAATGTCACTAGATTTAGCGGCAACAGATTTTCATTTGTTTCGATTTATAATAGGTAGAACAATAAATGGTAGATCCATAATTGGTAGAACGATAAATGGTAGGATGATAAATGGTAGATCCATAAATGGGAAAACCATAAATGGTAGATCCATAATTTGTAAAACATTGAGAAATAAGGAAGAAGTTTAAAATTGTCTTATAAATTTATTTGTTTTTTGTTTTGTTTTTGTTTTTTTGTTTCTTTTTTTTTGTTTTGTTTTTGTTTGTTTTTTTTTTTGTTTTGTTTTTTTTTTTTATAGGATTACCCAAATTTCTTTAAATGTGAAATCGAAAATTTGCCTTCCCGTTCGGGTGTAGTCGTTGAAAATGAAGGAGAATACATTTGTTGTTAATAATATTTAAATATTTAAGCTAACCACCCTCATTCCTTTCGCATTCCATTGGTAAGAAGGAAGTTCTTCTCGAGCAATTTCACCCCACGAACCACTGCTCTGTGAAACTGACTTCCAAGAGGAAGCTTCTCCAATCACTTGACCTATTCACATCTAGGGTTAACTGATATCTTCCCCATAGATGCGCATAAATTATCCTCTTACTCTGTAAACCTCTACCTCGTGAGGCTCCCGAGCTTTTTACAAGGTGAATATCATTGTTAAAAATAAGTTAAATAATTAATTAAATAACATTGATTTTTCATATTATTTCTGACACACTCTAATATTTAAATGATTTTAACCTTCATTGTTTTATATTCTTTCTAGCCTAAGGTAATGTTTTCACACAAACACTCTAATATGCATATTCGAGTTGCTTACTCACATTTTTTTTTATCATTTCATCCCAAACAAGGCGTTAATACCATCAAGATGCAAGGGGGTTACTAGGATTTAAAGAGAATGGGAAAACTTTAGGAAATAAGGGATAAACCTCTACTCCTATTCAAAATATGGGGAAGGAGTATGAACCGGGCGATAGCCGAACCTATCTACTCCTATTCTTTTCTCAGTCTGCTATCATGGCGTATCTGTGAAAAGACCAAAACGTCGAGCTGACAATATTTTGAAGTTTCTTAAAAAGTATGATTATGTTAATAGCGATGATGATAAAAGATCTCACTCGTATGCATAGACACTTAAGATCAAGGCCGGTACTAGAGTCTCATGACCCTCCCAATAATCTAATAAATGGAAATCCTCACTCTACTACATCACAGTTTTCATATTTTTTCCCAAATTCCGCCCGTCCTGGATAAGATGATGAACTACATCTAAAGAAAGGCCTCTGATCAGGAGGTTTTGAGAAGCGTGGAACCACCTCAATTGCTGGTAATCCCAGGTCCACCCTGATCCGTGGTGGTAGTACCTGTCAGGGTTCCAGCTATTGGCAAATGCGCTTACCCCCCACCTCCAAAAAAAGGGGTCAAAACATTATGAAAGTGTAAAAATAGCTTTTAATAACAGCAATGCTATTTTGGAAAAAAATCTTACCAGCAATACATTTTTGGTAAAAAAAAAAAAATCTTGTCGGCATTAAATAACCCATTGAGGTTGGTATGCCGTAAAACAAACCAAACCAAACCAAAATTCCGCCATAATATTGTGTTATTTTCACCAAGTGGTAGGTGGAGGTTGTGTTTTCAAGATTCCCAGTTGTACCTTTTTGAGACAAAGTTCTTTTTATGTCTTACCGCTTAATATCAAATTAGTCTCAGATCAAAGAAAAAGGCAGGTGGCTGGCGGGGTACTAATGTCGCGTTTAACCCGTTATAAAAAAAAATCATGGATTGAGACAAAAAACAAGACTCCAGAATGACGTCAAAACTTGCGAAGATTTTTCATCCTTTCATAATCAGTTGTACTTAGTTTAATTTGTAACTTATATAAATATAGGTAAAAAAAAAAAGCAAGTGTTGATAATATAGGTAGTGTCACAAAGCCCTGCCCCGGGTCCCCAATCAGTCCCTGCTACCGGTTGGGGGTAGTATGCGCTAACGCTGCTTAGTGCTATATAGATCTTCTTTTCTTTCTTTTTTTTTTTTTCTTTTTTTCTTTTTTCTCTGCGCGTTTTTTTTTCTGAGTTGTGATTTGTTGTTTCTGGTTCAAGATAGTTAATTATAAAGAAGCAATGGCGGCGGTGGAGCTATTGCTGACGATGGAAGCGTTGTTATGATAATTTTCAAATTGATAAAAAAAAAAAGACAGCAATGCTTCCGATAATAAGTGAACTGTGTGCGCTTTTGACGACATAGCCGACGACATGATGCTAAAAAGTGTTTGTAGTCGTGGTTGGCGAAAGTCTCGGTGTTGATATTTGGCAATCTTCTACTTTAAGATAATGCTGTGAAGCAATGAAACGTGTTGAATGATTGCATTTCGGAAAATTATATAGACCGACCCCAGTCTTGTCCTGTTCTTGACACAGAATCAAAAAAAGACTTCCCCCAAATGAATAAAGGAATCTGATTCCTTAGTCAGAACCAAAAAGGTAGTAAAATAAATTTACTGTCAAAGGTTCGCTTTGATAATATCGATACATATTAAGATTACTAAAATCCAGAGTTAAAAATGGTGAAGAATGATGCTCCAGTCTTGCAAGTGGGAAGGGTATTTAAAACTTGACGGAACTCAAACACCGACCTCTGGCCGAATGTCAGTTCAGTTTGTTATGTACCATACGTGATACACGCTCAGGCAATTATGTATCTTTCGATACATGACTGACGAGGCAGATTTTTTTCCTGCAGTAGGTCGCCATCTCTTTTCTATGCAGACAGTCTTATAGCACAACCTTATAAACATTATAATTTACTGAGGCTTACAAATTGTTTATGGACATGATGCATAGTACACGCACATTATTACTAAATGATTTTAGCATCGAATAAGACCTTCATTTACTTCAAATGGAAATTATACTGAACAATTTAGTTATATTATGATGTAATATATTATACAGTGCAGTAATTTTAGTGCGATTTTCAATAAACAATGCAAATTTAAAACATTTTGCCTGATAATTAGTACCCAGTAGTATTATGGTGTTATATACACTTTTATCCGTTTTTGTTTTTAATAATTATCATCTAACAAATGATCTAATAATTCTTATTCATTCAGTAGCCTTTTTTTTGTGATCTTTTACAACTTTTTTATACAGTTTTTACTTATCAAATCCAGTAAAAACATTACATATTTTGCTTCTGGTGATTCATAATTACAATTCTGGTTTGAATATATTTTCCATTCAATCTTATACAAAAAATATCAACATTTTTTTGATTTACTCCTGACATAGTAAAACATCTAAAGTCAGTTTGTAAGGATAAACCTGCGAAAATTATTTCTGTACATTTTTTAGACAATATTTACACCTAAAATCTCAGAATTTGATAAAAGCTATGAATCTAATTTTGGTTGTCAGTACTTATCACATCACCCCCTCCCCCACCCCCATTTTATATAGAGTGCAAGGTTGAAAAAAAAAGGGAAAAATCAACCTGATCTAATATAGATATATCCGTTTTCAGTATCGGTCTATATTTCTGAGATGGAGTATTATGTACACTATTTACATTATTCGGACTATTGTCCTCATCTTTGTCGCCATATTTATTACAATGTTTTGGCAGTTGTACGCTCCGGCCTTCTCCATGTACGCCTTTATCCACTCTGCCATGTGTCCAGAGTGGATAAAGGCGTTAGTTAGATCCAGTGACAGGACCCAAAGAGTGTGAGTTCAATACCCGGTTAAGCCAGTGGATAACTTGGAGAGGGTTATTAACAGGAGATAACTGATAACTGACATCCATTAGACATGGCACGTGGAACTAGAACAGTCTACCCCAGTGAGCGAAATAAGGGGTTCAGTTCGACATTCCAACCACCTGGAGAAGGCCGGAGCGTACGACGGCCGAAACGTTATAATAAATATGGCGACAAAGATGAGGACAATAGTCCGAATAATGTAAATGATGTACATAATACCTCATATCAGAAATATAGACGGGTTCCACTGTATATACAAAATACCAAATTCAAATTACAATTAGTCTTGCCATGCAAAATATGGTTTAGGGTTCAAAATTCTCTATCTGATAATTTCTTCATGCGTTATTTTAAAATGTATGTGTGGTGTGGCGTGATGGATAACGGCCTGGAATGAGAATTCGGAGAGTCGAGTTCGAATTCCAGTCGGGTCTGTTACTCTTTGGAAAGGTAGGAATCTCTTCTCCCCCAGCTATAGTTTGAATACCAGAATAGACTGGAACCAATAGCCTTGGTTAGCAAGCAGTCAAGGGCAGAAAGATTTGGCAGCCTACCAAGTGGAATATTTTGCAGCTATAGGTCTCGTCATTTTATTCTTGAAATTGTAAAATGCAACTTAAAGTTCTATTCTAATAGTTTGTTTTTTTTTCTCTCAAATTCTCGCCTGTGGATCTCTCTTCCAGTTTCTAATTTTCCCGTCAAGTTCTTTTATTGTTCTTTCTTCTCAGGAACGTTTTCTCAGATTCCTTCGCTCTCACCTATCATTTGTGTCTTAGCGGCTTTATCGCCTTGTGTTGGGAAGGGAGATGATTAAGCCAAAAAAAAACATAGTACAAAGTACATATCAATTAGCTTCTCTCTAGCGGTCTTCAAAGTTCAGTATATCCTGTTCAAAGTCCAGTAAATCCTGATGAAAGCGTTCACCTTGCTCCTCTGAGTACGCCCCACGGGTACTCCTTTGAATTTATTAAGATGAGCGTCAAGTATATGGATTTTGAGGGACATCCTGCAACCCATTTTGTTGTAAGTCTTCACCCGTGTCTCAACAAGCCCCACATACATTTCAACCTTGTCGGAATGCTATGAGTGGCTTCTATTTCTTGTATAAGAATATGAAAGACAGGCAATACCTATTGGCTGATCGACGGCAACAGTGATTCAGGTTGGTTTTAGAGAGTTCTGTCGGGTGATGAGGTCAGATTTCAACATCTGAATGATTCTCCTGAATATTACCTTCGTATAGTTCAACTCTGACAGCATGTCAACATCTGACAAGCGGAATGGACGGGCTATCACGGTATGGGATGCATTTTCAGCAATTGATTTTGGGATCAAACTCTCAATAAAAAAAAGCGTATCGTAAATAGATTGACAGAAATGATTACGTCCCTGCATTCGAAACTTATTTCCCAGAAACAATTGCTAGAATCTTTCTTTTTTCAACGGCATAAAGCAAGCTACTATACAGTGAAAGTAACCAAAAAGTACAAACTTAGATTCAGTGGAGAAAAGACTAGCAATAACTGAACTGTAGAGATATACCAAGACATGGGTGGTATGGTAATTGTGAGTTCAATCCCCATGTCGGGTAGTACAGACTCAGAACCAGTAGAAAGAGGACTCGCAGTAACTTAGCAGTGCTAAATAAAAACAAGACGAGTTATCTCCCGTGAACATGGAGAGCGGAACGAGAACAAAGAACCACATAGATTAAATAAAAGATTCAGTTCGAAATTCCCTGAAGGTTACCCGGATCAATAGACACCTGAAGAAGGTCGGAGGTCATAACGGTCGAAACGTTGTGATAATAGTAACAATGATGAGGACGTTAGTTCGAATGTGAATAATGTAAATTATGATAACTCCTCATTATGGAAATTCCGTCAGAAACGACAAAGTGGCGAGAAGACAAGGCAAAAAAAAAGATGTATCTATTGACCAGATTTAAAGTTAATCCAATAGAAAATCAATGAACTCAGATTCTACACAAAATGGTTGGAAGGAAGTTCTCAAGTTCAAATAAACTCTGAAATCAAATAAAGCAGGAATTGTACTATATTGTCATTTCCAAATATCAGAAGGTTTCTTCAAGCCTGATCAAAAGAATTGAATACCTGAAAAATCTTGCACATACTTGTCCTATGTTTATTCTTCAAAAAGGTTCCTATGTTCGATGTATGACATTTATTATGATACAGAATAATCAATATTTTGGTTCATTTTTTTTTCCTCGAGTATATCCCAAAGATAAACGCTATAACAAAAAAAGAGGTATATAAATCTTTATAACATTTTAAATTGATACTGTAAAACATATAAATACAAATCTTATCTCTGTACTAGTAGAGTACCTATGAACATTTTACAGCTTCCGGATATTTTCAATTTTCTTTTCATAATTCTTGATTTAATAATTATGTTCCTTGCAAGTTTTACAACTATAAAACGCCTGCAGAAATTCCCTTACCGTTTTGTTCATACCTCCATCACTTTTGTTATTAAATATCCTACATTTTTGTAATAGAAGATCTATCAAGAAAAGTGGAGTCTTGCAAGAACTTGGATGTAAATTTACTGGAGGTCATCTAGTACTTTCTATATTTTATTATTATTTTTTAATCTTTTAATTTTTTTATTTTTTTATTTTTTCCAAAATAAATTACGATAGAAAACCATGACATTAAGTGTAATAGAAAGGAAGGGAGTATGGAGAAGAAAGAAGAAGAAGAAGAAAAAAAAGGTTATGAGAAGAAAGGAAGATCGAAACGAAGGTCGCGTATTTTAATTGACCTGATTTTTAAAGTTAAAAGCTCTACATGTTATTTTTACACTTTTATTTATATTTTTTTCACACGTGTATTGAGCACTTTTTCATACTACTGTTTTCTGGTCTGATTCAACTTTACTTAACCTTTTATGTAATATATATATATATATATATATATATATATATATATATATGATTATGATTATTTACATTATTCGGACTGTTATCCTCATCCTCATTACCATATTCACAACGTTTCGGCCGTTGTACGCTCCGGCCTTCTTCAGGTGAATGGAATTTAGAACCGAAACCTTTTTTTTATTAAGAAGGCTGGAGCGTACAACGATCGAAACATTTCGAATATGGCAATGAAGTTGAGGATAAGAGTGCAAATAATGTCAATAATGTAAACTTTCGTTTCAGTAAATAGCTTTCTCTTTTAATTATAATAACATTCTTTAAATCAAAATGGTCACACATATTATTTTGTGTAACTAATGAATTTAGTGTGTTATTTTGTAAAGGACCCCTTTTGTGTACATGTAATTTTTATTTTTTTTATAATCTTTTACTTAAATTCCTTGAGGTTTCTCCTATGTATTGTTAGCGGTAATTATTACAGCTGATAGAGTAAACTTAGGTACCTTCATGAGATCGCTAAAAACAGAGCATAGCACGATGAAAAAGATGCCAAACTTGACGAAAACAAAATTTTAGCGTCTAAATGTTCATGTTATTATTAAGAGAAAAAAAATCAAATTATTTTTTAAATATTTTAAATTTTTTTCCTTCTTTTTAGAACATTTTAAATTTTGATTAAAAAAAACCTTGTTTCTCTTTGTATCACCGGAACTAGTAAAATAACATATAAAATTTTAGCGCGTTTTTTTCTGTATGACACACATTAATTTGGAAAATCTCGCAAAAATAAAAATAATTATTATTATTTGTATAAATCAAAGTACCTTGTCTGTCGTATTCAATGAAATGCCCATGAAAGAAGGATTGCTGCCTAAATACACACACACATACACACATATATATATATATATATAAACTGATAAAAAGCAAAGAGACGCAGATTAATGGCATGTTGTTTATATTTGCTTACTTCTTATTGGTTAGGTACGTGTCACGTGTAATGAAGTAACAGATAATATTCAAATATGTGTGAGAAATGTTCTGGACGCTAAAGTACGTAAAAGTGAGACGCAGCAGGATGTTTTGAAAAATTTTCTTTTGGTTTGATTTTTCCTAAAAGCATATCTCGTGCGTATTTTGTATACATCTTCATTGATTTTTATGAATTAGAAAGACATAAGTTAGATTCATGAATAATGGGTCTGAAGAAAAATGTTCAAGTAATGTATTTTTGAAATATCATTACCCTGGTCTTCAGTCACTTCCCCACCGCCATAAGCTTGCCTCTGTAAGTCTTTTCTATCAATACTTTCATGGTAATTGTTCCGATGAGCTCTTCTCTAGGGTAACTAGATTTTTTCAAAATTTAAGCGCAATACTAGATTAACGTCGACATCTCATCAATTTAAAGTCGAGATATAACCGTAAATTCTATGCTAGCAGTTTCTTCTCTCGCACTTCTTGCTTGTAAAGTTCCAGTCTGACTCTATGCTTTCAAGAAACCAATTTTAATCAGCAAAAATCAATGCCAATCGCTATCTACTATCCTCTTAGTTACTGTCTCTTCCCGCTCATTATTAATGTTTATGTTCATAATTCTTCCACTCCCTGTAGCCTCTTGTGTCTTAGTGGCTTTATTGCCTTGCATGGGGTGATAGCGATTAAAAAAAATTACCTATTCCCAAAAGGTTCTGCTAACTACCAGTAATAAAAGGTAGAATGGATGCTGCAGCATATAAAACTATTTTGGAAGCAAATTTAATTGTTTCGGTTGAAAATCTTGAACTTCCTCCTGATTGGATCTTCCAACAAGATAATGATCCTGAGCGCATTGCTAAATCTACGATTTAAACCCAATTAAGAATCTGTAGCATTATTTGAAAATTCAACCAAGAGCTCCAACAAACATCCCAGAACTGAAGACCATATGCGAAGAAGAATGGAACAAAATACCAACTAAAATTTGCAAATCATTAATTGAGAACCATAAGATGTTGCTATAGAAGTGAATAATAGCTATACTACAAAGTATTAAATGAAGATTATGTTTTGTTTTTTGTATTGTATGATACTTTTTTCACCCATTAAAATGGATACATTAAATTGATTATTAAATCAAAATTTTCTATGCATATAAGAAAACTGACGAATGTGAACGTTCTCGTTCACTCACACAAATTGGGAGCCAAACAATATATGATTCAAAAGTAGCATTTATTTAGAATAAATAAATGCGGATCAACCCCTTAAATATAGTCTGCCATCATGTTTTCGTTATACGATTCTTGGTAATGACGTTCAAAGTCTAGTATATCCTGATGGAAGGGCTCGCCTTGCTCCTCTGAGTACGTCCCACACGTTCTCCTTGAATTTATCAAGATGACCGTCAAGGATATGGACTTTGGGGAGTTTCGACAAGTTCCACATATTTCTCGGTCTTGTGATTCCCCAGGAAGTTCCGAACCGCCGCGACAAAGCTGTTCCATGCCGCTTCTTCGTCCTAGTGAGCTTCTAGGAGAATTCCTTGCACTTTATGATCTTCATTTGTAGTTCGCGAAAACACCGGCTTTGATTTTGCCACTGACAGCTTAGGGAAGAAGTCCTGAAGGTACTTGAAAGCTGCAAACTCCTTATCTAGAACTGTGACCAATTGTTTCATGAGGCTCAATTTTAAGGACAGTAAGGAAAAAAATAGTTTTCGGGGGGGGGGGGGCACTGTGGCTCCCATTTGACGTTGTCTTTCCCCATATTGAACTCGGTTCGCTGTGGCCAGTCTCGCTTGTGGTAGTGTGCCGCAGTCTCTCTATTGCCCCAAAGGTAAAAATAACACGGGAACAAGGTAAAGCCCCCTTGGAGATCCATCAGGAAGGCCACCATTTTGAAGTCTTCGATAACCTCCCAACCGTACTCTTCATATTTCAAAGTATCTAGCAAGATCTTGACACTGCTGTATTCATCTTTGAGCTGCACCGAGTAAGCCAGGGGAATAGATGGATACATGTTTCCGTTATGAACCTGCACGGATTTGAGGCTCATGGATGAGCTTTCGATGAAGAGACGTTAAGAGACTGAGGTTAACAGTCGATTCAAATTACCTCGAATTAACCGGTGATATTATGGTAGAAGCAAAGCCCATCTTGACAGGTGGAAAAGCTTTTAAAAAAACTTGGTGACGCTTTTTCTGACCTGAGACTTGCACATTTTCATCTAACAAATTCCATTGACTGAGTCTCGATGTCAGAAGCTTGGCATTGGACTTTGTGAGACCAAGATCTCTGATCTGGTTGTAGAGGTCTTTTTGGCTGAGGTAGGATGGGTTTCTCTCCTCATCTGCGCCTCTGTAATCGGGATCAATGACTTCATTCACTTCTGTTTCTTCTGAAGGCAGTTGCTCACTGGGTACAGTGAACTCAGAGCAGTGTGGCCCTGTGGAAGTGGATGAAAGAAGGTTGGGATATATGATAGCAGACGCATTCTTGCCAGCTTGACGTTTAGTCGGGTCCACCGTGTAGAAAAACCAATTGCCTGAGTGGTCAGTTGATTCCCTTCAAATTCAAGGGATTGCACATTTCATGACTCTTTTCAACTCTGTACAATCCTGCGAAAGAGCAAAATAAATATATAAGTATAGAATTCCAAATATATTTCACCCAGTCTTACAGAAAAAGCCTAGAAAATTACATTTTTGAAATTTCTAAAAATCGTGCGCTGGATATGTAAAATTCTAACTGAACCCCAATTAATGTAGTTAATACCACAAAAAAATGGAATCTTGAATACTAAACACCCCCAATATTTCGTGTTTTTATGACTCATGCCTGTTATCTAGTATAGAAAAAATCCATGATACATTGGAAACTAATGCGCGATTGTTAAAACGTATTTAATATATATTTTTCAGTAACACTGGTTTAAAAAAATAAAAGTAAAAAATATTTAAATTTTTAAAAAATTCCAAACCGTAAGCTTAAAAAAATTCCACTATCCAAACAAGCAAAACTTTCCATCTTACCTTTTAGAGTTTTATTTCAGAGTTCGCAGGTGAAAGAAGGTGCTCAGTTTTGTCTTGATCACAGATAGGTATGGCGAAATATGCCTTGTAGGTCTCACACATTTTAGCAGATGTTGTCACAGAGTACTTTTTCGCTCTTGTCTTGATAAATTCACCACAGACAAAGCAAAATGCATTTGCCAGATGCTTACAACCTTTTGATGCCCTCTGTGACGAATGCATCTATCAATGACGAATTGTCAGCACTTGGGCAGCTAGAAGTAAACCGAACTGTTGAGCTTACGTTCCCCGTATTAAATATACCATCTCTGTTGCCAGAACATTCTAAACATTCTTGAAACTTCTCAAAAGTTCTTGAAACTGATAGAAAATTCTAAAACAATTCTCGTACAGTGCTGAATCTGTCTGGAATGTAATGAAAAATAAGTTAATTTGAAAACATCCATATCCAAGTCACAGAAGCAGTGTTTGAAAAAAATAATAGTCATTTCCTATTGCTTTCTAGACAGAAGCACTTTGGTAATAACATTTACTGTCCAAAGGCAAAAATAGTCAAAATGTTGTTACGCAGTGTAATAAACAAATTAACTACGAATGCAAGCATGAAAATAATAATCAACAAATAATAACGTAATCAATAAAAAAAATAACGAGTGAAAAGTTAACAGCACTATAAGATAATTACAAATAAGAGCTTTCGAATCCATTATTATTTCTATAGGTTAATTTGAAACATAGCCGTTATCGCCTACCCATTAACCATTAGAATAATACAATAGACCTACCCATAATGCACCACTGACCAGCATATATAAATAGTCGAGTCAAAACACAGCACACATGGCCGCTTGGTTTTGACCTCCATGTTTATATTTATATACGTTCTATCACTGATATTGAGAAATTTTACCTAGAAATATAGTATACGTTAAAACAATATTTTTATCATATTATATATATATATTGTGTATTTAGGCAGCAATACTTCATGCAAGCTTCATTAAATAAGACAGACAAGGTGCTTTCATTAAGTTTCTTATATAATTCCTCATATGATTTTATAATTTTTTTTTTCAGTAGATAAATTATACATTTGGACAGTTTTTGTATAATTGATCTACTGAAAAGAAAGAAAGATCATATGTGAAATTATATAAAAAAATCTTAATCAAAGCACCTTTTCTGTCTTATTTAATAAAAAACATATATATATATATATATATATATATATATATATATATATTTAATGGATATTTTAATGGATACTCCAATTTATAAAAACAGTATATTTACTTATTTTTCGTCTACCAGCCTGAATATTCGAGAAATCTTATTGGAGAAAAATATGCGATCTTCGTTATTTTTTTTTCTAATAAGATTTCTCGAATATTCAGGCCGGTAGACGAAAATAAATAAATATACTGTTTAATAATTAATCGCAGCGTCTACTCAAATACGAGTATCCACTAAAATAACACTTTAATTAGCAAAAAATTCATATATATATATATATATATATATATATATATATATATATATATATATATAATGATTTCGAATGGGAGTGAAAGTACTTGGCCAAATAAAATAGAAAAGAAGAAAAACTACGGCGACTTTCTTAATGAATTTAGTATCAGCATTAAGAAATCTATAAGAAATTCGAGAAAATAAAAATAAATAAGCATAATATGTCCAGATTATTCAACCAAACATGCTTGAAGGAAGATATGCTACCTAATTATATATATATATATATATAATAATTATTTTGAAAAAAATATGATTCCATCGCTACATAGGGATTGCCATGTTTCAAAAACAGAAGCTAAAAACTTAAAAGTTTTATTTTAGAAATTACATTGAAATTAAAGTACCTAGTTCTGTTTTATCCTCAAGCAAAAGAAATTCGGATTATTAACTTAACGGTTCTTTCCTATTTTTCAATATATTTGCACACACATACACACACACACACACACATATATATATATATATATATATATATATATATATATATATATATATATATATATAGTAAAGTGGTATTCTTCGAGGACGTATGAGAATGGATTTTTTGTTCTTGTTAAGTTCGTAAATTTAAAATTTTAAGTTTTTTTTTTCCGATATAGTTTTTGAGTTCTTTTATTTCTTTTTCTTTTTTATTGTTAACTAAAATAAAATATTTCGTTGTTGTTGAAGACATAGTTTTCAAAATGGGACATATAATAGTTGGAAAAAGTAAGTCCAAGAAGGCGTGGCTAAGCATGTTGATTATGTTGGAGTATATGTGTTACTTTTATATGTGTCTAAGAGAGGGGCGGCGGGGGGTAATGATCCCTGGTGACTGAAATAATTGCAAGTTCCCTATCAGCATCAACGTTTGATTTCAAGCCTGAAATTAAAATGTTGATTTTTCCAAGTTGACGCAACACAGTCTTCCTTCACAACTGTTTAGACACATGCTAGAATAAGCTAAATTCACTTAAAATACATACATATAAATATTTTTTTAATTATTTCCGCATGTCACTGGAAAATGATACTTTTTAATAAAAGTCATTACGGTATCAATCTGCTATTTAAGACTGGAAAACAGGAACATTATAAGAGACGAATTGACTAAAACTTGGTTCCTGGTTTATTGCAAAACCCAAGCAAGTGTTACAACAGGAAAGCACTGTCAGTCACTTCCGACTGTTTAAACAACAGATCTGAGTGGTATGTACAGGTGGAGCCCGAAAATATACAGTTCCTTATCTTTCTAGGATCCTTTCCCTCCTCCCTTTTTTTATATAGATACGGAGATTGGATCACGGGTAGGAGAAAAACAAGTAGAGTGTAGCTGTTCCCGTTTTAAGAGTGCTTTCTCAATGAAATATCTTCTTACCAATAAACCTACCAATGCAGGCAAAGATAAAGAAAAGTTAAAAAAAAAAAAGAACGGTAAAGAAAAACTTATATTTTGAGTTATCTGCTCCTTAATAGAGAAGTTAGTTTATTGTGAACACTGCCACTCCCCGACTTGACACCATATTTGAAACGGCCCCGTCATCAACACAATTTTCACACTTCTGACTAACATTCTATCATTATGTATGTTTGTAACTGAACGTGAAAAGTATAATTTTGGTTGGTTGATTCATTTTCTACTGCTTATTAACTGTTTGCAGTTATTTTTAAAGCCAGAAAACATGTTTAGAATCAAAGAATTTATTGAGGTAATAGTGGTTTAGTGATACAAATCTTGCTAATTAACCCATAGCTGGTGGGAGAAGAGGTGGATTCATACCTTTCCCAAGGGTATTTGCGCGTAAGTCAATATAACGAACACAACGGGAATTAAAACTCTGCTCTCCAATTAACAATTGCGACCCGTCATCCATTACACCACCCGCACATCCAATCTTACATCATCTGGTATTTCCAATCAGTCACCCATCTTGGTACTGACCAGGCCCGATGTTGCCTAACTTTGGTGACTATATGAGATGTGGTCATAAACATAATATTTGAGTATCTTTGTATTGTATTTCATGATTTAAAGTTGGCTAAGAATCAGACTGAAGACAAATTTGAAAAATATTATTTTGGATTTGGCTACAATAACCAAGTAGAATACGGTAGCAGTAATCGACTGGTACGCGTCGTAGTCGCAGGTAAGAAGTGTAGATCAATGGCGTACTCCAATGGGCGTCGTTACAGACTTAGTTCTCAGACTAAGGCTTTTGACAGTCGTACCTACACGTCTGTCGGTATTTATGACGGACACCAGCCAATCATATTCCAGTGAGAGGGAACACAGGTGTATGCATATTCAATTATATCAGCATGCTTGACATTGAATTGTTATTTGATAAGGTACAAAGTTACAGGTACTGGAAATGAGATGCTATCACAGCATTCTGGTCATCTCACATCGTGGCCACATCACCAACGACCATGTACGTAGAAAAAACCAGCAGTACATTTTATTTATGTTAGACCATCTCCCTTATTAATTTGACGCTGAGACGTTATGGCCACGTAATACGATCGGATGGCCTTGCAAAGAGAAATCTTCAAGGATCCGTGGCGGGACGTACGAGGAGAGGAAGACAGAAGATAAAGTAGAATGACAATATCGAGGAATGGATGAGGAAACCATTCGCGGAGACCCAGGCTCTGGCGCACAACCGCGACAGGGAAAGGAGACTGGTGGATAGATCAACATGTCGGCGCCCCAACGACTCCTTCCGGGGTTAAGTGCGAAAGAAGAAGAGGAAGAAAATATCCATAATATATACACATATATCCGTGAATGGGTGCTATAAAAGAATTCTTTTCCAGTAAATTCTTCATTAGCGAGAAAATATAATTCCATCATTTATATGAACGCTACATTTTTACTATTCGCATCGTTATAAAAACGGTTATATTAAAAATATCTATATCTATCTATCTCTCTCTCTCTATATATATATATATATATATATATATATATAATATATAATCCCAAAAACAAAATCATCAATACAACTAAGCATGTTACCTCTATCACTGATATTGAAGTCTTTATAATAAGTACCAAGCATAAGTAATATATATAATATATAACTAATATATATGATAGACACATACACATATATATATATTTATATATATATATATATATATATATATATATATATATATATATATACCACACCCGTGAATAAATCTCGCGTATACCCAAATTTTCACTCATGAAAAAAATGATTTTATCATGTATTATTCAAGTTCCTTTTTGAGAGACTAAATTACAATAGACTAATCTCTTTTCCTCTGCCTCTTTATCCCATCTCGTTAAATAAGTTAAAAAAGTAAAAGAGAATGATAAAAGTATCGTTAGTAACGCTGTACTCCTTGCATAAACGCGTACAGCCATAAACAACCGAACGAGAAACAGCTAAACATCTTATAAACGTAAGCATTGGAAAATATGCATATTCGTTATATGTTTGTATTTTATAATACGATACTAATATGTGAATATTATATGCATTATTATTGGATACAGTTAAGTAAAATATCAGTTTTATCAAAATCATATTTATTTTAAATGCAGCTTTACTTTTTGACTACAGTAAATGGATATATAGTTTGGTCAACTGCGTAGCCAGAGTCAGTAGGGCATACGCTAATTTATATCACGTGGATGATGCGACCCCCTTAAAATTATCTCCAAAATTAGGTCTTCAAAAGTCGCATGATGCGCGAGTATATACCTGAATGCATATTTATCTATATAGAGACAGCATATCTTCCTTTAAGCCTGTTTTATTGAATAATATAGACATATCATGTCTATTTTTTATAATAATCCTTTCTAGTTCTTTAATTAGCTTCTTGGCGTTTAGTTGAAATTCATCAAGGAAGGTGCCGTAGTTTTTGTAAAAAAAAAAAAAAAAAAGTACTTTCGATCTCCTTCGAGATCATCCTCAGGGGTGAATTATAAAGACAAACTTATTTTAACTGTGATCATTGTGATAGTGATTTTTGTAAACGCGCTGTTATAATTATTTTAAAATTTTAAATTTGTCCGTTGTAGCTATGGTGTTTTTATACAAGCGTCCACAGTATAAGGGAGCTAACGAGAGATGGTAAAAATGCAAATGGCGTTAAATGTTGGTCAAATTCATTTTAAAATATTGCTTACTACATTTCAAAATTTTGTTCAGTATTGATTGGTTGCTTTTTAGATTATATATATATATATATATATAACAGTAAGCATATATATATATATATATATATATATATATATATATATATAAAAAGATCATTAAGATTAATTTAAAAAAATAAATCCCCGTCAAGATCTGAATCGAAACAGTAACAAAAATAAACAAGAAAAAGAAGAAAAAAAAAGGCTCATGGGGAAAAATTTTGGTTGAACCCAAATGTCATATATATATATATATATATATATATAAGACTATTGACTAACTACCGGTAATAACTTACGATTTACTTCTTTACGGTGATTTATTTTATTAGCCTTTCTCTTCTCCCCTCTACCGCGTTTGTTGTTTATTTTTATATACGATATTAAAATGTCCTCTTTAATAACATTAATAAATGTTTTGTACCCACCACTGAGAATGTTTATGTGTCGTTATAGTTTTTATTTACTTATTTGCATGTTTATTTATTTTAATGCTAGCATAAGTATCGTACATTATTACAAAATTAATTTCGTCAGAACAGTTCAACAACCTGAAACAAGACGTTCGTATATTAGCTGTAATGGAATCATAGATAATAATATTTTCATTGTGTCTTTAAGTCAATCCTATTTAACTTTTATTAAAACAACGGTTGTGATCGCATGAATTTAAGCGCTGTACAGGATTGGCAGCTAGGTCTCATCATTTTGCAATTGAAATAGCTAGATGTAACTGCATGTTTTATGCTATCAGATTCTTCTATCGCATTTTTATATCTTGAATTAGCTTATCTCTTCCGGTTTCTTGCATTCCAGTTCATGTCAATCGTTATCTTCTGTCTTTGTTGTGGTAGGATCCACCTAATTTACATAGTGGAGTACCGACCATATAAATATGGTTGGTACCGGGAAGAGAGGAAGGAATCAAGAGATTCAACCAGAGACTCTTCCCGACTGCGACTCAGTCAACACATTCTCCAGGAACGGTCTTACCAGGAATATACAAAAGACTATATGTAAATATTGTGTACACTTTCTTGTTTCAATACATTTTGTTCTAAGTACATTTTGTGTTGCATTATTATTCCATACATTAGTCAAGTTTCAACAGTCTTCTTAATTCCTATTCTTTTATAGTACTCTTTCTTTAATAATGTTTTCTTTTTATATATTCTTTCACACTCAGTAATCCTATCCCTTGTATCTGAGTGGCTTTATTGCCTTGCTTGGTGTCAAATGACTATAAAAAAAATACTTCAGTTCTGAAAATTTCTACATGTTTCGACAATGGACCGGGACAAACAGTGAAACCGGTAGACATTTTCCAAATTTTGGACGATTGATACTAAACCCTGTAATCAAAGTACTATGAATCATGGAAACTTTGTTAGAAACAAAGAACGCTGAAAAGCTAAGTGATATCAAACCTTTTGAATGACGTCGGATGTTGGACAATCTCCTCACAGATGAAGAGATAACTGGATGCAATAAAAATGTGGTTCTACAGAAGGATACTGAGAATTCCATGGACAGAGCGAGTAAGCAACGAAGAACTCTTAAAGAAAATGATAACAAAAAGAACACTTATACTCAGAATCAGACAGACATAGCTTAAATTTCTTGTACGCATAAAGAAAGAAGGCTTAGAAAACTTAACTCTCACAGGGCATATCGAGGGCAAGAGAGATAGAGGAAAGCCGTAGGCCACCTACCTGACGAACACGTGGAAAATGATGACCGAACGGAGTGAGGGAAGATTGGTAAAGGGAGAAACGCCTCTGAGGGCCACGATATATAGAAAGTTGTGGAGAGCCATGATCGTTCACGTACTATAGGGATACTTATACTCAGAATTAGACAGACGGAGCTTAAATTTCTTGGACATATTATAAGGAAAGAGGGCTTAGAAAACTAAACTCTCACAGGGCATATCAAGAGCAAGAAAGATAGGGGAAAGCAGTCGGCCACCTACTCGACGAGCATGTGTGAATGGATGGTCGAACTGGGGGGGGGATTGACAGAGGGAGAACCGCTATTAAGGACTACGACGGATAGGAAGTTGTAGAGAGACATACTCGCTCATGTGTTGAAGAGATACGACACATAGGAGAAGATTTATCTCACAAATTTTTACTATAATATTCACTTGATAAAAAAAAAAACTATTCGTCTGAAATTAAAAAAAAACGTTTCGGCTTTAAATAATCCACAAAGGGTTGATAAGCCATAAAAAAAAATCAATCGATTATAAAACTACTGTGTGTGCATGCGTGCTCAGGTTATGGTTGGGTATTTTTAATGATTGGTTCTTAACTTTACTAAGATAGCTAATATAGGTCACATGTGAGGAATATTGCTATCAAACATACTATCTCTACTCTATGTGCACGTGCCGTTTGCGTAGTAGGAAAGTCAGTTTTGCATGCATCTATATTTAAACTATTCGCCCGTTTCCGAATTCCCCAAATATTCTGTTTCACTTGGTAACATCAGTGCAAGCCCTACCGCCATCCAACCTGGATTAAATAATGGGATTTGCAGAGAATGTCATCCCAAAGTGAATTTCAACCAAAGAACAAAATTCTGGAAAGCAAATCAGGATTCTCTTTTTGCGGTTCTTCAACGCAAACATACTCTCAAGTGCAACCAGAATGCAAAATGGATGGCAAATGCTCTCTCTCTCTCTCTCTCTCTCTCTCTCGTAACCCCTGGGAGGAAATCAGCATTGATTCATACTTAACTATCTACTTCAATCGTTTCATATTTAGCTTTCAAGCTATTGCTCTCTCTCGCTCTCTCTCTTATATATATATATATACAGAGAGAGAGGGCTAGATAAATATATAAAAACATGGATAGACAGATAGCTATAAACAGACGTGGATAGATAGAAAGAAAGAAAGAAAGAAAAAAGATATCGGCGTCTTATAGAATATGTATTTTCATGGACTGTCCTATAGATAATTATGAACAGACATAGATAAATTAAACAATATTTATAATTAAATTTATATTTAATTATCTATCTTTCTCTATTTTTATCTAAACATAAATCATATTTATAGATAAATATCTAGCTAACTGTCTATCCATGTTTGCATATATTTATCTATGTCTGCTTATTTTTATTTATCTATTCTTTCTCTTTCATTTATATATATATATTCTATATATATATAATATATATATATATATATATATATATATATATAAAGCGAGAGATTGTTAATGATCTATATCTGCTCATATTTATCTATCTCAACCCGTTCATATCTATTTCAGTGTATCCCTTATCATTCTCCGTCTATCCATAGCTACGGAGTTAGCGATCCATTTCAGTTTGATCATATATTTCTATGACAGTCTGTTTATCTGATCTGTGAGAGTCAAATTCTTCATGCCCCCTTTCTTTATTATGTGTCCTAGAAATTTCTATTATCCTTTAAAACTTCCCTAAAAAAAAAAATGAGCATCCTTTTCGTTTCTATTTTCCTTAAAGCTTCCTCGTTAATTAGTTCATTTTATCCTCAGCATCCTTCTGTAGAACTAAATTTCTCTTGCCCCAATTCTCTTCTTCAACTGTGAACATTCAGTGCCGTATAGAAATATTACAAAACAGTTCAACATTCTTTTCAATTTTTCTCAAAGAATATTCATCAATAAACATACTTTAGGAAAAATTAATCCGGAGATTAGATAGTAACTGAAAGTTTTATAAGTTTTTATTATATTTCTCGCCTTTACTTTTATAGACATTATTTGCATTTATTTCGTTGAATATGAAGAAAATATTTATGTTCAGTTATGTGCCATGCGTGATACACGCTCAGGCGATCATGTATCTTTCGATACATCACTGATGAGGCAGATTTTTTCCGGCAGTAGGTTGCCATTTCTTTCTGAGGTAGACTAGTTGCCATCTGAGGCTATAGAACCCGGTCTGTCCTGCTACTTACCCATAGCTAGGGGGGGGGTGAGAAGAAGAGGATTCATACCTTTTCCAAGGGTATTAGCACGTAAGTGAATGTAATAGATTCGACTGGAAAGTCAGTCAGTTATGTGTCAATGCGTGATACACGCTTAAGCGATCAGGTATATTTCAGTACATGACGGACGAGGCAGATTTTTTTTCCAAAAAGGTAGGTTGCCATTTTTTTTTTGAATAAAACCAGTTGCCATCCAAGGCTATAGAACCCGGTCTGTCTTGTCTATTTAACAATAGCTGGGGAGGAGGAGAAAGAGGATTCATACTTTTCCCAAAAGGTATTAGCTCCGTAAATGAATATGATGGATTCGACTGAATTCGAACTCAACTCTCTGATTCCTCAATCCGAGCCGCTAAACATTAAAAAACAATCGTAGAAAAAAATTTGTGGAAGAATTTCTGCAAACCTTAATCTGACAGCATTAAATATAAAACAGAAAGTAAGCACTGTGAAATCTTAAAATTACCAAAGTCAAATTCTTTCAAAAAATCTCCATGCTCTTGGCAATAAAAAAATGTATCATTAAATATTTCCTACTCTTAGTTAACGGAGATGATTCTCTGAAAAACGTAGTGCCACATATTAATGGTACACCATTTTGAAAGTTTTGCCGAGTTTTGCAAAACTGGCGAAACAAATGTGAATAAAGAACAGAAACATAATTAAATCAATAGTCTGCTTCTTTATGTGCCGTGTCCTCTAGGACGTAGACGATCATGGCTCTCCACAACTTCCTGCACCTTGTAGCTCTTAATACATTTTGTCATTTTGTGATTTCTCCTAAACTCTGTTCCGCCATCCATTTATTCAAGCCCACTAAGTATGTCGTGCGTTGTTTTCCTCTCTCTCTTGCCTTCAATCAAGTCCTGTGAGTATCAAACTCTCCAAGCCCTCCCGTTGTTAGAATGTGGTAAATTCTACAAATCTACTGATATGGGATCCTGCTATATATCTCGAGATTCTCAACAAAATCCAAAGAAGGATCTTCAATATTATCGGTCATGTCCTGGCGTCTCGACTTCAGTCACTTTTCCGGCTTACAGGCCTATCCAGTTGAAATACCGCTTCTCGTGTTAAGCAGCGTCGAATCCGTAAATTATTACTAGCTTCAAAATTATTGGCTTACGTCTCTGGCTGGGACCCGGAAGGAAATGTGTATGCAACAGAAATCAAAGGAAATAATAATAATAAATGGGACTACACAATACACACTGACAGAACAATCAAAGCCAACTGCCCAGATATTGTTATTAAAGACCACAAACAAAAAAAGTGCCTCCTTATTGATATGGCAGTCCCTGCTGACTGCAATGTATCTTTGAAGATATTCAAAAAGCTGTCGCAATACAAGGACCTTAAAATAGAAATCTCGAAAATGTGGCATATGGGAAAATCAACAATCTCTGTTGTAGTTGGAGCCCTAGGACTGGTTGGAAAAGATTCCAGTAGACTAATTGAAGGGATTCCTGGAAGTCCATACCTCAAAAAGACACAAAAAATTGTTCTCACAAGTACAGCCCACACTTTACGAAGGGCTTTATGTAATTTTTTTTTTTTTTTTTTTTTTTTGTCAGTGGAATGTGTCATGATGCCATTTCTAACCTTAGGTCCCTGGGCAGGACCCAGAAAGAAATGTGTAAACGCCAGAAATCAAAGAAAATAACAAATAATAATAATACGAAATTAACCCATTACTGCGTAAAGTTTCCTTAAAATTTTAGCTTTTTTTGCCTAATCTACCATGCTGGCTAATGATAATCTTAGAGCTGGCGGATTTAACATTTGGGGTAACTTGGTAGAACAAATCGGGTATAATGCAATAATTTGTTAGAAGCTTAATAGGAATTAGTTAAACCCTAGAAGTTATGGAACTTACTAATTATTTAATCCATAGTGTGCTCCAATCTTTTGGCGTATAGTGTATCGGTGGGTTTAATCTCATTCTGCCTGGAAAATTTAAGAATGGCCATTATGAAAATGAACTGGCGGCGCAGAATTTATTCCAGTACAAAATGTTGTCAAGAAAATTCATACTCTGAAAACAATATAACTTCTTCAGCAGAAAGTCGATCTTAAAGTATGTAACTTTGTTCCAGGTCATAGTTGCTCAAAATATGGACATTCGTTGGATGAAATGACATGTCAAATATTTGATCTTTTAGAAACTAGTCTCTCCAAAAGATATTAAAATGTCACTTTTTATGTAGCAGGCCATCTTACATGAAAGCATTCTACAGTCATATATACTTATTTACCTACAAAGCTATCAATCAACCTCTTTTAAACTTATCACAGAAATTTGCCCATTTATCTCATTACTGTTAATATATACATCCATAGGAGAGGTACATAAGTTTGTAGCCTCATGATACAAAGTGCTTTAATGTTCGCAGTTCTGGTTGATAATACTAGAACACGGGAACAAAATGTTGTGTGAAGAACAGGTTTAATCACATGAGACATGGATTAATAATACAATAATAGTATATACTGTAATTCAGTGCGGCAATGCGTACGACTCGAATGCTACGCCTTGCGATCCATTTTGCAACTACGTTCCTATGAGCAGACGTTCTGCTCATAGTGGATGGACGAGTCCATGTTCTATGAGCAGACGTTCTGCTCATAGTGGATGGAAGAGTCCATGTTCTACATTTAGTTTAGAGAAGATCGGTTTTCTTTCTATACAACACAAAAATTTTATGTAAGTAGTATTTAGTTTTCAATATAAGCTGTTTTGTTGTCAATGCACAATTGAACAGTGCATATTAGGCACATAGATTAAAATTTGTGCAATGAAAACGGTTATGTCAAAATTCAGCTAATGACTATAGCAATGGTAGTATTAACAGTTTCCTTATAATGAAACATTCGGCATTCATTGACCGAGCAGCCGGTGCCATCGTCGGTTGAAATTTATAAAATCTTTCTATTAAAACAATTTTTCTGGGAGATAGGTTTCTCAAGTTCACTAGCTGTTATTGCTTTTTGCAGTATCGATGGAAGATTCTTTCTTTTGATTCATTAATTTCTCTTCGCGTTACACGTGCTAGTCATTTTAGTTGTTACTGCTGCTGAAAGGCCTCAAGTGATGTGGCTTTTGTTATTCGGTACAGTACTTTATTTGTGATTTCGTAGCATCAGTCCACAAGTTTCGTAGAAGGGTGGTCGTTGCTAAGACCTACAAATTTCAACTATTCGAAGCCATTTTAAATCATTGATTTGAAATAGCAATGGCTATTAAATTTGATATATACTTAGTTGACTCCAAAGCCTTTATAGACCAAAGATGGAAAAAAAATTGGGATGAATTTGCAGATTAGGACCCGCGCTCGGTTTAGAATAAAAAAAAATTCCCAAATACTTACATTTAGGTGTAAATATACATGCTTCATTCGAAAATGACTTGATAAATTTGATAAAATCTACCGTTTTGGAGTTATCGACAGTAAAATTTCGGATTCATTCGTGTCGCGGCAGCCATTACTGACGTTGTTTGCATACATTTACTGCGGATAGCTATGAGTGGAATATTCACTAGTCTTGATTATTGCGTAGTAATTACGATAAGTTGAGACAAGTAAGATAAATAAAAAAAAGAAAAGAGGCCGTTAATTACGTTCTTCCGCGCTTAGCTTTCCGCAGCGAATGTATGCAAACAATGTCAGTAATGACTGCCGCCAACGACGCGAATGAATGCGAACTTTTACTGTAGACAACTCCAAAACGGTAGATTTTATCAAATTAATCAAGCCAGATTCAAATGAAGCATGTACATTTACACCTAAATGTAAGTATTCGGGAAAGTTTTAATGCAAACTGAGCGAGGGTCCTAATCTGCAAATTAACCGAATTTTCGTACAACGTCTTACTCAGAATTTGGTAAAATGCAATTAAAAATTAAACAGACACATCTTGTCAGTTGAATTTCACAACACGTTTTGGGATTGTTTTTTTTTCTTTATTAATTCATCCAAGCAAGGCGATAATGCCACTAAGATAGAAAGGGGTTACGATGAATGAAAGAGAACAGGAAACAACGGATAAACCTCTACTTTAAATAAATGTCTGACATCACAGAACTTGTAAATAGATTTAAACAGACAAAATTATTATTTTCTCCCAAAAAAGGTAACCTTTTTTTGGTCTTAACAAGAATTGGGAAATAATAAACAAACTGGGAGCACACGAGGAAATATGACTGAAATACTATTTAATATTATGTAATATTAAAAAGGTGAGAAGCAAAATAAAGGCGAAAAAGAAAATAAATAAGAGGAATAAATAGCAAAAATTAGAATAAATAGTTCGAATCGATAAAAAAATGACCCAATTTCATAGCTTAAGGAAGAGCTAATAAATGAAAATCTACAAAATTCCCTTGAAAAAAAAATTCCATCTTCTTACGAGTGGACTTGTCTATTCTATAAAAGTCAAGGATGGATTTTACACTGTATCAATATTATGAACTGGACCCCCATTTCTAAAATGGTAAAATATCAATATTTTTCGATTTTGTCAAGTGTCACGAATTCCAATCTATAAAACTTATTACAGTGTAACCCGGATATAAGAGAGTTGTCAGGACCGGAGAAGAAGTCTCTTATATCCGGGTTTCTCTTATATCCGGGTTTGGTCTATTTTATATACATTAACACAGGCTCTAATTTGGGACCAGAGACAATCTCTCTTATATCCGGGTTTCTCTTATATCCGGGTTACACTGTATCAAAAGAAATTTCACAGGTTTTTACGAGTGGGACTATTCTATTTAATTAGTGCCGATATTCTTTTATAACAGAAACCTTGAATGAACAAAAATACTAAATTGCTCCTGAACACTAAGTGAAAATTTATGAAGTTTAAAATTGGGTTAGTGACACCTCATAAAACCTCCATTTTAGCAATCTTCAGTCTCATTAATCTTATTAACCTCCGCAGTTCTAAACGATGGCAAAAGAGAACATTTTCTGCGAATACACAAGAGGCTTACTCAAGAATTGAACCAAATTCTTATTGTTTCAGTTTCTGATGTGACGCATAAAATACACTGAAAGGGTACATTGCACTGGATTGATTGATGTTTAATATCAAGGCATATTGCTTTATACCAAACAAATTAGACAGGAGATTAGTGATTTCAAGAGGGTTGATGCAGTAAAAAAAAATAAGTGTTTCTCAAGTGGTTTGTACTCCGACAAAGAAATTACTGTAAAATTGTAGAAGACAATTATAATGATGCAACAATCCTGCATTAGTAGAGGTGACTAATTATATTCTGACATGAACAGTTTAATAGGAGACGTAATGATCTGGGAGATAGCGAAAGAGAGAGATTTTGAAATGAATGGTCTTGAATGTTTTATACACAAATTTATATATATATATATATATATATATATATATATATATATATATATATAATAGAAGGTACGAGAGGTAACGAGTTTCCAAAAAATGTTATGTTTAGATTATGTACTAGTTTCTTAAAAAAGGCCTCTTAAATTAATCAACTACAAAAAAATTATATATAAAATATATATATATATATATATATATATATATGTGTGTGTTTGTGCGTATGTATATATATGTGTGTGATTGTGTGTGTGTATGTATATATATATATATATATATATATATATATATATATATATATATAATGTATATATAATATATATATATGTTTGTGTGTGTATATATATATATATATTTATATATATATATATATATTTGTGTGTGTGCATATATATATAAGTATCTGTGTGTATATATATATTTATGTATATATAAAATATATATATATATATATATATATATATATATATATATATATATATATATATATATATATAAGATAGTCTATATATATATATAGGTGTATATATATATAATGTTTTTTGTGTGTGTATGTGTATATATATATATATTGTGTGTATATATATATATATATATGTATATCTTTGTGTGTATATATAAGTGTATATACATATATATATATATATACGTATATATATATATATATATATATATATATATATATATATATATATAATATATTTAATGTATGTCTGTATATAATTTGTTTAGGAGATTTGTTCATTTTTTTTTCTATATTTAAGTTCATTTCATGTTTTGTTTTTCGCTGGAAATTTAAATATAAATTGGCCAATGTCAAATAAGGGTATATATTTTTTTTATTTAAATTTTTTATCAAGAAAAAAAAACTCCTTAACCAAGAACTTGCTTTCGTCTTTAGCCAAACTTATATAATAACAAAAACTATTTGGGCGGGAAAAAGTTCCGCCTATGGACTTCTTGAAGGCAACGTTTTTAATTTAAGCCGGCTTTGTGCTCAATACCAAAAGATAGAGATAATTAATTGTAAACTACGTATCGGGAAGATAACTTCAATCATTTTATTTTATATATATATATGTATGTATTATTATTATCCGATTATCACTTAGGTTGGAACGTTTTGTTGCAAATTGAAATTATTATTTGGAGGTGGGGTGAGCGCCCAATAAAAATTATAGTGCAAAAGTTACCCGGAACGACATATACCTGATGAATGCTGGAACGTCGCACAACGACCGAAACGTCATGATAACAACAACTATGAGGATAATAGTCTGCATGTAAATAATATAAATAATAAGTCCTCATCTCAGAAATTCAGACAGAAATGAACTGATATACCAGGTTGAAATGTGTCATCAGTAAAATACGACCATGACAATATATTTCTTGATCTCCACCAAATTTATGTAATATTTAAAGAGGGTGGACGTTGGTGGGCTTATTTGCTTAATAATCACTACCTATGATACAGGTATATTTTAATGTTCGCTATGACTTTGGAAGATTTGCATTTATGTTATGAATTCAGCGTTTATTTATTTTCGAAATCGTTATGAAAATGAAAGTTCCAAAGAGTACACTGAGGTCCTAAAAACAAAGTGATTGATCGAAATTCTCAACTAGTTTGGTACGCGCCATTCTACTGTCTTATATTTCGTTTATAAAGGAAAAGAAGTTGGTACCGTATCAACACTTGCAAAATTGGGTCATCCGTGGAAGATTTAAACACGGGCGGTAACGAAAATAATTTTTCAATCAATTCAAAATCAAGCAAAACGATCAGAGTGATCTGAAGAACACTGGGACAGATGAATATGCCTCAGCAACATTAAACAAAATGGATTGAGCGATGAAAAAAAAAAAAAAAAAAAACTCATGACTGAAAAAATATAAAAATGGCCGTTTCGAATTCGTTAGAAAGGTTTTTGCATCATTCGATTATTGGAATATATATATTTGGTCAAGCGAAACTGAAATCTAAATTTTAGAACAATAAGACATTTTATGTTTGGAGAAAAAAGAACACAACTCACAATTGGAAAAGTACCTTCTGAACAATGACGGGGCGTACATAATTTTTTACGGTTTATCAACCTTTTACAGGTTATTTATAGCTAGAAAATACTTTTAGATTTTTAGATTTTTTTTATTTATTTATTTATTTTTTTTTTTTTTTTGAGATAATAATGATTTACTGATACAACTCCTACTAATTAATCCATACTGGTGGAGAAAAGAGATGGATTCATACCTTTCCTAAGTGCATTAGCGCGTAAGTAAATGTAACGATCACAAATGGAATTGGGAAACCGAGTTCCAATTCCGAGCTGTTATCCATTACACCACCCGCACACCCAAGTTTCCTAAGCGGTTACCCTTCTAGTTACTAACAACTTCGACGTTGCTTAACTTCGGTTTTGTGTGAGAACCGGAGTTTCAACGTGATATGGCTGACAGACATTTCATCTTCCAGCAGGTCAACGAGCCGAAACATCCTTTGAAAACCGCCACAGAATGGTTTATGAAGAATAAATTTAAAGTAATGAGCTTCTAGGAAAACCTGACCTAAATCTAATTGAATATTTGTGGCGTTAATTGAAAACTGCCGACCGTAGACGGAAACTATCGAGTGCAGACGATTCTGCAGCGAAGAATGGTTAAAAATGCCAGTCGAAAGATACAGAAGTCTCATCCGTTGTCTATTAACAGCGCCATAAGAGAAAATGAAAGGGGGCGAAGGAAAAGTATTATAACACAGTATTGACAATTACGGAAAAAAAATATTAAATTTGGTTGATAAAAATAATGACGTAAAAATGTCAATTTTTCGTGTATTTTTTTTACGTCAAAAACGACATTATTTAAAATTTCCATTATTTTTGCACCAATGAATAATAATAATACATAATGTAAGTTGGCTATCAACAATCCGGTAATCTGGATCATAGAGAAAGCCGATAATAACTCTAATTTTCCACGAGAGCAACTATAGATTTCCTGAGTCGCTACAGAAAATGCTGTCGCTTAACAATTTGTATTTTGTTGTTTTTTTATCACTTTTAAGCACTGGTATAACATACACAGAAAGGATATATAAGGTAGGGGAGGAAAGCTAGAAGAAAGGACTAAACATCAATTGCAAGAAGACAGACTGCATGGTTGACAGAATATGAAGTTAATTTTAAAAAAAAACTCTAACATTATCAGGTCTTAGCCATGAAGGTTAGATCTGATGGAATAAGGAATGTAGTTCATCTGAGCACTTTCCACGGAAACGCTATAGAACAGTGATGGGTTTACAATGTTTCGTCTGAGGACTGGCCGTTAACAACTACCTTGAGGGACCTACCCACTAGGAAGGACATTTAAATAACAACGAAATTAGATATCCTTCATATTGACATGAAAGGAACAGCCCAACATGCAAATTAAAAATTGGAGATACCAAAATCAAGCAAGTACAACCGTTTCAATATCTGGGAAGTTTTTTTTTTTAACAGAGGACGGAAAATGCGATACCGAGATGAGGAGGCGCATTAGGATAGAGAAAGATGCCTTCCAAAAGCTAAGCAAACTATTAAAAAAAAGAAAAAAAGGAAAAGATGTCTTACAACTGTAAAAGAGACTTGAAACAACAGAAATGTGGTTCTACAGAAAGATGCTGGGAATATCATGGACTGAATACGATGAAATTCTAGAAATAATAGAAACAAAAAGAACACTTATACTTAGCATCAGTTAATATTTCTAAGAGCACATAATGAAGAAAGAGGGCTTGGAAAATTTGATATTCGAAAGATAAATTGAAGGCAAGAATGGCAGAGGAAAACAGCGCCTAACCTACCTACTTGTGTAAATGGATGACAGAACAGGGTTTAGGAGAGATAACAAAAAAGAACAAAATTTACTAAGAGCTACAAAAGGAAATTATGGAGAGCCAACGTTCTGAAAGGACACGGCACAAAGAATAAAAGGAATTTCTAATCATCTTTTATACATTTTTATTATAATCTGCTGACGTCTTGTCCAGTTGTGATTTTAATGAGTTCAGAAATTACTTCTTGTATTGAGAAACAGCTGATTCTTCAATGTCGTTTCCGTCTTTTGTTGTTTCTAGACATCTCTTTTAATCTTCCGATAATTGCTGTAATGTTAGACCCGGTTCATTTTGTAATTTTGCAAGCATTCTTCTGCGCATTTTGCTATCTTTTTGTAGAAATAAACCCTTGAACAAAGATGAGACATTTGAAATTGTCCGGGGTTAATTCTGCTAGTTTGAAGTCGTCAAGATGTTTATTTACGATTGCGGCAAACATTTTATAATCCTCATTATCACCCTTTTTACCAGGTTAAGGCATTTCCACCTCCTATGGAAGAGTGATGTTTTTGGGGCTGAAGAGTTCTTTAAGACATGTCACTGTTTCGTCAAATGTTAATTCGTTCGTCTTTTGGAAAGATATAATCCACGAGCTTTTCAATATTCTTCAGTTCCTAATTTTCTAAGCAATAGACGTAGCTTTTTTTGCTTCTGTCCAATTTTGACAGTCTATGTTAAAGATATCTTCATGTCAACTGACAAGTAATATCCAAAACTTTTTGTCTTCATCTAGGGAATATTTGAAAATCTCTATGGTATTCCACACTGCGTCTTGCGAAAATGTTGATTCTTTTTCAATATCTAATTGCTTGTTGCCCGCTACTTTCAATATTAGTTCAATATTATTTGTCTTTCTAATTGCTTTTGTCATTTTTCTTCTATTCGTTCTTGTAGTTTTAATTGTTGCTCATTTTGGTATTTTATCAGTTCTACCAACATATTTTTAAAATCTTCCATGATAACTTAATTTTACGTATTTTTACTCCTCGTAACTCTTTATCGCTAATTTGTTGTTGGACGACGAGGGAAGGATTTTTCTATTTCTTCTTTTCGTGCGAGTTCGAATCGCTCGAAGCCAATTTGCTTGTTGGACGACGAGGGAATATTTTTCTTTTGTTGTTTTCCGCGTGTGTTCGAATCCTTGTCGCCAATTTGTTGTGAATTCCGAGATGAAATTCGGTCTCCAATGAATGACAAACGCAAGAATTAAATATAAGAAATAAAATGTATTTACACAATAATACAAAGGGTAATACTGTTAGTAAATCCAGGAACGCGGTTAGTAGCAATAACATATAGATATATACAGTCTCGAAGTAGGACTTCCTTAGAGTCTACGTGCTTGTAACTGACTTCTACAAGCGGTTACCTCACACTATTACTCTACCTCCAACTCAATCACCTCAGTCTTCTATCTCTACACACTCCCTCACTGACTGTCTAACTCTGGGTATTTAACGGCAGCAGTCCAAGTAACACCGGTAGAGTCCACTTATATGAAAAAGGGGAGGACCCCATAACAAATAACAATGAGGAAAGTCGGCTATATCCATTTTCATTATTTTTTACCTTTATTTCTAGCATTGATGCTACATGTTTCAATATTAATGCTACATGTTTCAATATTAATATTTCTGTTGTAGAGTAGGACTCCACATACTTCCTGCTCTTCCCTACTACTGTGACAATGGACTGCTTCTACTTATAAATATGGCAAGTAGCCCCATTAGAGAAGGATTTGAGTAGTATTTGATTTACTAAAGTATTTCCATTCTATGTATGAGTATCTAATAAACCTCTTCTTTGTTTCCTCTACCTAGTCTTCTATTCCTTTGATACTCTTTCTAACTATGGCCTTCCTAATTCTCAGCTATTTTGAACAAATACAACATTACAACAACTACATACAATTTTAATATTACCTTAGGGGCAGGATTTTATTTTGATTTTTTCGAATTCTAACCTCATATTCTGGCATTTCTTTCTTTCTCAACCCTTCCGACTATACAAATCCTTCCCAGTATTTGGAACTTGAGAGTAATCTACACTAAGTGTCCCACCATTATAACTTTGTGACTGATATAAGTGTAGACTATTATTGTAGAGTCTCTCAGCTCATTGCTTGTGAGTTTAGTGCACACTGAGTTCCTTAATCTTTTGACCTTGTGCCAGACTTAATTATGTTTAAGAAATATCCGTCTCTTTTTCTTTCTTTTCTCTTTTACATCTATTTAATTTTATAAAGCCTTTTTCTATCTTTTGTTCTTCTTTACATTTTTAAATCTTATTTTTCTGTCTCTTCTTTTTGCCTCTCCTTAATGTTTTATTCCTTGTCTTGTTTCTATGCTTATCTTCTTTAGCCAAATGTCTGTAAGCCTGTGTGTGTTGTTTTGGCCCAAACATAAATTCCATTCTGAGGGAAGTTGACCTGGCAAACTTTTGCAGTTCTACAAACCTCATTAAAACTGGGTGTCAAAGGAACAAAAAGAAGGAATTAAAAAGAAAAAAAAAAAGGAAGTAAAGTAAGAAATAAAAAGATGAGGAAAGGAAAAAGAAAAGAACAAAAAGTTGGTAGCAAAGAAAGAAAGTGAAGGATGATAAAAATACACGACAAAAATGTAAAGAAAGGAAAAGAGGATGAAGAAAGACAAAAAGAATAAAAGGGGAGAAAAGAGAAAAAACAAGGAATAAGAAAAGAAGCATAAAAATCAGAAAAGCATGAAAACAAAAAAAAGAGAAAGAAAAAGAATAAAACTATAAAGTGATGAAAAAAGACAGGAAGAAAAAGGACAAAAAGATGAGAAAAAAGAAAGAAAGAAAAAAGAAAGAAAACAAACTGAAAAAAGAAAAGGAATGAAAACAAAAGCCTGAACAAACAAAACAAGAAGGAAGAAAAAGTAAAATAAAAAAAGAGAGCAAAAAATAAAATGATGGAGAAAAATAGAAAGAAAGAAAAAAAGAAAGACCAAAAGGAAGAACAAAAATGGAGGAAGAACAAATAAAGATTACAAGATGAAAAAAAAGGAAAGAAATAAGAAAAAGAAAAGGTGGAACAGAATAGAAAAGGAGGAAGAAAAGAGAGAACAATGCAATTAAAAGAAAAGTAATAAAGAAAAGCAAATGATAGAACAAAACAAAAAGAATAACAAAAACATGACAAACGAAAAGGGAAGCATATGTGAAATGAAAAATGATGCGATACAAATTTCCACGCAGTTCATTTTTTCACCCCTTCTTTCCATGCACTTCAACTTCATGCAAAGAAATCTACACATCTCTGATTATTTATAGATGGGACCAGTCTTTTTGCAAGTGTTACACTTTTTATTCTCTAACTGTACAAATCGCCAGGAAACATAGGCATGCATTAGTTTGCACATAAATGCACTCTAACAACTGCATGCTGCTGCTTTTAATGATGTTCCCGTCACCCTTGACTACAAAGCACCTCCTCACCTGCGATTTCTCCTTGATTGACAAGATAAAGTCAATAGATTGTTTGTTGAAATGTAATAATAAATAACTTCAGATTAATAAGCTCTTTCCATTACTTTGATGATTTCATTTTTTTTAAAAGTCATTTTCCAATACTATTTTTTTTTTTTTTTTTTTTCTCATCTTTTCATTTAGCTTTTTAGATAGGTTTTTTCTTCTTTTTTCTATTTTTTTTTTTTATTTAATTTAATTGTCTTTTTTTATTTTTTTATTTTTCCTCAGATTTTTTTTTTTTTATTTTTATTTTTAATCTTTTTTCCCTTTTAATGGTGATCTCTACTTTTCCCTTTTTTTTATTATTTTTTAAACCTTTTTCTTCCTTTTCCATGTAGATGTAACACACCTCTCTCTTTTTTTTCCTACCATTCTTTCGTTCCTTTATTTTAAACATTTTCTTTTCTTTTCTCCCTTTCTTAATACACACCTTCTCTCTCTCTTTTTTCCTACCATTCTTTTATTATCCTTTTCTTTCTACAAATTTCTTCTTCCTTTTCTCCCTTTTATTTAATACATTTCTCTCTTTTTTCCTACCATTCTTTTTTTGTTTATTCTCTTTCTTCTTTTTCCCTTTCTTAATCAAACCTTCTCTCTTTTTTTTTTCATTAAATTTTTTTTCTTTATTCTTTTTTTTTTTTTTCTTAATTCTTTTCCTACCATTTTTCTTTTTTTTTTTTTTTAAAAAAAAAGTTTTTTTACTGATTTCTTTTTTTTTCCCAGTTAATTTTTTTCTTTTTCTTTTCAATTTTCTTCATTCTTTTTTTTTTTCTTTCTTTTGTTTTTTTTCATTTTTCTCTTTCCATTTCATTTTCATTTCTGGGGTTTTTTTTTCATTTTTCTTTTTTTCGATCTTTTCTTTTTTTCTTTTTTTTTTTTTTGGGAACATTTTTTTTTTTTCTTTTCCTTCTTTTTTCCTCCTTTCTTTCAACATTGGGCTTTTTTCCTAACTTCTTTTCTCTTTTTTATTTTGACTCTTCCTCATCTACTGTTTTTTTATTATGTCATGTTTCTTTTTTTTTTTTCCTTTCCTTTATTTTTTTTTTATTGTTTTTTTGTTCTTCCATTTCTTTTTTCAGTTCACATCTTTTCTTTTCTCTGAGTTTAGTACTTTTCTTTTTTTTTTCTCTCTTTTTTTATCTTTTTCTTTTCCTCACAAAAACATTTCCCACCATTCCTTTTTTCACAAGAGTCATTCTTTTTCTTTCTTTTTTCCCTCTTTTCTTGTTTAGTCTAGTTTTCTTTTTTCTTTCTTTTCAGATTTTTTTCTTCCTGTTTCTCCATTCTTTTCTGCCTTCTCCTTTAGGGTTTTTTCTTTATGGTTCTTTTTTTATCCTTTTTTAAAAAATCTTTTCTCCTTTTACGCTTTTCTTTTTTAAAATTTTTCATTTTCTTTCTTTTTGTATTTTCAAAATTTTTCTGTTTTTATAAAAGACTTTTCTCTTCCTTTTCCTGCTTTCTATTTTTTATTTATTTCAATTTTTACCATTGGGGAAAACGGTTACAAGATACAGAAGCTTTCTTTCTTTTTTTTAACCTTTCTTTTCTTTTTTTTTTTCAGGTTTTAATTTTCTTTTTTTTCTGTTTTTTTCATTAATAATTTCTTCTTTTTCTTTCTTAGCATAAGTTCTTTTTTAAATCTTTCTACTCTCTTTTTTCCTTTTTCTTTTATTTTTTTTCATATCGAATACACAA